>OZ004706.1:135312010-135562862 GCA_963924515.1 Vespertilio murinus | reverse complement strand
AATGGAAAAAATATCCTCAGATGGGGATTAAAAAACAAATATACAAACAACCCTTACCAACTATTTTGAATTGGGGGGAAAAGGGGAGGTCTTGCTAGTGGATACTTATGTTAGGTATAGGTGCTTTCTGCTTATCTGTCTTATTAATTATAAGACTATCCTATATAATAAAAGCCTAATATGCAAATTGTCCCCTAGACCAGGAGTTCAAGCAGGGGGTGGGGCCAGCTGGCCAACCTTAAGAAGGGAGGCTCCAGCCAGCAGCAGGCAGCTGCTGAGGGAAGAGAGGTCCCGGTCAGCAGCTGGCAGCCTCTACAGACCTTACATGTGTATAAATTTTGTTCACAGGGCTCTAATATTATAATGAGCCTGAATCGTTAATATTTGTTCTCAAGACACTTACTTTAGTTAGGAAGAAAATCAGCTCCTTTTTACTAGGCTCTCACATTCAACAGTAGTTCTCAAATTTGAGTATACATCAAAAATCACCTGGAAGGCTTGTTAAAGTACAGATTGCTGGGGCCTATCCTCAATTTCTGATTCACTAGGTCTTCAGTGGGTCTATGGTTTGCATTTCTAGCTAATTCCCATAGGATGCTAATGTCAAGCACTCCCTGGGCAATGTGCTTTGAATTGTGCTATTTTACAATAGCAATGCTGTGTTCTCTTCTTCCTTGTCTATTTTGAGGAAAGAGACCCCCAGCTGATGTAGGATGTGGTGAGGAGCCATATTGTTAACTGTTCATAACTTAGGAATGCCTAAGTTACTCAAATGCTAGAAGCACATTATCAAAAGTCACCTCAAAAAGAAAATGTGATGTTTTCCTCTCACCTCAGTCAGTGGTTTCTTGAATCCATCATTTTAAACTTTAGGAACAGTTTGTAAAGAGGACAAATTTATAATATTTCTTACCACCTGACTTTTTGATAAAAATTAAGAAAGGAAATTAAGCCAGTTTCCTGTTCAATAGTAATTCCATTCTTCACTTTTTTTGAACATAATGGAAAGACAACTGACTTTAGCTTTGGATGTCATTGGTTTGATAGAGCTTGTATCTGGCACCCTTCTAAAGATAAACCTCCTGGAAGATAATGTATTCTCAAACAGACTAGTCTGATCTCCGCTTTGCCAGTTAAGTGGATTAATTTGGCTGACATGTTTTATTATATGCAGTTGGATTTTCAGATGTGCACTTTGATGATCACTATCACTCAGCTCTCTTAAAGGGCCCAGGCATCTCATTAGTATTCTGTTACTGGCAGTGCGAGCAATTGTGCAACGGCTGGAGAACAATCATATATTTCACAGGGCTCCTTGGATTAATGACAAGAAATGCTCTGGTGGTGACCCATGAATAGAAAGCAGGAATCTTTCAAAAAGCTCTTCAAATGTATGAGCCTATTTTTTTTTCCAGATTAAGTGTTTTTGTTTGGTTGTTTGGGTTTTTTTGGGGGGTTTTTTTGTTTTGTTTTTTTAATGCTTATAGTAAAAAAATGTACTTGGCTCTCTACCAAGTATCTCTCTTTACCACCAAATCTAGGAGTGCATGGTCTAGATTTGACATGGAGAGCACACTGCCCTCTGGAAGGTCCTACAAGCAGGAAAAAGTTCAGGCAGATGTACATTCATTCATTCCCACCCAACTATCGTAGTCAGTCCTACCTTTGATCAGGCATAATTTTTTTAAAAACCCTGCTGGGAGAGGCAGGATATTGGTTTTACCTTGTAGAACTTGCTGATGATCTAACTCTAATCAGATGTCCAAATTCCACTACCTAGGTTTTTGCCTTTTAATTAAATCCTACCTTACTACCAAGTCCTAATAATGAAACCTTAATGTGCCACATGTGTTCTGGTTTTTTTCTACAGAACCCAAATTCCTCTGTGATTTTGATCTGGCCTGGTTTCTAGGTCTTCCAAGAAATATAACCTGACTCTCCCATAGTCTTAATCCCTGCTCTGTGCTGTGAGGATTTCAGTGCATATGCCACTTGGAAGGTCATCATAATTGATATCTGTGTAGGAAGTTACCTTTGACCAACCACCCTCTCATCTTTTATACATTTTCTTCCCTGATCATCAGGTGAGCATATGTGCAGAATCTCAGAAGGCTTCGCTAACAAATAATCAACAATGATGTGAGATCAGGTCCTCAACATAAATTCAGTACTGTTCTTGTTTACCCTTCCTGTGTGCTGAGCTGAAGTTCCAGCAGTTACATCTGCCTGAACTCCATCCTGCTTGCTGTCAGACCTTCTCTGGGGCAGTGTGCTCGCCAGGTCAAGGTTGGTCTCAACCCATTTGACCTATTCTGCTCAGAATTTATGAGAAGGAAAATAATAAAAGCTCTTCAAAATATTTTATTGTTTCACTATATCTGAATTGAATTAAAGTACAATCACAGAAGATATAATTTGAGACTACTGTAATAATCCATATCATTAACCAGTACACCTAGTAGGAAGAACAATTCACCCAAAACAAATTGCTCTCCTAAATAAGGTTTCTTTTTTTTCCACTGCTCCCCTGAAATTGCTCATTTTGAGGTGAGGGAGGAACTCCCTATGGAATCTCAGTTATTCTTCAGCTTTCATCTCTTTGCCCCTAAGACATCCTGAATTCCTTCTCTGTGATGCAGTCCCTTTTGTTTCCTTGGCCTTATCTCAATTCACACCCTGCGGGGAGGAGTGGAAGAGTGGGAAGAAGGGGTTGGGGTCTGGGAAACCGAGTGTCTAAGTACAAAGCTTGTTATTTGGAGTGATTACCTAACTTTTCTGAACAGGTGGGGACGGCCAAGGGGGAGCAGCCCCTTTCACTGAAGCACATCAGGCCCTGGGACACTTTCTTTTCAATAAAATGGAGAGAATTGCTTCCCTAACATTCTCTCTACATTAGATGTAGCTTCTTTGTAAATAAAATGCTCTACAATTGAGAGCATTTATATTATTACTTTAATTTTACAGCATCTCACAGAGTCCAGGTATTTTTTTAAATATATTTTATTGATTTTTTTACAGAGAGGAAGGGAGAGAGATAGAGAGCTAGAAACGTTGATGATAGAGAAACATCGACCAGCTGCCTCTTGCACACTCCCTACCGGGGATGTGCCCGCAACCAACGTTCATGCCCTTGACCGGAATTGAACCTGGGACCTTTCAGTCCGCAGACCGATGCTCTACCACTGAGCCAAACCGGTTTCGGCTCCAGGTATTTTTTTTTACATATTATTTTACACTTAGAAATGTGATACTTAGAAAACTTAAGTAATGATCACAAGGGTGCAAAATTAGAGTAGAAACTGGAACCAAATAGCCTATATTCCTATCCTCACTCTTTCTACTACCCTGTTTCCCCGAAAATAAGACAGTGTCTTATATTAATTTTTTTTATTAAAATATATATTTTATTGATATTTTACAGAGAGGAAGGGAGAGAGATAGAGAGCTAGAAACATCGATGAGAGAGAAACATCGACCAGCTGCCTCTTGCACACCCCCTATCGGGGATGTGCCCGCAGCCAAGGTACATGCCCTTGACCGGAATCGAACCCGGGACCTTTCAGTCCGCAGACCGACGCTCTACCACTGAGCCAAACCGGTTTCGGCATTATATTAATTTTTGCTCCCAAAGATTCGCTAGGTCTTATTTTCAGGGGATGTCTTATTTTCCATGAAGAAGAATACGGTACACATTTATTGTTAAATGAAAATAAAGGAAATTTATTACCTGTATACGGTATGGTAGTACGGTAGTTGTCAACACAAACCAGACAAACTGTGAATCCTACAGTATCAAGAATTTACTCATTTATTCAACGACAATCATGTCATCATCTTCTGGAACATCATCATAACAATCCAATTCCTGAATTACCTGGTGAATTTCTTGTGACTCCATTTCTTTCAGAATCAGTGGACCAAATCTCTCGTGTTTAGCAATAGCACTGTCTTTAAATGAGTACTTCTTGTCAAGGTAGTCTGCTCGCAGTGCATTTGCAATGCAACTGTCAGTGATTTTTTCCCATGAATTCTTCACCCAAGTCACAACTTCTTGCAGTTTAGGTTTCACAAAGTTTCCACGCTGATTTCTCTCCATTCTATTTTCAATGTAGTCATTAATTTCCATGCACAAATTGTCATGAATGGCTTCTTTATTGCAATATCAAGAGTCTGGAGATAGGCTGTCATTCCTGTGGGAATCATTATCTGATCTATTTTTCTTTTGTGAAGAAATGTCTTCATGTTTTTAGCGCGGTGAGTGCTGGCTGCATCTCAGACTAGCAGACCTCTTGGCTTCCTTGCATAACAAGCGGCAGCATTAAATCGAACCACTTCCTTATAACTGCTTGTGTGCCCAGGCTTTTTCAGTTTCAAGAATAAAAACGCCCAAAACACGCTCAATCTTTTCCTTTTTGCCCTTAGAAATGATTAAAGGTGGGATTTTAGTGCCACCCAGACGAATTGCCAAAATACAGGAAACACGTGCTCTTTCGTAAGCAGTGGAGGGAATGTACACTAAGTCTTCTGGGGCTATGTCAAACTGTGGTGCCATTGCAAGGGAAAATTCTTGAATCTGAGCCCTATTCACAACCAAAGCCTTTGCTCTCCAGTCAACAACCCATTCACAGATCAGGTTTTCCAGCTCAGAAAATAATGGTTGCCGACCTGATCCACACTTGCGCTTTTTAGCATTTCCCTTGTCCACTTGTTCAATGAGGTTACCATACTCTGCTCGCCATTTTCGGACCAATCGGATACTCAACATCTTCTCTTTGCAGAAAGCAGTTAAGATTTTGGCCCCAAGTGTCTTCCACGATTCCTTTCTTGTACCCCACAGAGTAGCTTTTTCTTTTTGTGCTCATTTCTAGGGGTAAAAGAAAGGAATTGGGATATCAAGGTGGGGGGAGGGGGATCACTTAAAATGACACAGGGGGGATCAGAGGGGGAAATCAAAATTGCACAGGAGAATCTCAGGGGTGATTACCATTTTAGTAACCCCTTTTGATCCTCCTGTGTAATTTTGATTGTCCCCTCTGATCCTCTTGTGTCATTTTGATTGTCCCCTCTGATCCTCCTGTGTCATTTTAAGTGATCCCCCTCCCCCTCCCCCACCCCTGTGCCACTGAACACCTTCACCAGACATCCCCCCCTACCCCTTTATCAGACATTTACCCCCTGGGGCCTGCCTGAGGACTGTCACTGGGCTTGCTGGGGCCTGGATCTGGGCTGGAGCAGGGTCTGCCACTGACTGAGAACCTTCAGTCATCATGAAGGCGGCCTCGAGCATCAGGTAGTGTCATCAGAGACAGACCATCACTCACCACCTTGGCTGCATCCCATCCGCTCTAATCCTCCAGTTCTTCTACACGCATCTGCAAAAGTCTCCTCCTCTCTCCTGCCCCGCGCTCACAGCTCACTCTGACCTCCGCTCTGCCTCCACACAGCAGTGATATCAGGACTCCGCGAAAAGTCACTGGTTGCTAGATGCCAGTTGGGGTGGCCCTGCGACCAGTTTACAGTAAATTAATTTTCATTCTGAGACAGAGTCTGGGGGCTTTATTTTCGGGGGATGCCTTATATTTCACTCAGAAGGAAACCTGTAAGTAGGTCTTATTTTTGGAGGATGTTTTATTTTCGGGAAACATGGTACATATGTTTATCACACCTTGGGCTTGAATTATAATCACCTGCACACAGCCTGGCTCCACCCATTGCCTCCTTTATTTCTATAAGCACTAGCTAGAGCCACTTCCACAAAAACACTTGTTTCGGGCCTCTGTTCTTTTTACTGTGTCTAGCTGTGCCTGGTGCTTTGAGTAGGGGAAGTAACTTGCACTAAATAGATGCTCAAATGGGTCAGAGGTGGAAAATACATTGTAGAAGAAAGCAAGGCTGGTTGCCTGATGCTCATTGGCTCCATGCTGAATACAATAGCCACGAGTGACTACTTAGCACTTGTCCAAACTGAGTTGTGTGATAAGGGTAAAATGCACCAAAGTAATGTGTGTGTCTTTGAATGAAAAAAAAATATATAAAATTTCTCAATAATTTTAGATAATATATTTTAGTAAGGTGATCAGATTTTAACATTGACTGGGGGGGGTTTCTTGATTAAAAATTTGGTCTATATGGAGCAACAAAAATTTTCATAGAATGCAAAAATAGTATTGTAATATTTTTTAAAAAATTTCAACATAAGTACAATTTACAAATATAATAAATAAATAAAAATTTATGTATAGTTGTGTCACTTTCAAGGCCGGCACTAGACTTTTTGCCTCCACTATAAAATATAAATAATACTAGTACTGTCTGCTAAATTCAAGAAAATTTATGTATTTATGAAATAAAAATAAATTACTTACCTAAATTATCTGAATAGCTGATTTATAATGACATCACTTGTTTAACTAGCTTACTAGCATGCAGTACGATGTGTATCATCTGAGAGACAGTTACAAAATGTTTTCATCGTTGCCAATCCCAAAAAATGCCATTGTTCATTAAGTCCAAACAATGGTGGCCGAATTCTAACAACTGATCATCAATGCGAACTTTGATAAGCAGTTCCCGATAATCAGTTCTCAACAATTATTTGTTATTATTACAATTTAACATTATAAAATTAACAAAAATAATATAAAACTCATATCCTGGCTAAATAGCCACATGTCCGCCAAAAACCGTATATTTCCTTCCTGTTCTCCCACCGTTCCCTAGCTTGTCATGCATTCTTTCCAAAAATTGGGACTTTTTTAAAATGCCCCGGGACACGGGACAAATTGTTAAAAATCAGGACTGACGCACCAAAAGCTGGATGTCTGGTCACCTTATATTTTAGGCATATTGGTTTAAATTAAATGTTATTTGTTCATTTAATTAATAAAATTAATTTTACCTGTTTCTCTTTACATTTTGTAATGTGGCTCCTAGAAAATTTAAAGTTACGCATGTGGCTTGCATTCTATTTCTGTTGGATAGCTCAGCTCTGAGGCATTGGCTCACCATGTTCCATTTCTGAGTGGGTTGTTTCCTTGTTGGTGCCTTTGCTCATGTAATTTCTTCTACTTAAATCCAAGTCTCTTTCTTCATGACTTGGCTTGTCACAAAGTTTGACCCCACTCAATTAATCAACTTATTCTTAAAACTAAGCACCATTCCAATTCTAACTTTCACACAAAATATGAATTAGTCTGTTTCTTATTTCTAAAAAGAAGCCCCACTCTTCATGAAATTTCAGACAATGTCTTCTGATACATTGTTCTAAGACACCCAATAGAAGTATATGAGTTTTTTTCTTTTACATTTACATTTTGTTACTAAAAGTATGATGCTAGGTGCCGTTGGTAACAAAATGTAAATTAAAAAGGAAAAAAAAAAGTTCTTACTTGTTTCCACTGCTATGCTTTGGGGCCAAAATCTCATTTTCCTGTTGTTTTATTAGTTACCTCCTGCCTGAAATCTTTGCTGCTAGTCCTCCCATCAATTCATTCTAAATCCCTTACCCACTCATCTTTCTAAAATGCCGCTATTTTCATGTCAAATTTTGCTGAAAAGTCTTCACTGGCTCCAATAGCCTAGAGTAATAATTCTCAAAATGCTTCACTGAGCCACATGCTTTTGCTCATCTTCAGGTTCACATTCCTTGAACCAGAGAAGCTATTCCATGCTCTCCATTATGTTCAATCTTTTCCTCTGGTTTCTTAAACATAAGGAATACAGTTATAATAGTTCTATCTTCCATGTCATTTCTAAGTCAGTTTTATTTATTTATTTTTCTTCTCATCTTAAGCTATATTTTCGCTCTTCCTTAAATGCCGGCTGATTTTTAAAAAATATATTTTATTGATATTTTACAGAGAGGAAGGGAGAGAGATAGAGAGCTAGAAACGTTAATGAGAGAGAAACATCGACCAGCTGCCTCTTGCACACCCTCTACCGGGGATGTGCCCGCAACCAGTGTACATGCCTTTGACCGGAATCAAACCTGGGACCTTTCAGTCCGCAGACCGACGCTCTACCACTGAGCCAAACTGGTCTCGGCTGCCTGCTGATTTTTAAACTGGATTTCACACACTATGAATTTTGGCTTGTTGGATGCTGGACATATATGTATTCCTATAAGTAATGTTGAGCTTTGTTCTGGAGTGGCCTTCCACAATCTGCCCTCAATCTGAATTTCAAATGTATTGCCCCGTTGTAGGCAGAATGGCTAAATGCAGTTTGCATATCTCCACCTGTTTATTTACAGGTTTCCCGTGTTGTCAGTATAACATTGTCTTCCTGGTCCCTCTCCTTTGGTCTGATCCTCTATTTTGGTCATTCTGAATTTATATAATCATTTTAATTGTGTTTATCTCATCTTACCAACCAAATCATATGTTCTTTTAGGATGGTAACTATGTCTGATATTTTTATATTTTCCCCAAAAGCTTAGCACAAAGACTGGGCGGTGAGTGGGCACACAGCATATGTTTGTAATTTGTCTAATGGAATGCTGAATGTCCTGACAGGAGGAGCCCAGAGTTTTATTCTTGCTGGTCCTAATCAGCAGCACACAGATTACTATATGACAGAATAAAAGTAGGCTATGATGTAGTTTTTGAGAAACATGATATGACATTATAAATGAAGTCAGTTTACTTTGAAAAAATCCAGACAGATGCTGAAACATTCCATGTGATTTATTCTGTATCTAATCCATCCTCTCTCTCCCTTTTACACAGGGGTCATGGTGTTAAAAGTTTCCGCTTTCCCAGTTTCTTCTTTGTACCTTGTGGGGCAGAACATGCCATCAACCTCCATGATTCTGTTATTTACTATGAGTAGTTATCTATGGGACCAACCCAGAGGCAAGAGCCAGAATGGTTAAGAGCATTGCCTGACTTTGAGTGCTGTCAGATCCTAGCACTGTGACCTTGAACAGTCATTTCTCCTCCCCAAGCCTCAATTCCTATCTGTAAACAGGAGATGCAAACTGTACCTAGCACACAGACTTCTGTAGGAAGTTAGATCTTCTTACCACATTCAGTGGGACTTTAACACTTTTGAATTGGACTGCCTATTTGTCTTGATAGAAGATAGCCATTCTTAATTAGAAACTAAATAAATTCTTCTCATATGTGCCTCAATATAATTACAGTTCTTTTATTATAATAACTAGGGGCCCAGTGCACCACCTTGAAAGGAACTGTGGGCCTCCAGGCTGCAGTGGGCACAGGGTCGAGTTTCGGCCAATCCACTGCTCCACCGTCAGGCCCCTCTCACCACAGCCCCCATCCCACCGCTTGCTGTTCCCATGTGCTGATGGCGCTAGCCCACCTCGAACCAGCTAACCACACAGAGGGATTGGGGTGGTGTCAGCAGCGGATGTGAGCGGGGTCAGTGCCATCAGTTGGTGTGAGCCATGGCTGTTGCCCCAATTGCCCCTCAGGACCAGGGGGAGGTGGAGAAGTCCTCAGGGGCAATTGGAGCAAGCAACCGCTGCTCACACTCGCTGACAGTGCTGAGTCCGGCAGCAGGTGCAAGCGGGGCTGGTGCTGGCAATGGGTGTGGATGCCAGCAGCAGGTGCGCGCGCCCAGTGGGACCATGGCACATGGGAGTAAAGAATTTTCAGTAATCACTAGAGGCTAGCCTAGATGACAGCGCCTGGTGCCCTGCCTTGGTCTGGCGCCCCTACTCACCTGCTCCACCATCCTGCTGCGGCCACTGCACTAGAGAAAGGGTTATTGAGGCTCGATTTTTAGGGATGCCTGGGTGGGCAAGCCTAAAATGATATGCTGCCCCTAGTGGCAGAACAGAATTCCCCCACTTGCTTATTACGGTAGGAAGTTCAGTTAGTCTAGCACAGTGAGATCCCCAGGCAGCAGCATCCGTGTCAACTGGGAGCTGATTAGAAATGCCAACGCTCAGACCCCATCCCAGACTGCTTGGGATGGGGAGCTTGGGGTGCCACACAGAGATCTGTGTTTTAAGAAACCCTTCAGATCATTCTGATAGACACTGCATTTTAAGAAGCACTGCTGGCAGGGCACTTTTAAAGCTCCGCAATTAGAAATGCGAATATTAAAATGTGAGAACATAGTTGAGAGCTCTTTAAGATGAATTCGTTACCGATAAATGTAAGCGAGTTTTGACCCACTGCACACGACCTGTTTTCAAGTTCTTTTTGACTGAAATAAGACGAATCCAGTGGTTACCTCTTTCCTCTGCCACATATATGACTGATGTTCCTAAAATTAAGGTTTATGGCTCGTGGCATGGACCAGATGGGCTGTAGTTTATGGCCAGGTGTCAGCTAGGCCCTTTTACTGGAGAAAACATGTGAATGCAAATATACGTGTTAATGTATGGATATTTTAAATCTGTTCTAATTTTAAATAGCTGTTAGAATATGCTACAGGGTGGAGGGAGGAGAAGAGAGAGTCTTACATAAAAATCACTGGGAAACATTAACATTACTGTTTTGTGATTATTGTTCTGTTTCAAATGATTGGCAGTGGATCCCAACACCAGGCTGAGGAGTTCTTCTCTAGTGTGAGTGCCCAGAGGGCAAGGGCCTGCCTTATTCACCCCTCTGCCTGGCACAGAGCCAGGTGCCCAACAAACCCTGAGCTGAACTGACTGGAAACGCGTAAACAGGCCAGAGAGCGTTAACCTCACATGTAAGAGAACAGAGATAGGAAAAAGGGAGCAGAACAGGGAAAACATATTTCAGACTTGATAATTTTACTGTCTACAGTTTAGTGAGGACAAATCAAAGTGTGACAGAAGTCTGTGCCTCACAGCTGCAAAATCAGGTTGTTCTGATTTGCATGATTTATAATTTTAACATATCTGGTGGTGACATGAATTGATTAATAAGGTGTTGCTGGAGAGTTTGTTTATCAAAGCATCACTGCATCAGAGTCTAGCTTTGCTGGGCGCATTTCATGCACTGAGTTCAGGGTCAATCCTGAGGGAAGGAGCCATCCGGCTGAATGACAGACACGGGTGTTTTCAGAAACAGTGGACTGTAAATGAGCAGCTCAACACCGGATATTTCTTTCTTCTTCCTCTCTGCCTCCTTTCCATTAATATTAGACATGACCCAAGGACAAAATGAAAAGACACATGTCTGCCTATTATGTAGCCCTCGTTCTAACTTCTGACCATTTCTTTAATCATACAGATATTTTCTTTTAAAACTAGAGACCAGATTTGCTCAGAAAGTTTGCATTATTCTTAACGTAGAGCAAGCATTGGTGAAATGTATTTTGAAATTCATCTCGTAGGTTCAAAAGGCAGCCAGATAACAAACATGCATTATAAACTATGGCATGTGCTTTGCATCTATCTTTACTTCTTGAAGATAAATTTTATTACATTCATTTGCAATGTGCAATCTTATTAAAAATGGGATAGATGGGATAGCATCGTTCTAAACAGAGGTTACTTCTTTGAACCTAGCCACTCATTAAAAAAAACCCACCAGCATTAACCCTCTAATTGAAAAATCATTTTTTTCCCAGTAGGTTTTTATTTTTTATTTTTATCCTTTTGCTAGGCTCAAGAAGTAAGTTTCCAGATTGTTGAGAACATCAGGCATATGGCATAAGCAATTAATGAACCTGAGCCATGGATTGGAAAGATAGTCTCTTCTTTATGTAGAGGTATTGGGTCACTTCCAGTGATAGTAATTTTCCAAATAAGTGGGCATCGTCTGCTAAAATATCTGTGCCCCCCGGGTGAGCCGTGTGTCCCAGGGGGCCAGGTGTCCTGGGAGAGCCGTGTGCCCCGGGCGAGACATGTGCCCTGGGAGAGCCATGTGCCCCGGGGAAGCAGTGAGACCCGGGGGGAGGGGCGGTGTGAACCAGAGGAGGAGCAGATTCTATTCGTGTGGTCCTGAGATAGTCACCATAAAACAAGAAGACTGCCAAATGAGGAGCAGATTCTGTTCATGTGGTCCTGAGATAGTCACCATAAAACAAGCAGATTGTCAAATGACAGAGGGGAGGGGAAGGAGACCTGGGGGGAGATAAGAGAACAACCGAAGGACTGGTATGCATGCATATAAGTGCAACCAAGGAACACAGAACTCTGGGGAGGGAGGGCATGAATGGGAGGTGGGGGGGGGAATGGTAAGCTATGTACACAAATAATACCTTAATAAATTTAAAATAATAATAATAATAATAAAATAAAAACTGAAAAATAAATAAATAAATAAATAAATAAATAAATAAATAAATAAAATATTTGTGCCCACCTGGCTTGAGTAGAAAATGATGGTCAGGGAATGGCCATTTTGGAAGAGCAAGATAGGGGATAGTAAATGAGTTCTCGAAAAATATTCAAAGTGAATTCATTAGTTCATTTATTCATTCCTCACTTATTTCTATACCTGTTTACTTAAAGTAATATGAAGTTCATAAAAGGTCTATTTCCCCACCAAAATCACTAGTCTCAGTAGCTTAGCAAATTATTGTTTTGAAACTCTTGTGGTGAGTTTCATCTTCCAGTCTATTGGAATCCCCAATTTTTAGCCGATCACAAGGCCACCTAGAAGACGAACATTTTGTGGTTTCTCTTTACTAATTGTCAGGGAACTACAAGCATCTTTTGCAACTAAGTGTAATTAAATTCTTGTTAATGTGATGTTAATGTGGTATAAATGGAAATTGGACGGTTTCTGGGGAAAATCTCTAGAACATGTGGCCCTTCTTTTTTCCTTCCTCTTTGTTTTCAACTGGAAATGGACAAATGGCTGGATCTCTAACAGAATTTTGAATCATGAGTTCACCTGGGAATGGTCATCAAGAAAGAAGAAACCAATCCCTAATACTGGGGTACACATATAAGCTCTGGATTAACTCCTAGATTTCAAGACAGAAATAAATTCCTGTCTTATTTAAATCATTATTATTTTGGAGGGTTTTTTATTCTAATTTGTTCATTTGCAAAGGGAAATTGTGTTATTGCTGTTCCCCTTGGCAACCAGTATGGGGACTACCAAGAAATACTGACTAAATATGTAATCCTCCAAAGCTAGACAAAAATTAGTAGTTATAAAAAAGAAGAGATAGGTATATTTATCTTTATCAAAATATAAGACAAATATTACTACAAACAAATATAGGGAAAATTGATATGGAAAATTTAACAAAAGAGATGATACAAATCCTAATCAAAAGTTTTCTTTTAGTTGAATATTTAATTGTATTTGGATAATAAAGAAGTCTAAATATATTTAATAAATTCAAGAAATATACTGCTTGACCAAGAAATTGAAATTTTAAAATGTTTACTAGTATATGGAGATAAACCAGGGGAGTATGTATGAGTATGTTTATATATTGCCAAAAGTCATGTATTACCAGAAGTTACATGATTGAATATCTGGTTACAGGACTTGGTTTAGTGAATATCAGTGTATTAGAAGTTTGTTTAACATATAGAGGGATATTTAAGTCATGCTGGCTATAATTTGGCTTCTTGGATTCAGAATGCAGCTTGGTATCATCCAGGGCTTCAGCGCTGTCATTATGAGCAATTGCCATTACATATAGCACTTTAGACTTAGTAGGGCTGTCTGGCATTCTCTGGATGTTGCTTTTCTAAAAAATGAATTCCTCATGTCAGCTTAAAAAGTCAAAATTGCAAAATGGAAAGAAAAAGCAAATAGTCCATAAAGGAGGCAAAATAAGCGGCACAACAAACAACTCAGACAAGAATCAATTTAAATTGCTTATGCATTTGAAAGATGCTCAAAGTTTTTAATAGGAAAATCAAAGTTACAATGAGATATTATTTATACTTATTAGATTGTTAAAGAATGAGAATGCCAATTACTTTTAGTAATGCCAGAAAAAGAATTACTTTTAATACATGGCTGGCTGTACTCACTTCAGCAGCACATATACTAAAATATACATAGCTGGTGAAATTGTTAAGTGCTACTGCCTTTTTAGAAAGCAATCTGGCAATATCTATTAACATTTTAAATGCCTTTTCTCTAACAACATCCCCACTCCCAAAGAAATAAAACTATGAGTAATGACTCATGTAGAAAGACGACAGTTATATTTCTCATAATGGTAAAAAACAACAACAACAACAAAAAAAACACCCAAAAAACCTAGAAATTTCAATAGGAGAATTGCTGAATAAATTATGGCACATCTACATTTTGGAATATCATACACACATTACAATAATAATTAGAGCTCTAGCAGTTGGTTTGGCAGGTGTTCAATTGTGTGAGAAAGGCAAGATATGGAGACCTATCTATATTGATCCACTTTTGTTAACCAAGAACAGCCCAGCCAGGCTGGCTCAGCGGTTGAATATCAACCCATGACCAAAGAGATCCCCCATTTGATTCCGTGTCAGGGCACATGCCAGAGTTGCAGGCTGGATCCTCAGTGGGGGGCGTGCAGGAGGCAGCCAATCCATGTTTCTCTTTCATTGATGTTTCTATCTCTCCCCCTCTGTAAAATCAATAAAAACATGTGTTTTAAAAAGACAACCAATAACAATGTGTGATGTATTTGCATGTCTTCATGAGAATATAAGTATGGATAAAAATATAAATGGATGAATTCTATAAATTGTTAACCCCCTCATGTACGAGGTGGGTGAAAGCAAGACAGGTGATGTGAGTGGAAGGATAAGAAGATGCAAGATCTGATATGGGTTACACAAGAGGACAGAAGCAAGCCAAAAAAGTTTTATAACATGTTTGAGTTCTTTATATGTTATGTTAATTACAAAAATGCATATATATATATATATATATATATATATATCCTACAGGTATTTATACATTTATATTTCATATACCAAATTGTAATCTTTACACCCAGAAATACTGGGCATCTTATTTTAAGAAATTTTATTACACAAAAATGCATGTTTATTATAGGAAAATTAGAAAATACAGTGATGCAAAATACTTTTAAAGAACCCATAATTCCACCACTCAGAGATAACCATTTTGGCACTATTTTTAACCACATATATTTTTAAATATACTGTGATACTGTTTCACAATTCATTTTTACTTAAATATTACAATAAACTTTTTAAATAATTCTCATAAATTTATGATCTTATTTTTTAAATATATTTTTATTGATTTCAAAGAGGAGATAGAGAGAGATAGAAACATCAATGACGAGAGAGAATAATTGATCAGCTGTCTCCTGCACTTCTCCACTTCTCCACTGGAGATCCAGCCTGTAACCCAGATGACCGAATCAAACTGTGACATCCTGGCAGAAGAACCAAGATGGAGGACTAGGTAGTCTCCTAAACTGCCGCCTCATCAACAATTAAAAAAAAACAAAAAACCTAAAAAAACTAAAATCAAAAAGGACTTCATCAAAACCTCAGGAAAGCTGGGGGAGTGGGATATCTACAACTTGAAAGAAGGAAAGAGCCTCACTGATCGAACTGGGAGCTGCAAAGCACTGAGGTAGGGAGATGCTCGCACAAGGAGAGGAAGTGCTGCTGCCGAATGCCTGCCTGGTGGGAGGGGAGGAATTTCCCCTTTGCATGGAACCCCAACCCCAGCCGAAACCCCGTGGTCCCAGGCTCATACGGGTGGAGTCTGGACTATAGAGAAAGGCACCCAGAGACTCAAGAGACTGGGAGACCTGGGACCTTGGAGCCTCAGCCCGCAGGGTCTACAGTTGTGCGCAAGTGAGTATGCACAGATGTCTGACTGCAGAGGCTGTCGTCGCCTCTCCATAGTGGAAGGAGTCCTGACTGAGGAGGCGGCCTCTCCATAGCAGAAGGAGTCAGAAGCTCTAGACTACAGAGACCAGTCCAAGTCTGGGCACGCCCCTGGGGCACCCACACTCTTGTACCGGGAACCTGGGATGGTCAGGCAGAAACTCAGGGAAGCTGAGGAAGGCAGAGGTTAGGCGGAAACTCAGGCAAGTGCACAAGGGTAGGGTGGAAGCCAAGACTGTCAGTTCAGTCCTGAGACTCCGCCCCATCCAAGGTGAGCAGAGGCTTCTGCAGTTTTTCAAGTCTGATCCTATAAGACTATCTCCAATATAGAAGTTATCCCAGAGTAGACACAGCTGATACCCACATCCAATTGGCCTGAAGGTCAATTCACAACAATAAAGACTTAGCTACAACAAGGCTGTGCACGCAGTCCACAAAGGGGAGCACCAAGAGTGCCTACCTCAGGTAACTGAGGAGGCTGACCCACTGGGCCATATAGGCCATCAACACACAAACCCATCCTACCAACTCTGAAAAATAGCAAAAATGCCGAGATAAGGAAATAGATCTTAAACGAAAGAGATGGAGGATATAAAGTTCAGAACTACGGTTCTAAGGTTATGCAAGAATATCCTAGAAAAGGTCAATAAACTTCATGAAACCCAACTAAAAAGTATACATAAACTGACTAAATTGGAAAATATTATGCAGAGATCCAACAGCAGAATGGAGGAACATAAGAATCAGGCCAAAGAGCCAAAAGACACTCCTCTGGAGAAGCAAGAAGAATAGAATCCAGAAAGTTGAAGATAGTGTAAGGAGCCTCTGGGACAACTTCAAGCGCACCAACATCAGAATTATGGGGGTGCCAGAAGAAGAGGGAGTGCAAAATACTGAAAACATATTTGAAGAAATAATATCAGAAAACTTCCCTCACCTGTTGAAAGAAATAGACTTACAAGAACAGGAAGCATATAGAACTCCAAACAAGAGGAATCCAAAGAAAAATACTCCGAGACACATCATCATCAGTATGCCAAGGTCAAAAGACAAAAAGAAGATCTTACAAGCAGCAAGAGAAAAGCAGTTGGTTACCTATAAGGGAGCACCCATACGACTATCCACTGATTTCTCAACAGAAACCATGCAAGCCAGAAGGGAGTGGCAAGAAATATTCAAAGTGATGAATAGCAAGAACCTACAACCAAGATTACTGTATCCAGCAAAGTTATCATTCAGAATTGAAGGGCAGATAAAGAGCTTCACAGATAAGAAAAAGTTAAAGGAGTTCATCACCACCAAACCAGTATTATATGAAATGCTGAAAGGTATTATTTAAGAAGAGGAAGAAGATCAAGTGAATTAAAAATCTGAGGAATAGAATAAACTGGTGCATATAATAGAATCAGGGGCAAAGAAAGGGAGTGGATAGATAATTATCAGGGTGAAAGGGGTGTGAGGGTGCAGAAAGAGACTGGATTAAAATCGTATAACCTATGGATGAGAACAATTGGGGGGGAGGGGCAAAGGGCAGAGGGTGGGGTGGGAATCGGCTGGAAGGGAGCTCTGGGGGAGAAAAAGGAGAAACAATTGTAATAATCTGAACAATAAAGATTTATTTTTAAAAAAACAAAACAAAACACACAAAAAAACCTGTGACATCCTGATTCAGAGATTGACATTCAACCACTGAGCCATGCTGGCAGGGCTATGGTTTTATTTTCTAGCATAAAACCATCACTTTATATCCACACATCAAGTCCTTTCACAAATGTGCTCATTTTAAACTACACAGTTAGACTTGAGAGAGGAAGAAGATGGACACTCTGAAAATGAGAGAATTTGGAAGTTTCTTCTTTCTAAGTATGCATCAAACTGTATGAAAGATCCTGTCTTTCCCTCCCTCCATCCTCTTATAGTGTTTCCCAAAGTGTGGTACGTGTACCCCCAGGGATACAGAAAGAGTTTGGTGCATGTACACATTGCACCAGAGTTTGGTGGGGATATGCACTGCAACGTGCTTAGCTGCACCTAATTCTACATTCTCATAAGTCAAGTCAAGACAGTATTGTGAGGCATGAGATGGTCCGGTGTGCAAATAAATGTTATTTATAATATAACTTTTATTTATATTTTATTATGAATAATTTTATTTTTTGTTTATTATTATTTTGTGTATGTACCAAAAAAAAGAAAAAAGAAATATATTTTCATTGTTATTAAAATACATCCATTTTTTTTATGAGGGGTACTCAGCGTTACAAAAATTATACAAGGGGTAAATATATGTCAAAAGTTTGGGAAACACTGCAACATCCTAACATCTTTTATGACATTGACCCTTTTATCCAGGTTGGAATAGAAAAGAATAACTTCTTATAAATTGTTTCAATGCAACATTCTGTGAATTAGTTGACTCTCAGATAGATTATTAACAACAGTTTAGTCAATGCCACAAATCATTTCTTCTTCAGCAATTAATATTGTAAGACTTTGGACTCTGTGTATTAAAGTACTTGACCAACTACATTTTAATTAGATGATTTATGGTCCTAAAACATTTGTCCTAAAAAAATTATATAGCGTGTCTTTGAAGTAGTTTCTACATTGTAAATGATTAATTTTATTGTCAGTTATCCATAGAATTTGATCATTTGAATTTTGCAGCTGTTGACAGAGTTTAGCTCTTACTTGCTTTACTTTTGTTAAGATACCACTTACTCTACATTAAGGCCCATTTTTATATCCCCTTCCTTTCTCTTTTCAGCTGGGAAAACAAGTATCCCTGCCTCACATTCAGCAAGTCCTCGGATCATGGCCTTTCCTCCAATGTCATTTTGTTATAGTGTTGGTGAGAAGCTGAAATAGGAACTTAATTCATGTTTAAATTGGTTTTGTTAAAAGTCTATCAATAATGTTAAGTGAGGACTCACTGTACTGGGTTTATGTAAGACAGCATGGGCCAAATTTGAGTCCCTAGGGCTGCCTATCTACCCTGTAGATTTGTCAACAGCCACATCACAACTCTCTAATTCTGCTCTTTCTTTGGGATTTAAAAAATATATATATAGCCACCCCTCCCCCACCACATAAACTTCCTCTTTCTCCCACCAACCTGCCCTCAGAGTTCAATGGTACATGCTCTCTCTCCTCTTGACCATTCAAAATGGAAAGAGGTTTATTACTTCTAACAGCTGTATCATATTTATTCCAAATTAGACCCCTCTGAAAACCCAATCTGGTTAGTTTTCTCTGCATTTGGACACTTCAAATCCTCAGAGCTTCTTGAAATGCAAATTAAACACTTTTGTTGGCTTTATCTGATTGATTCTTTTTTAAAAGTTCAAACACAGCAACACACTCTTTTGCTCAAGCGCTAAGCACACATGAAAAATGGCCTCCAGTCTCCCAAAAGCCAAATGGACAGCTTTAATGTCCATTCCCTTCAAACTGAAAGCCAGCCAGGGTGAGATTTCTCTTTGTTCATCTCATATTGCCTGGGATTCTGTGATGTTACTGCTGACTGTCAGTTTACCCATTCTAATTAAATTGTATTCCTGTATGAAGCAACAAGGATCATCTCAATTAAACTGCCATATTGACTCATTTTAGCATAACTGATTAGTATAATTATGCAGCACTTGCTTCGGCATTCATTACTAGCCCATTTCTGCCCACAACACTACTTTAACAGTCTTCAGTATAGGTGGCTCTCTACTATCCTCTTTTCCCTCCTTGGGAAATTGTTGTGGAGTCGAACACTGGGTTCAAAATAAGACCACCGGAGGCTGATGATTGATTTAAAAAGCAAGCAAGGATTTATTGAAAAACTGGCCAGGACGGCCGTAAGAGCACCACATGCAGGTGGACTCCACGCAACCGTATCGTTTCAGGTGTAGGCAGTCCTTTAAAAGGCCTAAACCACTGTTTCCCAAACTTCTTTCATGATGAGAATCACCTGGTGGAGTTGTTAAAATACAGATTCCCAAATCTGTGGTGCTCTAAGTTTAGAGCACTAGTTAAGTATACAATTTTACCTATATGTCCCCCAAAATTCTAGTTTAGCACTTCTTAGTTGGGATTCGGGAATCTGTATTTTAACAACTCCACCAGGTGATTCTCATCATGAGAGAAGTTTGGGAAACACTGAGTCCTAGAGAACACCTTTCCATAAAGCTGTCACTGAATGCAGACCAGAAGCATGATTGGGAATTAGCCACAGAGCAGGACTAGGCTGAATGTCCAGGCAGAGGTCAATTATGTGTGAACACCCAGAGGTCAGAGAGTGCTCCTGGTGCCCACTAGCAGCACACTAGCCAGGTCATGCGTGGGGATGGAGAGTAAGAGAGATGTGATGGGGACTTCAGGCAGGTCAGAGACTGTAGAGTTCTGTAGTCCCTGTTAACATGCTGGACTTCACTTTAAGTACAACGTGGGAAGGTTTTCAATAAAATGGTAATATGATTCTCCCAGTATATTGTGCCTCATTCTGGACTGTCTGCTGTTGAGAAACTAATTGAGAGAGTAAAGCAATAAGCCAGGAGAGAAATGGTTATGGCCTTGATTGGGGTACTGGCAGGGGATTAGAAAGGAGTGGATGATTCTGAATGATATTTAGAGAAAAAAGTCAATAGAGCTTGGCATGTGATTGACTATGAAGGTGAAGTGAGAAGTCAGAATGAAAACAACTTTCACATATTTGGAATCCCAATGAGATACCATTTCTTACCTCTCTGAGTCTTAGCATGTTTGTGCAATGTGGATTATTATATGTTCCACCTCGAGGATTTTAAAACACAGCTCAAATAAAGTCAGACCCTCTACCAAAACAAAGGGAAGGTCCTGGATCCAAGAGACAACTCACCCACGTTCACACAATCGGCAGAGAACTGGTGGACTCAGTGGGCCCTTTACTGGATCCTGGCACTGAGTCCAAGTCCAAGGGACGGTCCTGGATGAGCCTTTTTGGAATCCTGCTGACTATGCCAAGTAATGTTAATGTAAAAAAAAATTGAAACCTGTAAAAATTTTTTGTGAGTTTATTTGAGCCAAACTGTCCATATATGCCGAGAAGTAGAACCTCAACAAATTGAGAGAGAATGGCGGGTTACATTTGTATTTATACATTGCCATCAAAGGAGGGACATAGGTGGGTTACATGAAATTCATTGGTGATAGATGAGGAGGTGGGATAAGTAAAGCTGGGAAAACTCCTGGGATTGGATAAAAAGTGAAATGAAGGACACATACTTAGGTGAGTGTAGGAAGAATTAACATAATGATGAAGGAATTTGTGGTATCTGTCCTGGCACCTACCACATTTGGTTGGGCCCCAGGTGCTCCAGCAAAAGGGAAGTTACAAGATACCCAGATATTTCAAGGGTATGTTATCATAGATGCAAAAAGACAGATAGGCTCAGTTAAAGTAAAGGTTGACCTTATTGGCGAAGATGCTGGCATAGGATGTAGCTGCCCACCATAACTATGTTTACTTAAAGTTTAATTTCAGACCATCCTTTATGGTTACTTTAGGCCTCTGACTTTGCAAGACTGCGCAGGCCTTCCCTGAGCTTGTCAGGTCAGCATGTGGCCCCTTTTGTCCACACCCTCATAAGCTGCTATGGAGTTAAAAGAGTTATTACATGTAAAGCAATGGTGAACAATAAACCCCTCAGAAATGGCAACTATTATTTGCTCTTATAAAATAGTGTTGGTACTGACTCTACAGGTGTCATTTCAGGGACTTTTAAGATTCCATCCTTTGGGTTACAAAATAATAGTTTAAAAGTATAATTATAGTTGAGCAGGTCATGCCTCCATGGCTTGTATCCTCCTACCCATGGCTCTCTCTCAACATTTCTCATTATCCATTGTAGGCGCTGACACACATCCCTGCAGCCCGGCCCCCACTGGAGCAGGAACTTCTTGAGGTCTTATTGCTCTTTTCACCCACAGAGCCTAAGAGGGCACACTCTAAAGTGAACACATGATAGAATTTATTCAGGCATTTTTCTCTGGGTAATAGCAAGTAGCCAAGAGCAGAATTAGAATTTTGATCAGAGACTGGGACAGAATAGGACAGGTAATCCTGGACAGGTTAAAAGGGCTATGGGAAACTGAGAGAGGGGAACCAGTGGAAGGAGGAAGTTGAGAAGGGGTGTGGGACTGAATCCCAGAGTGTGAACTGGATTGCCTCTAGACTTGTAGTTATCATCACAATCACCCTTTGAAGTGAGTGCTTCAATAATCAATAATTTGTGCAGCACATTGATTTGCAATTCAATTCAATTAGACAGGTTAACATTCATTTTAAGGAGATAAACCTGCTTAAAGCCCCTTCTTTTATAGAAAGCTAAAGCGCATGTAAACAAATAAAATGCAGACTTGTAGCTGGTGAAAGTGTGGTAGATTTATGCACAAAGATTAAGCTCTTAGCAATTTTCTATTGAGTAAACCTTGTGGAGTTGAGACATGTAACAGATTATCCCAGCAGCATGAATATTAGGAGAATCCAGCATCATTTGTCTACCCAGTAGTGCCCCTAATTAAGAGCACCTTGCAGCATTTCCCCAGATCCGTGGTGTTCAGTGGGCCCTGTAACTAGATGTATTTCACTTACTGCCTTGAGACACATGTTCCAGCATGTGGGAGTCATTTACTGCTTGATAATGCTCCCTTCCTCTGTTGACATCTGGTTAAATCCATTCTCATTTTCAAATTCTTTGTCTCCAATTCTAATAACAGAAGAGGCTTTGTCTAGAGATTCTTAGTGTTTGTTTACTCAGGGGAATATTAATATTTCCTCTCATTACTTGCATCATGGTTTCCCAGCAATGGAATCCTTTGAAAGTAAACATGTATAATAACCCAACTTGATGAAGAACTCAAGTGAATCTAATCAATTATGATGAAACCAACTAGAAAACTGTTGGGGGTGCTAATGTGGAAATAATATAACTCATTTAACAATTTACTTAGTAGGCCTTGGTTGAGTTTCTGCTTATAGTCAAGGTGCTAACATGCCAAGGTGATATGGATGTCAAAGAAGGATGTCTCTGTGTCCCGTCCCCCACCCCTACCCCCACCAGAAATTTATTGTCTGGCCTTGATTGATGGATTTATTGTCTGGCCTTGATTGATGAAGATAAAATTGCCTAAAATTAGGCTCACTGTGGCCGGCAGCAAGAGGACCAGACACTGCCTAGGTAAATAATACTGTTGTCACACTTCCATTTATCCATCTACAGCTGTCACTTTGAAAATTTCCCTCCCTGCTTCCCAAAGCTACTGTCCTCCCTTGTGGTTTTGCAAATCTCAACCACTAAGCAATTTATAATGCAAAGCTACCTTCCTGTACTCAAAGGCTGAACACATGCTTGTTGAATAGCAATAGAGAAGTTAACATTGATTGAAATTTTACTATGCACCACACATTGTACTGACTTCATTTACATACAATCTTCACATTGTCCAGGAGAGAAATTAAGAACCTGTATTAGGACAAAGACTGAGACACAACTTCTTCATTAAGGATTTTTTGTAGACAAAAAACAGAAACTCACTTAAGTTTTAGGTGGCAATAGGAATTAATGGAAGGTTATCGAATTATCTTATGGAAACCAAAGGCAGCAGTTGAATCTAGGTCTCAAGAGGTATTGTAACCGTAAAACTTCTGAGAACATAAGCAAGCAATCTCTCTTTCCCCATTGCTGCTTCTCCTCATTCCTTCCTTCTCTGTTGAGTCTTCTACTGATTACCAGGCTTTGGCATCATGTCACAATGCCCATCTCAACCTCCAAGTTTGCATTACTTCATCCAAGTGAAATTCCCAGACTGAGAATGGCACCTAAGTCCCAAATCTGTATTCCAGGGAAAGATGGCCTGATTGCCCTTGATTGGATCAGTTACTCACATCTGGTGTAATCAGGTGGGCCAAGTCACCATGTCACCTTAGAGTCATGACAGCATGAGGTTTGTGGCTGTGGATGATGGCAGGCAATGCTCAGAGAAGTGTGCGGTCTCAGCAGGCCCTCCAGACCAAGTCTTCTAAAAGTGGGTAAGAATCTGATCGTTACAGAATCAATAGAAATTGGTAGCCAATTGAATGTGGGCCTGAGAGACATGGAGAAATTGGAAATGACTCCTAGGGTTCTAGGAGTTGGGGGTCAAAGAGAGCCATTGAACTGGCAAGCAGCAGAGGATGAGGGAGCCTGTGATAAAAACAATGTGATGAAAAGATCTTTCTTGTCAAGAAAAACATAACAAGGTCTAAGGTTTAGCTGAGGGTGAGCTGCAGCCCAGCCTCCACAGTTTCCCTTAAACTCTTCCATTGTGATCTTTGCCACATGACTACCAGGGTGGGAAGATTTTTCTCTACAAATTTGCCTAATATGTAGCCATATTTAAAGACAGAAGGAACTCCCTCCCCCCCAACACACCCAACCCAATCCCAATCTACCACTAAAAGGGCAAAGAGTGTGTTTGTATTATATATCATTGTACACACACACACCCAGTCCATGTTGGCAGTTATAGATGGGCAGTGGATATATATTTAATGGAAGAATAGATGGATATTTAAAAAAAAGCTATTTACAAAAATGCCTAAATATTTTGTAGAGAGAAGCACAAAATGCAATCAGCATAAAAACAGCTAATTTTTGTTGTTGATAATCCTCACTCAAGGATATTTTTTCCATTGATTTTTAGAGAGTGGGAGGGAGGGGGAGAGACAGAGAGAGATATATCAATGTAAGAGAGACACAGTGATTCATTTCCTTCTACACACACTCTGCCCAGGGCCAGGGATCAAGCCTGCCACCAAGGTACATGTCCTTTATTGGAATCAAACCTGGAACCCTTCAGTCCACAGGCCGATGCTCTATCCATTGAGCCAAACCTGCTAGGACAAAAACAGCTAATTTTTAAATTAGGGATTTTATTCTTAAAATGACTCAATGTTCTAGTCTTTTTAAAAATATATTTTTTATTGATTTCAAAGAAGAAGAGAGAGAGACAGATAGAAACATCAATGATGAGAGAGAATCATTGATCAGCTGCCTCCTACATGCCCCCCCACTGGGTATCAAGCCTTCAATCTAGGTATGTGCCCTTGACTGGAATTGGACCCAGGATGCTTCAGTCTGCAGGCTGATGATCTATCTACTGAGCCAAACCATGTAGGGCACTCAATGTTCTAGTCTTAAAAGTAAGATGACAACTTGTCCTAGCTCACCTGGGACTTACCTGGTTTGAGCATTGGAAGTCCCAAGTCCTGGGAAATGCTTCAGAACAAAGTTACCAGGATTACTCAGGATAATGTCACCTCTCACATGGCAGGTGCTTTTTTTAAATATATATATATATATATATATATATATATATATATATATATATATATTGATATTTTACAGAGAGGAAGGGAGAGAGATAGAGAGCTAGAAACGTCAATGAGAGAGAAACATTGACCAGCTGCCTCTTGCACACCCCCTACCGGGGATGTGCCCGCAACCAACGTACATGCCCAAGACCAGAATCGAACCTGGGACCTTTCAGTCCCCAGACCGACGCTCTACCACTGAGCCAAACCGGTTTCGGCTGGCAGGTGCTTTTTATTTCCTATCAAGGGCAGCCAGATTTGGACCAACATGATCCTTTCTAGGTCAAGATCAAAAGCTCACAATTTAACTGTCCTTCCACACAAGGCCTTCCCACTCTTCATCTTTACCTTGCTATCTCGGTAACTAAGATACATTTAATTCTGGAAGGTGCATTATATCAGTGCAAATGGAATAATGGTGGTTTATACAGAACTTGGTCTCTGAAAAAGTGAATGCTGAAACAGAACAGAAGGGGTTTAGCTGTACTACAAACAGAATGACAATACACATCAGTATCTAAGACCTCTCTGAATTCAACTTCCTGATAGTAATGTTTACTAAGTAACCGTTGAATAATGGAGCCAAGTAATCTGAACTTTGTAGTTACCAAAATGGTGTACCTTTGTTGCTGATTTATAAATTGCCATTCCAAATCACCTGTTCTCTCAGGCATGAGATGTCCATATATCTCTATTTGCATGGGGTGGTATCAGATTATGACTGTGGCCCACATTTAATTATTACTAGCAACCCCTTTCACTATCAAACATGTCCCAGTATTAAAAAATATGTCCATATTTGGATAATAAATAATATGGTCACCACACTTAGGAGCATAGCTATCTGACTCTCAGAGCCAAATCATCCCAGTACGAGTTGACAAATCAAGCTCCTAAATGTTCCAAGGGCCCCCCTGGCCCAGATGTGAGGAAGTTACAGCAGTGTGAAGATAGCCCTGTGCCTTATCCCTTCCTCTCCTCTGCTAGCTCTCCAGCCCTACTCCCTTCTCTATTCTCTCTTTGATATATTTACTGCTAGATAAAAGTTTACAATAGATCTCAGAATCTCTTGACAAAAATGTGCCCAAATACCAGCCTTAATTTTAATTTCCTCTCCATATTTAGATTAACATATCATTTTGGAAGAACTACATTTGGTTCTGTATTCATCTATGTTTCTCTATCATGATTAAAATATACCTCCTGTTTATTTTGCTGGCAAGGTTAATTTTGCTTAATTTTTGGAGAGTTTGGGCTCTTACATTTACTATCTTAAGGTGTTGATATGACAAGTGTGTTATTCCATAACGTTCTAAAGCCACCTGTGCAACATGAAACTAAAGGGACTAAGAAGAAGGTAGGGGCATTGGGTTAATGGATGCAGGAGGAGGCCAGGGAGGAAGGATTCTGGTCCTTCCTTTGCTCAGGTGGGTCATTCTCTTCCAGCCGTGGGCAAACTACGGCCCACGGGCCAGATCCGGCCCTTTCGGCTGTTCTATCTGGCCTGCGGAGCCAAAAGAGTGGAGGGTTCTGTTGCTCTCCCCTCCGCTCCTTCACCAGCAGCCCAAGATGAGAGTGCCAGCATGGTCAGGTTGCTTTTGTTCGAGCCCTCCAGTCCAGTTTAAGAACCCATTGTGGCCCTCGAGTCAAAAAGTTTGCCCACCCCTGTCTTAGCCTCAGTTACCTACCTGTGAACAGTTGTCAATTTCCTCCTATCTAGTGCCGTTTCCTGCACATACTGTTTCCTGTATACCTTTAAATATGCTAAGTGGTCCAGACTAGCAAAGAGATTTACACAGCTGTGTGCTCTGTGTTTTGATGTGATTGCTTTATCCTTGACTATAATAAGAACTACTTTAAAAAATCTGTTAAAGTACATACACATGCCACAAATCGAAACAGATCGGAATGGTATGAGTGAAAGGTAACTGTCTCCTTCCCTGACCTATATCCTATTCCCACTCCCTAGATACTCATCTCTTAGGTATTCTTCCAGGAAATATGTACACATATGCACACCCACAGACACGCACACACATATTATGAGTATTTCTGTATCTAATTCTACTTCCTGAGCCCTTCTGTCTCCTGAGTGCAAGACACCAGGAAGCCAGGTGCAGTGGGAGGAGGAGGTTGCAGTTCAGCTCTCCCACAAATATGGACTCTCAATGTGTCTCCCTGACTATGGCTTCTCCCTGCTTCAATGACTCACATATGCTGCCAGAGCCTTTTTCCTAAAATCCTGCTATCCTCGGGTCCCTGCCCAGAGTGTATGATGTTTCCTGCTATTTAGTTTAAATTTCTCCGCCTTTTAGAGCTTTCCTTTATCTTGCTCCATTCTATCTAGTCAAGTCTTTATTTTTCTTCTTCTGAATACTCACCTGCAGAAAGGCTAATTTTATCTTTTTCTCCTGGGAAATGCTACCCTCAGTGCCATGTCTGGATGTGCTTCTCTTGAGCACCTTTCACCTGTCGACCTCAGGAAATGTCAACACAGATTAGGACTAGTCCTTGTGTTGTGTAAGTGAAAAAATTGAGCCTCAAGAGGGTGGTTTCCTACAAGCCACATGCCTATTTTCTGGTAGAGATGAAACTAGCTCTTAGATTGGACTGATAGTCTTACTATTTATTGCTTTAAACCACATTGCTTAGATCCCATAGATGGTATCACTGGACATACCAAATCACCACAAGAAAGGAGTAGATTAAGTGTAGAGAAACACGTTGCTTTATTATAACCCTTGTGTGAGATAGAAAGTGGCTGCAGTTCATTTGGAGGGGTAGACCATGGTGCTGATCAGTCCTTGAACGGGGCGCTGGGGCTAAGCAACGATGGCAAGTCCTTCTCTAGCTCCTCAACTGTAAAATGGAGCGAATGATATTAGCCATGCAAGCTTGAGCAGAGGGGGCAAAGTCTGAGACATTTTTTTTGTCAATTAGAGAGAATAACCTCTCATTTTGGATCATGGTGGCCCAGATGCCACTTCTGCTCCGCCATGCTATCAAATGTGAAGTAAAGTGTTTGTTTGGTATAGAATGTTTGGCTTTCTCCCTGATGCTTTGCCCAGCAACCCAGTTCCTCCAAGACTGGAAATGTTTGAGCCCAGAACTCCTGACTCACACCAGCTCATCCTTCCACCACACAGCCTGCTTCCCACCTCCAGCACGTGCTTCCACTGCTGGCCTAGGCCAGCTTCCTAAATGTCTGTCTGCCAGTGGTTCCTTATCCCGTCCACCCCTAGACACGCATCTCTGTTGGGATACCTTTTCAGTCCTTTACTCTCTAATGCTGAACATTTGTATAATCCATCAAATAACTTCTCCCTTCTGTCACCATCATCTGGTTACAATGCTCCATCTGCCTGAGTGCACCTAGAAACCTGAGAGTCCTTCTTCCACTCCTAACAAGAGACCTGGAGTCCAATTTTATCATCAACTTGAGGCATGACAGAGAGAGGGGTAGAGATAGTTAAAAAGGAAGCCTAACCTTTTTGGTCTATATTTGGTGCCTGATAATTCATTTCCACTTCTTTAGCCCATACCTGTCTGCTATAGAGTGAACCCTTTCAGTTCACATTTAGGGCTCAGCATTGGGGTGGATCCCTTTAAGAAGGATGGATCTGTCAAGAGTTGGGAGAGGCTGTGACCTTCCTCAGAACAAGCAAGGCCGAGCGAGCTGCTTCTGCTACAGGCCACGGCTTTGATGCTAAGATTCATTGTGGTGACTGCTGGCTTCACTTTATTTTACTGCTGCCAGGTGGCAACTGAGATATTTGATTGTTTGAGAACCATCATCTGGAGATGGTTCTCAGATCAACTTAACCCACCTCTATGAACCTCCGAGCAGCTGAGGAGCCCAGAGTTTCCAGGGGAAGAATGGAGGTTTGCAGAGGAGAGGAGGCATGCTGGGAGGCACTCAGGTGCAGGCCCTGCTTACTTGGCCATAAAACAGGTTTTCTTTTCCAGAAAATACCGTTATAGTACAGATATCTGTAGGAGTGACCCCAGGTAAAGCCTTTCTGAGAAACCTCCTAGTTGTTAAAGGATGATAGAGGGAAGGGACTGAGACTTAGATTGTAGGTTGGGCTTGTTTACTGTAAAGAAGATCAGAAAAGACCGGGAAGGCAGGAAAAACAGGCCATCTTTGGCCCCTTTGGAATTTACTAGTGTTGGAGTTTGCCCTCTGGCTCTCTTCTAGGTCAACAGGGTCACTCAGCCAACATTAAACAAAAGATAATTGGGAGACTTGCTCACCCTGACTTCACATAGATAATAATTTATTGTTAGTGACAGGCAAAAACAAAGGTTAATGAGGATTTAGCCTCAAGATAAAGGCTAAATGCTACATGAAAATCTCTAAATAAATGATGTGTTTTCCCCTCGCCCTTTTCATGTCTGGGCTGCATGGCCATCTTCTGAATTCCAATTTAATTGGAGATTTGGAATCGGATTCACAGTGTAATCTAGCATCAAGCCACCTACATGTCTCAATTCCAAAATGATTCAATAGTGTAACATAAATACTGACTGAGCGTTGTTCTAGTACTCAAAATTAGTCAACATCAGGCTTTAATATGACCAATTAGAATTCAAGCCAGTTATGTAGGACATTATATTTCCATCATAGACCAGTTCTGGATCAGTTCCCAGTTTCCAGTCATTGAATTTCATTACTGTGATTGCATTTTAGAGAAGCTAATTATAATCCATCAAATCAAATACAACAACAAACTATCCCTGAGGTCAGAGCTGGTCATGCAGAAGCGTATCACAGGTAGTGAGATAACAGGAGACCAGACCTTAGGGATTCCGAGGAGAAAATAAAAATCAAGCCCAGGCTCTAGAGATAATTGGATGATACATTTAGTAGGCTCAGTTGGCACTCTAAATAATTACTTAAAATATAACAATAACATAATTATTATTATTATTATTTTTTGCCTAATTATTCTTCCTCATAGATATGAACTGGCAGCAAAAAAATGATAGTCAGCAAAAGTTTTTCACTCCCCCGGCTACCGGATAATACATTATGGTTTGTGGAACTCAGGCCAAGTGAAAGCAGTGAGATAAAAGTATTTTGCAAGTAGTCTTGGGATCAAATTCCCTGTCCTTGATGTTCTCTAGCTGTGTAATTAGAGCAAATCACTTCTTAACTGAGCTTCTGTTTCCTCATCTGTCAAACCATATAATACTTACTCTATCTGCCTTCGTCTATGAGGATCAAATGAGACAGTAAATGGGAAAAACAAACACAATGCAATAGGGTGACACCTGGGACAGGAAACTAGAATTTCTGGGTGTCAGAAAATGTGCTTTTAGAGATAAAGAAAAAACACCTTCCCAAAGCCAAATGTAAATGACTTTTACATAAGGACAGGTAGATGATCTACTTAAAATCACTACAAAACTGAATATAGGAGTACCCCAATTTTGATCACTGCTCTAGAAAAAAAGACTTGAAAGAAAGACTTCACATAGATAATAATGGTTTTCTGAGTTCCATCATAGGTGATATTTTAAATTTTTTTCATACATTTAATGTTTTCTTCAATAGACAAATGTTATCATTATCTTGGAAAATATATTTAATCATCTAAATTATGAAATCAAATGGGAAAACCTTTTGAATTTATAGATGAGAAAACGAAGGCTCCCCCTCACCCCCCCCAAAAAATATATTCTTTATATTTTACTAGAGGCCTGGTGCATGAAATTCGTGCACGGAGGGGGGCGGAGATATATTCCTCAGTCCAACCTGCCTGCACTCTCTCCAATATGGGACACTTCAGGGAATGTCTGACTGTTTAGGCGTGATCCCTGACGGACTTCCCTCTCACAATCTGGGACTGCTGGTTCCTAACCACTTGCCTGCCTGTCAGACTGATCACTCCCTAACCACTTCCCAGCCAGCTTGATTGACACCTAACTGCTCCCCTGTGGGCCCAATTGACCTCAACTGCCCTCCCCTCCAGGCCTGTTACCCCCCAACTGCTCTCCCATGCAGATCTGGTCTTCCCCCCTCCCCTAACTGCCCTCCCCTGCTGGGCTGGTTGCCCTAATTCCCCTGCCACCCCTAGCTGCCCTCTCCTGCCAGCCTGGTCATCTCTAACTGCCTTCCCCTGTTGGCCTGGTTGCCCCCACTACCCTCACCTGCAGGCCTGGTCCCCCCCTAACTGCTCTCCCCTGCAGGCCTGGTCATCCCCAACTGCCCTCCCTTGTAGGCCTGGTAGCCTTAACTGCTCACACCTGCCAGTCTGGTCATTCCTAACTGCCCTCCACTGCCAGCCATCTTGTGGCAGCAATCTTAGACCACATGGGGGTGGCCCTCTTGTGTGAGGGTGTGAGGGCCAATTTGCATATCACCTCTTTATTATATAGGATTACAAGGAAAGTCAGGTGTCCTCATTCAAATCCATTGCTGTCTCTTTTCCATCTTTGTAATTATTTATGAATGCAAAGGATTAAAAGTTGACTGAGTTGCTGAAACCCACTTGGCTCAGTGGATAGAGCATGGGCCTGCGGACTGAAGAGTCCCAGGTTTGATTCCAGGCATGTACCTTGGTTGCAGGCACATCCCCAGTGCGGGGTGTGCAGGAGGCAGCTGATTGATGTTTCTCTCTTATTGTTTCTCTCTCATTGATGTTTCTAATTCTCTATCCTTCTTCCTTCCTCTCTGTAAAAAATCAATAAAATATATATATTTTAAAAGTTGACTGAGCCGAAACTGGTTTGGCTCTGTGGATAGAGCGTTGGCCTGCGGACTGAAGGGTCCTGGGTTCGATTCCGGTCAAGGGCATGTATCTTGGTTGTGGGCACATCCCCAGTGGGCGGTGTGCAAGAGGCAGCTGATCGATGTTACTCTCTCATCGATGTTTCTGGCTTTCTATCCCTCTTCTTCCTCTCTGTAAAAAAATTAATAAAATATATATATATATATATATATATATATATATATATATATATATTTTTTTTTAAAAAGTTGACTGAGTTAATTTACTTTATCTTCAAAAACATCCCCATCAAGGCCTGGGACTCAGATAGGTAAAAGTTTCAGAAAATTCTTCTCTCTCACAGTTTCTAAGGGTGATTAAAAACAATTGTTAATTGAGAGGCAGCTGATGAACCTGATGATTGAGAGAAACAATGGAGGAAAAAGAGCTTAGCATATGAGATAGAGGAAGCATGTTGTATTGGAAACCCTGATTTTGGAGGTAGGTAATCTAATTTTTGGATTTTAGTGTAAGGACTGCCACTAATTAGCTATGTGACTATGGACTCTCACTCTCTCTCTCTCTCTCTCTCTCTCTCTCTCTCTCTCTCTCTCTCTCTGTTAATCTTCACTCCAGGATACCTTTCCATTGATTTTCAGAGAGAGTGGAAGAAGGAGAGATAGAGAGACACATCAATGAGAGAGAGAGAGAGACATATCAATGATTGCCTCCCACAAATGCCCCACCAGGTTCAGGGACTGAGCATGTAATTCAGGTACCTGCCCCCAACCAGAATCAAACCTGGGACCCTTCTGTCTGCAGTTGGCACTCTATCCACTGAGCCAAACCAGCCAGAGCTGGGCAACTTTCTTAATCTCTTTCCTTTGGTTCTTTTTCTTTAAATAAAAGGGAGCAGAGGAGGACAGGGGGAGGAAGAATCTGTGCCAGGTGATAGCCTTGTTTTTTTTCCAAGTGAAAAGATTTGGTTTAAAATACAGTGTATTTACCTTAAATATACAATATGTATGCAAAATGGGTGCTTTTCATAAACAAGCCTGTTTTCATAGAAGTAACACAAAGCAAAATCCGTTTTTGCAAAAAAAAAGTCCAAAAGAATAGATACAATGCAAGCCCAGTATTTAAAATGCAAATAACAAGTAGAAGCAAATACAAAATCAGTCAACTAGGAATAAAAAAATCTTCTGGCCCAGCAGTTTTAGTGATGAATTGGTTGCAATCAGGGAACCGGAGAAGGGAGCACAGCATTGATGGTGAGGGTAAGAAAGTGCCCGTGTTTCCCCGAAAATAAGACATCCTCCGAAAATAAGACCCACTTCATGGAAACATAATACATCCCCTGAAAATAAGACCTAGCGCATCTTTGGGAAGCAAAAATTAATATAAGACACTGTCTTATTTTTGGGGAAACAGGGTATGAGCAAAAGAACATTGCCCAACCCCTTCTCACACATTCTGTTCCAAAGGCTATTTCCCCACCTCTTGGGCATCTGGGGAGGGCCCTGTCCTGAAGCCTTTCGGACGGATGAGTAGCTTTTGTAATTCGTGTGTCAGCAGAGGTGGTGGTGACAAAGTTGGTGTTACTGCCATTGTTGCCGCGAGGACAGATTTCCCCCTTCCAGCTAAATGCTATCTACTTGAGAAGCTGTATCAGGAGATTTCTGTGAGCTTCTGGTAAGACTCACTTTGCTTTAAAAGTCCGTTTCTCATTCATCTTCCCTGGCTATCTGTCTCGGGTGGCAAAAAAACTTGAGAAGCTGCCTCAGGTGTATATGAAATTTTGCCTCATTGTACCAGAAACCTCTTATTGGTTAATTGTTTTGTGGAGGGCTGTTTTGCTTGGATGGGTTTTGGGATTGTGAGGAGACTGAGAAGAGAAAAATAATACATGAGAAAAATGGCCAGAACCAGTTATGCTGCATGATAGATATAACCCCGTCTTCTCTCTCCTCAATCTTCCCCCTCCAATTCTAGCATATAATTCCCTTGGCGGGCTTTTATTCCAAAATTAAAACTAAGGACTATCCCTAGCCTCTGGCTCAGGGGCTAGAGCATCGGCCTGTGGACTGAAGGATCCAGGTTTGATTCAGGTCAAGGGCACGTACCTTGGTTGCAGGCTCCTCCCCAGCTCAGGCCCTGGTTGGGGTGAGTGTTCCCTATCTCTTCCACTCTCTGAAAATCAATGGAAAAATATCTTCAGGTGAGAATTAAAAACAAAAACAAACAAACAAACAAACAAACAAAAAACAAACAAACTAAGGGCTGAAGAAATTCTAGAGGACAGACATGACCACTAACCCAGATTTTCACCAGATCTTTCTGAGTGAAGTTTTTTGGAGGAGAGCTGGAAAGGGTCAAAGCCCTAGACAATTTCCCAGGATCTGGGGCTGTGAGTAGGAGGTAAGTGTTGGGATTGGGAGGAGTGGGTAAGGTTTGATCAGGGAAATTTCTGGTAGTAAAATAGCGTATGATTCTCCCAACCTCTGCTTGCTGAAATGTCTCTTGTTCCTACACAGTCATTGTGTGGATGTTTTTTCAGGATAACCTTTCATAATTTTATTGAACTTTGCAATTACCTATTTGGTGATTCTGAATCAATAAGCAGAATTAGTGGGAACAAGGTCATACCTAATCAGTATGACGTGTCTAACATATTTTGCTTGTAATCCATATTTTTTTCAATATAGAGAAGAAGAAATGCTGGATTTGTGATAGCAAGAACACTTACATTGAGGCTGAGGTTAAGGGGAGTGGAGATGATGGTAAAATAATTGTTGAGACAACAGATGGAAAGGCAAAGAAATCATTTTATTTCAGGATTGACTAGTTTCTCAATTTAACCAAATATTATCTTTTTTCTTTTAAAAATATATTTTATTGATTTTTTACAGAGGAAGAGAGTTAGAAACATCGATGAGAGAGAAACATTGATCAGCTGCCTCTTGCAACCTGAGGATGTGCCTGCAACCAAAGTACATGTCCTTGACTAGAATCTAAGCTGGGACCCTTCAGTCCGCAGGCTGATGTTCTATTCACTGAGCCAAACCGGTTTTGGCAATAATATTTTCTTTAATAGTGTAATTAAGAACCTGTGGTAGGAGATACCACTGATAACCTTAGGAAATTTCATTCATCTTTAAGAATCTTGTCAACTTACTATCAAAGATTTTATGACAGCCCTGGCTGGTGTTCTCAGTGGTTAGAGCATTGGCCTGTGCATGGAAGTTTCATGGATTCAATTCCTGGCCCCAATTGAGGTGCCTAAAAATCAATGGAAAAAATACCTTTGGAGGAGTATTAATGGCAACAACAAAATATTTAATGACAAATATTGAGTAAATCAGAGTGAACCCATAGCTGGTGTCAAGATCATTGACTCTGGAACTCACAACTTCTTTCACTTCTTTCATTAATGTTTCAAGTTTTGTTTTGTTTTCAGTTTACTATGCATCTTTTTCTAGATGATTTTTTAAAGTTGTGTTTGTTTGTTTTTTGAAAGGTGTTCCCTGGAGTGAATAGTGACCAAGGCACTAAGAATGAATTATTTTTAAGGGATCAAGAAAAAGGGGAATATGAATAAGGGTAGCACAGTGTCAGAGAAGCCTAGAGATGTGGGGATGGTCAGTAATGTTGAATGCTAGGAGATTTAGGAGTTGGAGAAAGCTTTGCATTTCAGAATTAGGAGGTCACTTATGACCTCTGATAGAGAAGGTTGGGGCAAGTGTTAGGGCATAAGCTAGACTGTAAGGGGTCATTCAGGGCATATGTAGTAAGGCTTGTTAACAGTCCCAACCCCTCTCCTTGTCACTAAAGCATTCAGAGCAGCAGGGTGATACTGAGATGGCCCACTCAGAACCTTCGCCTACATCACTGACCTCAGGTTGTCTGCCAGCCCCATGGCAGCGAGTGGAGCCCTATTTCTGTCCTGACTTGGATGAATATCTCCTTGTAAATTTTACAGATAATTCACTTCTCCAATATCCTTCCACTTCTGCCCCAACTGCATAGAAAAAAGGTACAACATCCTATAGCATCCTTTAACAAACAGGCATAATCATTAGGAAGTTTGTCTTTCATAGCCTTATATTTGTACTTGCACAATTTATGATAAAAAGCATTGCCATTAAAATTGTAAATGTCTGCCCTAGCTGGTTTGGCTCAGTGGATAGAATTTTGGCCTATAGACTGAAGGGTTCAATTCTGGTCAAGGGCACATGCCCAGATTGTGGGCTCAATCCCAGTAGGGGGCATGCAAGGAGGCAGGCATTCAATGATTCTCTCTCATCATTGATATTTTTATCTCTCTCTCCCTCTCCCTTCCTCTCTGAAATTGATAAAAAATATAAATTAAAAAAATGAATGTTAGTTTGTTAATAAAATTTTGTACTCATATATGGCAAACTGAAATCTTTAAAAATAAAAAAATTATAAATGTCTGGAGTCCACTCAAATTATTATTAATGGTGTCTTGATATGCCTTCCTAACAGTATTTGGATATAAAAAAATTCCAGATTAGGTAGATTTTTGTATAACTCACTAATGGTATTAGGGGAGGAATGTAACCCTTATCAACAAGAATATAAAGAGGTAGGTAGGCAAAGGAAAATTCAGAATGTCCTGCATAAGGAAACAGAAAGACTTAATTAAGACCATTTGGCCTTAAGACAATCTCTTATTAAAAGAAAAAAATGTAGATTTGAATGTCTCTTTTCCATCATTGCTCATACCAACTTTTTAAAAACAACTTATAGAGATATTTATATACCATATACACTGAGTGCCCAGATTATTATGATCTCTGAATGCATAATATTCTGGCCACTCTTTTTTTTTTTTAGAGGTCTGGTGCATGAATTCATGCATGGGATGGGTCCAGCCAGCCTGGCCAAGGGGAGGGGACATTGGCGGTTGGCTGGCCTGCCTGCTGGTTGTACTCCTGATTGAAGGGACAATTTGCATATTAGCCTTTTATTATAAAGGCTACAAACTGAGTGGCCAGATTATTATGCATTCAGAGATCATAATAGTATGGCCACTCAGTGTAATTCACCTCTTTAAAGTGTACAATCCTAATTCCTAATATATCTAAAGAATCGTGCAATCATCACCGTAATCTAACTTTAGAATATTTTCATCAAACCCCAAAGAAATCTTATACCCATTAGCAGTCAGTCCCCTGCCTCCCCTCAATTACCCCAGGTACCCACTGACCTACTTTTCTTTCTCTCTCTTGCCTATTTTGGCATTTAAGAGAAATACGATCATACAACATAAGATCATTTGTGTCTAGCTTTTCCCCCCACTTAGTATAATGGTTTTGAGGTTCATTCATGTTGTAGCATGTATCAGTGTTTCACTCCTTTTTATAGCTGAATAAAATTCCATAGTATGAATGTACCACATTTTGTTTATTCATTCATCAGTTAATGGATATTTGAGTTTGTTTTGGCTATTATGTTGCCATGAAATGCATGTGCAAGTTTTTGTACTGTAATTTCTCTTTGATATTTACCTAGGAGTGAACTGATGGGTCATATGGTAACTTCTATGTTTAACTTTATGGGGAACTGCCAAACTGTTTTCCAAAGCAGCTCCATCATTTTACATTCCCACCAGCATATGTAAGTGTTGTAATTTCTCTACATCTTCACCAACACGTTATGATCTACTTTTTATTATAGCCATTCTAGTGGGTGTGAAGTAGTATTTTAATGTGATTTTATTTGTATTTCCTAATGAATAATGTTGCACCTTTTCACATCCTTATAGGCCATTTATGTATCTTCTTTTCAGAAATGTCTATTCAAGCCCTTAGCCCATTTTAATTAGCTTGTTTTTTTTTTTGTTGTTGTTGTTATTGGATTGGAATAATTCTTTATATATTCTGGACACAAGTCCCTTATCAGATATATGAATTGCAGATACTTTCTCCTAATCTGTGTGTTATTTTTTCATTACCCTTGTGGTGTCTAACTCAATTATATTAGGCATCCAGATGAGAGGGTTGCCTATTCTGAACATATTTTCCAGAACTACTGTATGTATGGTAAAAGACTTTACAAAAACAAACTGGGGTGTGTGTGTTGGGGAAGGTATGGGAAAGAGGATACATCTTGAACTAAGTCTGAAAGGGTGAGTCTTCTTTCTTGTTTCTTTATAAGTCTCCAGGCTACTACTATGTTGGGACATTTTGAGGGGCCAAATCATACATACTATGATATGTGTACCCTCAGAGGCAATCAGAGTTGGTGAGAAGCTGTCAGATTAGGGAAATACAATTTAGAACATTTGGATTCAACAAAAACACTTTCTTAAACTTCCTCTTTGGGCAAGAAAAAAAGCATGGGCCAGAGGAGCAGCTGTTTCTTCCATTAAGGTTGGTTTAACTTCTTCTGGCCCCATCTTTTTCTTGACTCGAAAATTCTTTGCTCTACATGGCAAAATAAACAAGCATAGAAAAAATAGGGAAATATTTCTTAAGTTTTTCTCTCTTCGGAGTCTGAATGTCAAGGAGGAGGAAGTTCAGCAGATGAATCCTCCACAGTTCGACATGGTTGAAGACATGGCCATGCTGACTCACCTCAGTGAAGCTGATGCGCTACATACCTTGAAGGGGTGCCATGGCCACTGAGTGATCTACATTCCTATGTATGCTTTATGTTGGCACTCATATTGGCAATGTCCCAGTCCTCTCTTGGGTGAAAATGATATCATCAAATTTAAGCAAAGTCACATGGAGATAATCCTTGAGGAATGCCCCACTTTTATTTTGTTGGTATTAATATCTCTTCCCAGAAGTTGTAGAGCTGAAGTAAAAACATGAGGCTTAGAGCTGAGAGACCAGTGTCCAAATGCCAGCTCTGTCACTTACTGGTGAAGTTTCTCATCTTCTTGAAGTCATTGTTACAATAAAGTGGGATAATAATGCCTGTCTTTCCAGGGTAGCTTAGAGAATTTAGTAAAAGAATATAGTTCAGTGCCTAATACCTAGTAAGTGCTCAATAAATGGAGTGTCATGGGGTGTGTTTTTTCCCCCCATCATTAAATTGATGATGGCTGGTTGCTGAGATTTTTTTATTTACTTAACACCTACTCAGCAGAAGCATTGCAGAGCAGATTAGGTTACAGTGATGGCATTTGGGATCCATTACTATCGAAGCTTTGACATGTAGCCAGCTTGCTCCTTGGCTGGTTGACTTATTGTGTAACTGCATTAGTTTCCTTGGGATGCTGTAACAAAATTACCACAAACTGAGAGGCTCAAAACAACAGAAATTTGTTCTGTCACCGTTCTAGAGGCCAGAGTCCAAAATCAAATCAGCAGAGTCACCACCACCCCCTAGAGCCTTTAGCTGAGAATCATTCCTTGCCTCTTTCCATTTTGAATGGCTATTGGCATTCCTTGTGGTCATATCACTCCAATCTCTGGCTCCATCTTCACATCTCCTCGTCCTCTGTCCTTATGAGGGCACCAGCCACTGGATTTAAGGTCCACCTAGATATCATCTTGAGATCCTTAACTTAATTACATATGCTAATATTTTTTTCCAAATAAGGTCATATTCATAGGTCCTGGGATTAGGACATGGACATATCTTTTGTGGCCACAACCATTACAGTGACTGAGTGACTCCCATGAGCTATTTCCTTTCAATGCCTTAAACTTCAGGTTCCTAATCGTGCTGAGGCCCCGATTCATTCTGGCTTCAAATGCCTGCAAAATCTGCAGGCCAGCAGTTTGTTAGCATCTTCTCTGTCCCAAAGGTGTTTGTGTCAGACATGTTAGCAGTTAGGCTGTCCCTGGGGAAGAAGTGATCTCAGGGCTGGCTATACTCTAACCTGATTCTGCTTCTGCCTCTGCCTCTGCCTGTTAGGACTCCCTTCTCTGAGAGAACCCACAAGCTCTCTCCTTTCAGTATTGTAAAAATAAGTAAGTAAATATTCAAGCAAATGCTACCCAACAGTGAAAAAGCTGATAAGCCTGGAAGTATTTCTAACCTGTTTTCTGAAATCTTGTCTGAACTTCCCTCAGACCTATTCGGGTCTCTTCTGTGTGAGCATAAGCCCCACCAGTGGCTTCCAGTGCATCAGAAAGAAGTGGTGGCTGCCCACAAAGGGCCGAGGCGATCAGAGGGGCCCCTCACATCCTCGGGGTTGAGGAGAACGCCTTTCAGGATACGCTTCACAGTAAGTGGCTGCCCTACAAAATGGAAGGTAAAAATATCTGATCCACTTTTCCGTGTCACCGAGAGACGTGCAGGCATTGTGAGCAGAGCGTGGCCTTTACAGCTACCTAATCACTTGAAGCCTCCTTTTCTTTCTGGATGAAACGTGGGCAAAATAAAGCCTACCTCCTAGGGTTCTGAGGACGATTAGCTCACACATCAAATTAAGTGAGATAAAGCATTGAAAATGCTCTGCCCCGTGGCTGGCCCAGAGTGAGCCCCCTGTAGATGGCCTGCCAGAGTTTCTGCAGCTATTATTACACTGGGCTTCTTAAGAGGTTTAAACATGTCAACCATTAGTCAGTTGCCGTTTGTATTTGGAACAAGAAAATAGGCCTAGGAATTTGTATGTTCTTATGACTGCTATACAGAAGGGCAGGAAAAAAAAAATTTTACTCTGTACTGTTTAAATGGCCTCCCCTCCCACCCACCCCCAGCCATATACAGAGCAAATCCCTTTCCTTGTATCTGACTTCCGATTGCAACCAAGGAAATTTTTACTAACTTTATGCCAATTCATAGAAGCTCTGGCAAAAGGATGTTCTGACATTTTCTCCTGTTTTTCAGATTGAGAGAATCAGTCTGGAGTCTTCACGTAAGTGTTTGCCTTGCCTTTTCCTTTTGGCCAGCAGTGGGAGTTCCAATGGAAACAGACACCTCCGTTTCACTGGGAACAAAACACACATTAGCTGTCTAGGAACTGTGTGCTCTTTAGATACAGAATATGTTCTGGGAAGGAATACGGTACTCAGGAAATGACTCCACACGGGGTGCCAGCCAGGCGGCTTCCATCATTTAGGAGATCCCTGAGAGCCCACAGTGCACACACTGGCTTTCATCATCTTCTTGATAGAGATGGCTCCTATCCAATTAGTCATTTTCACAAAGGTCCGGACCGGCTAATTAGGCAGAGAGAGACTATAAAATTCCAATGCGATGACCGAGGAATAGATAACCTGCTGCTATGGCAGCCTGATTGGGGCCGGCCAAGGTAGATTAAGTAGTAGGAGCCAAAAGATGGTGAGGCGTGGAGGGAAGAGGAAGGAAGGAAAGCATTCAGTGATACCATATTGTATGTTAGTTTTTATGGGAAGAGCATACACTGGCCCAGTGAGCTGTTACTGGTGGCAGAGGGGACAGGCTGAGACTCATGGGGCAGTGAAGCGCTCGAGTGCCCGGTCGAGTCCCTGTTCATCCCATGCAATGGTGATCCGCCTCATGTGTTGAAGTCTCCATTGGCTTCAGCTCTTGCCAAGAAAAGTAATAGCATCCCAGAATCTTAGAGCTGAAAGGGAAGGTAAAGTTCAGCCCTTGGCAGAGAGGATAGACTATGTTCTTACGTTTCACTTGGGGAAAGGCAGACCTTGATCCCGTGACACTTTGGGTGATGAGGCTGTAAATTTATCATGGTGTTCTCCCCACATTACAAAGTTAGCTGGTTACCAAAGGTAAAAGGGAAGTCTGAAGCTGGCTGGTGAAGTGACTGGTGGGCCCTCTTCTGAAGGAGATGGTTGGACCTGGCCAACTGGGAGCCTCAATATATGAGAATCTCTGAAACAGCTGGTAATGTGAAGACCTGTCTCTAAATGGTAGAGGCACTTGAGTTTTTTTGTTAACAGGACCATGAGGAATAGACTTCTTGTTTTTACAAATGTCTTTGATCTTTCCAGATTGTTGCTGGTGGTGTTTTTCCAGCCTGAGATGTTCTTCCTGTTCTCCCAACAAATTAAATGTCTACATCTCCTTCAAGTCCCCTCTTAAGCTCTACTTTTCCAAAAAACTTTCCCTTCTTGCCTTAGCCTATGTGGTTGAAATTATTTAACTTTCATTTTTAGTCTGAACCAGTTAACTGAGTCACTGAATTTCCCGTAGTAGAGGAGAATCTGGTGCTGGAAAGACTGTGAACACAAAACACATTATCTGATATTTTGCCACCATAGCAACCATGAGTGAATCTAAGGAAAAGCTGGTAAGTATTCACATACTTTGGCAGAAAGGTGAAGTGGCCCTACCCACTGATCACAGAAGCTGTGCCATGTCTAATTCTAGATAAAAAGAAGGGGGAAAGAACCAAAGAATAATTAGACAACTATGGAAAAGCCATTTTCCCTATTTGTCTTTGCCTCTTGAGAGAATCATTAATGGCTCCGAACCAATAACCCCCAAACATAAAATTCCATAATTTGCTTTGTTGATTGGACCCTCTGAAAATTAGGCACTTAAAATCTAAACCACATTCCATAAATGCTAGGATCATCAGTGCCTTGAATGGCCACTTTTGATATTTCTGAATTCCTTTAGTTCTAGTGAGCAATCAGACTCCCAGAAATATGTGCCAACAAAAGTCTGCTTTCTTTGCCACTAACATCTGGATTAACTCTAACATCTGATGAATATCCCCTCAACCTAATTACATTCTGGGTTCTGAAAAACTCTACTTCTCTATTTAATTGTCTGTATCCTTGGTGATTTTTCATTTTGCTTACTATGTTTAGCTTCATTAACAGGTTTATGGGCTTTATAATAATTTGAGGATAACTAGGTCACAAGAGTTGGTATACAAAACAAAATTAGATAATACTGAGTGGAACTCAAAATTATTGAGTTATTGAGCTATTAGAGCCTCACATCTTTCTGTCTGACATTGTTATTTGCTTTTTAAATTCAATCCTGGTTGTTTTATGCTATTTTTACAAAATAAGAAGTATATTAAAATAGAAAATCTGGTTCAGTTTTTGAACCATGAAAAATTTCTTTTCCAATCAGTGAATTCCTGAATTTGATTGACTTCTTTAGGTGTCATTGGACTGTATTAGATATAACTTAATTTTTGCATGCATTTTAGGTTGTTTGGCATGCATTTGTTTGTTTGATGTAGCCATTGTGCCTTATGATAATATACAACACAATGAATAGTACATAACATTTTTATAAAAATGTTTGCTTATATAGTCCTTTTACTTATTCAAAGGATAATGCACCCATGATATTTTACAAGGGATATAGCATTTTCAAACCTATAATTTTTTGAATATGATACAATACCATAAAATAGGCTTTTGAGACTTAAAGACAAAAGCCATTGCAATTAGGGTGCTGAATGGTCATATAGACTTGCTCTGTGTAGATGACCTGCTTTGGCCCTTCAGCCAGAGCACACATGATTAAAATTCAAGGTCAATGCCATTATAAGTCTTTGCCTGACATGGATTTCTAGATTATGTAGAAATGGTAGCCAAGAAACATATAATTTAATAATGCCATTAATTAGAAAATGGCAGGCATGAGGATTAGATGAGAAGAGAGGGAGATTAACAATGGGGGGAAATATATGAAATGAAGTTTAAAATTAGGCCATGGTATTTGTTTTTCATTCTATAAAATACCCATTTTTGTTTCCTACTGAGGCCAATACCAACTAACAGAGAAGCATTGCTGATAAATGATCTCCCACATATATTCATAGGGGAATTTTATATTGTCAGATTCTTCACCCATCTATTTTTCTGAGTTCCCTTTCCAAAATAACATTTCATCTTTGGAAGCAGCTTTGACTTCTTGCTTTCAAAGCCAAGATGAAATTTGGGTTGGGAATGGAGGGCTTGTCACATGACAGAATTCTGCTAAAAGTTTCATCACCTGCACTTCTCTTACTTGTATCTCAGGGGACTTTTGAAGATCAAATCAAACAAGTGAATCCTATCTTGGAAGCATTTGGAAATGACAAAACCTTGAGAAATGACAACTCCTCTCATTTTGTAAGTAACATATATAAGAGCAGTATATGAGAGTCTTTAATTTTAAAGCAAGTGGTAAAATTCATGTATGCATGTGTATACACATGTATAAATTATGTATGCATATGTATATACATGTATAAATAAATGTACATAATCATATATGTGGATTATGTATGTGTGTGTGTATGTGTGTTTGTGTGTGTCTCCCATTTTCCTACATTTTTTAACTTACTGGCTCAGTCCCCCTCTCAGCAGCCACTCTCCTTCCTTTCCCAGGTTGCAGTCCTTCCTTAGCTCAGTACAAACATTGTCACCCACAGGCCCTAACTGCCACTGGCTGGCCTCCTTCTCTGCACTGGGCACACTGACATAGGCTCTGTCACCTCCAGGCAGGCTTTCTGGCCCACTAGATCCTGTCAGTAGCTTTCCATTGAGAAGGAAATGAGTCCCATCTAGTATTTTTGCCAAAGGGGTGTTTTGAAACATAGATCATGTGTTACTTCTCTGTTTAAAACCTCCCTTTGTCTCCCAAGCACACTTACACTAAAACCCTATTCCTTCCTGGGCCCACATGGTTTCCATGATATGGTGCCCAGTGCCTATCTACCTCTCAAACTCTGTTTTTTTGTCTCCTTTTCTTTTTTCTCACTAAACTCCAGCACAGCCCACTTAAAAATTATTTTAAGTGATGCCCAATGTTCCTAATTAGAGCCCTTGAATTAACTGTTTACACTTTAAATCTAGAAGAGTAGTGACTACATCTATTTTTCTAATGTGGCATTGCCAGTGCCTAGGAGGCTTCCTGCATCATAGTAGATACTCAACCAATGCTGATACTCAACCATTCCTGGCATTGGCTCGTGCTATCTCAGAACCATGTTGCCTGTATTATTATGTTTTTTTAACTTTTAAGGAAGTAGTTCTTCTGTGAATAATATGTATAACTGTTTGGGGTGTTTCATATGGAGATTATGTTCTGTGCCCACCTAGGGCAAATTCATCAGGATGCCCTTTTTGTGTCAGAGGCAAGCTGTCATCTGCAGACATCGACATCTGTAAGTGGCCATCATGCTATCTGGTCACTTTTCTTCTCAGTGTTGCAAGATCACCTAAATATGTGTGATTTCTCATCTTGCAGATTTGCTTGAAAAGTCCTGGGTGATTTTTCAGCAGCCTGGAGAGAGGATCTACCATGTATTCTATCAGATTCTATCCCTATCTGGAAAAAGAGAACTTCATGGTAAGTCTATTATTCTGGAGCTGAGGGTCATTCTAAAACCAGAGATGGAAGTCAGACCTGGCAAAGTCCTGTTTAGCCAGAGTCTCTTTGCCTCTTTATAACTCAATTTATTCATCCCAAAACCTAGGGAATTGAACCAATTATAGAACCTATGCTATATAACTCTATATGGGTAGAAAAAAATGGTAGAACTTTTTTTTTTCTCTTTCAATTTGGTAGTGTTTGGAGGTGGGTAAAGTTAAATGAATGTCTGTGGGTATGTGTATGTGTGTAAAGCATTAGATAATTGAAAACCTTAAGTAATTAAAACCAGTTGAGTCAAAAGGCAAGAGGTAGGAGACATTATCATAATGTGTAGTGGTCAATGGAAGTTTTATAAAGAAGATTTGGGTTGGGTTATGAAGAGTAGGAAAGAGACTTAGTCAGAGTAATGAGTATGCACAGTGTCAGGATAAGGCAAGGCAAGATCAGGTAACAGAGATAGGGTTAACTGGGGAAAAGATTTACTTAGAGGGATAGTGGAGATTTTATTCTGTTGGTTTCTGAACTCATGTTGTAGGGAGGGTGTGTGAGCATGTGTGTCTGTGTGTATGTTTGTTGTTGGGGTGGAGTGGGATAATAGGAGGTCATGATTTGTTGAAGGCAATGACAGTGAAGCTGGTATGATAGGCAGGATGGATTGGAGGTAGAAACACTAGAGGAAATTGATTTCAATAATCCTGGTATGAGATGATGAGACAGTTGTCTAAGGTAGTGTCTGAAGGAATGGGGACTGAGGAGGGAGGAGATGTATTCATGGAAGACTAGAAAAGTCTTAGCAATGACTGAAGGTACTAAGAATGAGGGATATTTATGAGTCAAAATACTCCCAAGTTTTTTTTTAATTTGACTAGGATAAAGTAGTGCCATGAACAGAAAGAGAACAGCAACTTGTGAGATAAGATAATGAATTTCCAGTATTCCTTCAACAAATATTTATTGTGAGACAGATATGGGTGCATTAAGCACTAATTTTTAAGCATGGAAGATAGAAAAATAAACAAGATAGACAGGTTCCTGCCCTTATAAGTTTATATTCTAGTGTGGAAGGCAGGTAACATGCAAATTAATTAACACATAATTTCAGAGAATAGTAGGTCTACTGAAGTAGGGTGAGAGGACAGAGTAAACTGGCATTTGGTAGGATAGTGGGTGGTTATATTGAGATACATGGGGCAATCTTTCTGAGGAGGCAATGTTTTTCCAGATACCTGAATGGGCGAGGGAGCAAGTAGGCAAATATTTTCAGGAATAAAGTCCCAGGATGAGGCAACAGGGAGTGCAGAGGCCCTGAGGCAGAATACATTTGATTTATTCTTGGAATAGGAAAATGGCCATTGAGTGGTGGAGAGGAGAGGGTAATGTAGGGTTACATAAGTGGGATTCAGACACACAGCACCTTGCAGGCTATGGCAGAGAGTTTAGATTTTATTCCAGTGTGATGAGGAGTCATTGGAAGGGGAGAATGACAAGCTATTGGACTTCAAGGTATTGCATATGATGTAAGTAAGCTACTGAGGACAACAGTGCTCCCATAGGAGTGGGTATAGGATGAAATGAAAGATCCAGGTGAGTAAACTGATGGGGGACAATTCCCCAGCCATTATGCTTAGATCCAATGGCATAAGTCTGGCAGTGTTCTTTCTCTGTGGTCTTCCACTCCCAAGTGCCCTCGCCAGATGGGGAAAGCTCTGCAATCTGGACAATTATTATCACTGTGGGTGTAATTAGTGATATGAAAATAGCTCTTCTTCCCACCTTCCTTCCACCTAAACCCAGAACAAACTTTTTGGTTTTCTTAGCAGTTGCAAATCTAATATTCTTGATACAAATGTCTATGCTGTGCAGGACATCTGACACATAGGGTCCATTGTGGGTACCAGCAGTGATTGCAAGAATTTTCTTTTTTAGAATATCTCTGTTTACTTATAGAACTCTCTGAAGCCTGGGCTGCTGTAGAAAATTTATACTTACCCTGAATTCATTTATCTTGCTCAGTCTCTGGGGGCCGTTGGATTGATTACTGCACAAAGACTGACATCTGCTGGTCCGAATTAGAGAATGTCCATTCACCTGTTTTGACATGAATTGTCCTTTGGGACATTTAAAAACTTGGAACTGCTTTTATTCATGTTTGCCAAAGAAACGCTTCAGAGTGACTTGAGGATTGATATAAGAAGGCATATCTTAGCAGTATGAGGGTTAAGTCCAAATTTCCTAAAATAAGAGCATTTGTGCACTACAAAAAAATCAGGTACGTAAAATCACTCCAGAGAGGCTGGCCACCCACTGAAGAAGCTGAGGAAATGGGGTCATGAGTTACCCTAGAACCAACCCCCTCCTTGTCTGCTAGCACATGGCTTGAACATCTCCTCTCTCCTTTCATGTCAGGTAAGGCTGACCTCTGTTCCAGGTGTGGCTAAAGCCGCTCCCTCAGTCCCCTCGAACATGGCTCCTTAAAATCCTTCATCTGTAGAGCTTGCTCCTGCACCTATATGCCTTTTGATCTGACTTTCTTTTCTTTCTCGTTATTCATTATACCCACTTTGACTATTCAACAGAATGTGTGAACTTCAGGAAGAGAGGTCAGAAAGCATGTATTTGCCTCTTGAAACCCTTGAAACTGCCTAGTGCTCTGCATTGTTGGCAATTTGCCATGAGGTGCACCTGAGCCGGTCTCCTGTGGCCTGGATGCCTCTGGGGAATGAAACTGTCAGCATCTGCACCTCCTATTCTGGAGCCTGTTCAGTTGTACCCTTTTGACCCACGAGGTGTCTCTTGAGCTAATCTATCTTGACTTGCTTTCTCTCCATTGGCCTCTGTTGGGACCCAGGATCTGTTGGTTGTGCAGACGTGCACTGACTCCAGAGAATGCTATTTCAGCTGCAGACTATGGGAATGGTCCCCTCTGAGGCTGGGCAGTGCAAAATCCCTGCAGTTGCCCATGTGCATTGAGGAACGGGTGATTGGGGGCGGGGGTGGAGGGGAATGGCACAGAGGCACTAGCTGCAGAACTTTTCTTAGCCCAATGCTGGCTTTGCTTCTTTCACAGTGAACACAGCTGAGCCTTGGAGAACATTCGGCCTTGCAGAAAGCAGAATTGAGTGAAGGATGCCATGTAAAATGAAGCCTGGAATGATATAATACCCACTTTTACAGTAAAGGCTCTTCGCACCTCCCCCTGGAGTGGCCTCTGGAAATGAACCTGAACAAAGGTCGACACCTGCACTTTTTTGAAATTGAGAAGCAATCGGTTTTTACTTAGCATTCTCTCACTCCTCTTCTCTCTGCTACCACCCCGCCCCTCCTGGCCAGCTGTCTGTCCTTCCCATGCCCATTATCCAGTCAATATTCTTCTGTTGGTGGTGGTGGTATTATGGGCTGGGATCCTTACTGCTTAGCCAGGGGTGGGCAAACTTTTTGACTCGAGGACCACAATGGGTTCTTAAACTGGACCGGAGGGCCGGAACAAAAGCGTGGATGGAATGTTTGTGTGAACTAATATAAATTCAAAGTAAACATCATTACATAAAAGGGTATGGCCCACCAAAACCGGTTTGGCTCAGTGGATAGCATGTTGGCCTCTGGACTGAAAGGTCCCGGGTTCGATTCCGGTCAAGGACATGTACCTTGGTTGCGGGCACGTCCCCAGTAGGGGGTGTGCAAGAGGCAGCTGATCGATGATTCTTTCTCATCGATGTTTCTAATTCACTATCCCTCTCTCTTCCTCTCTGTAAAAAATCAACAAAATATATATTTTTTAAAAAAAGGTACGACCTGCTTTTTTGGCTCCGTGAGGGCTGGATAGAATAGCCGAACGGGCCGGATCCAGCCCTCGGGCGGTAGTTTGCCCACGCCTGGCTTAGACAGTCTCTCTGGTCCTAATATTGTCTCATCTAAGTGCTTTACTTTTTGTGGTTGTTGTTCCCTCAGGGCCATTTCTCTTGATAGAAGTGAACTTAATTAAAAGCATTCCTGTTTACATGATACTCCTTTGAGATAACCTGAATCCTCAACCCAATTAAAATTCTTTGCTCCTTGAAAATAAAATTGTATACGGCCTGGTGAGAAAGGTGTTTTAAGTTAAAAGCCTTTCAGAGTTTGGTCTGCACAGTCTTTGGAGCCACCACTTCAGACTGAGAGCAGCTGATCCAGCGAACGTTCAGGCCCGTGCAGCAGCCACACTCCCGGTTATATGGAAATAGAAGAACACTCCATTAGGTGTGCTTAATGCCGTATAGAAAAAATAAATCTGCAGGCAGGGAGGTGCTGAGGGGAGGTGTACATATTGCACTTGGGCCTTGCCACTGTAACCATAGGCCGGGTCCTATTCTATTTAACAAGACCCAGAACCAAACTTGACACCACTCATGAGTAACACTTAGGAACCCCTATAAATCTAGATCATCAATATTTGAACCTTGCCTCCTGTCTTCTTAGTAACTGACTTGCAAGTAAATCTTTCTTTTCTCAAGAGTTGGTGCCATAGAATTGGCTTGTGTGTGCATGAGGCAGCCAGCTCATGCTTGATAACAATTTTACTAACCACCCAGAGATTTTGTCCTGTGACTGCCTGCCTGAGGCAAGGTGTGTTTCCAGGATGTGGCTCTGCCAACTCCACTGGATTCAGCTGACAATAATTAAAGAAATGCTCATGTACCTTCCCTGGCACTCTCTACAGGTGAGGATTAACAAAAACAAAACAAGCAAAACAAACCTAGGAAATATTCCAACCAATTGCAACGTGTGGACATTATTTGGATTTAGAAGCCAAAAAACAAAACAAAACAAAACAAAACAAAACAAAACAGAAAAACAGATGGGTGATACAAAGGTGAAGAAGAGCCTTAGATAGTGCCTCAGTGACATTCACTGACATAGGAACCACCTGAGCTACTAATGGCTATCTGCATTGAAATATCTCATGGGAAGTTGGAAATCTAGGTTTGGAGCTCAGAAACAAAATACAGATTTAAGCACATCTTTGCCATTCTCTTTCCCCTCTTCATATCTGAAAGACATGTATCTCCTAAACGGCAAGAGAATTTTCTTGATTTTTAGGGCATGACAGTGTTTGACACTGATGATTTGTCTTTCCTTGAAAAGTTTCCTTTGGCTTCCAGTATACCTCCCTGAGCTACTTATGGCTATATGCATTGAAATACCTAATGGAGATCTAGATTTAGAGCTCAGAAAACAAATACAGATTTGAGTTATCAGGAAATCCAGTGAACCTTATAGAAGAATATATATATGCTAGGGGTCTTACATGTGTGGGGAAATTCCTATGAAAAAAGAGACATGCAGAAGAAACTCGAACATGCCCATGATTTTTTTGAGATTTCAGTGAGTAAATTTCCTTTTAGCTTTCACAAAAATAAAATAATTTAATGGAAACAATTTTTTTCTAGAATTTCATAAGATGGTGTCATACAGTACATAATCTTTTATGTCTGACTTATCCTACTCAGAATTGTTTTGAGTAATAATCTATTGTGTGCATATACAATACTTTTACTGCTGACAGACATTGGGTTGTTTCCAAATAGAGCTGCTAGGAACATTTTCCTGGTAGCCCCGTTTCCTTCTTCCTGAGATTTGGGATTCAGGAGAACAAAGCTTCACTTCACTGAGTAGTAAATAGAAAAATCAGCTCAGCTCAAAGAAACTTCCTTGAGAGCCAGCGCTTGGCACTAAGAGGTTATGTGATTTGGCCGCTTCAGCTGCTGATGTGCTCCTGACAGCCTGCCTTGGCTTTGGCCAGCATCGTGTTTCCTGACTAAGTGAATTATGTCAGGAGTCTTAGACATGTCAGGTGTAGTGTGGAACACAGTAGCTGATTTATGGGTTCCTTGAAAGACGCACTCAGCCTCCTAATAGGTCGGATGAGATGTGATGGGATTATACTACCAATGTTCCCTGAGCCCTGACCCCAGGGTCTGCTTGCTTCCTAGCCTTTGAAGCTCAGGAGCATTATACTTACAATTTTATAACCATTTTTTGTTCTCCTGCCCTCAATCACACATCTAGGCCAAGTTCCTATTTTAAAAGTTTTGCCAACACACATTGTCTGTTTTCTTTCACACCAATTCAAGCTGCTGCAATTGAGTCTACTCTCAGGTTTGGCCTGCCTGCTCTTCTTTGAGGAATTAGCACAAGACTGACAAGCTAACAGAGGTCAAAAATTGATTGCAGAGGTTTGGGTATTGAATATGGATTGTGTTTGGCTTGTTTACAAGTATGCTATAAGCTGTAAGAGTAACTGTGAATATCGGTTAATTATTTTCTAAAGCTTCATGGGGTTTATAAGCTGTTTAATCAGTGGTTTTGTCACTGCAGATATACTTCTGGTGTCTGAAAAGCCCTCTGACTTCCATTTTTGCTGTCATGGAGAAGTTGCCATGGAGAGCTCAGATGATGCTTAAGAATTACCAGCCACAGATTTTAGGCTTGTTAGTTATCTAAGCAGAGCTGGGTAACAACAATGAGAAAGGAAAGAGTCTTAGGTCTCCATTCTTCTGAAGGGCCCTGAAGAAGTGACCATCCTTCCCCTGCAGGAGCAGAGTGTAAGGAGGCCCTTCTGGACTGCTGTCCCAAGTTTAATTATTTATTGTAAAAGTGCACATTGTGTATGATAACTTGGGAACAAATAGAAAAGTAGGAAGATGTTTCAACTAAATGGCAACAGCTATTTTTTATTATATGTATATATATATATATATATATATATATATATATATATTCTCCCTAACTGCCCTCTGCTGCAGGCCTGGTCCCTTCCAACTGCCCTCTCTTGCAGGCCTGGTCCCTTCGAACTGCCCTCCCCTGCTGGCCTGAACACCCACAACTGCCCTCCCCTACAGGCCATCTTGTGGAGGCCATCCTGTATACACATGGGGTGGCCATCTTTGACCACATGGAGGAGGCCATCTTGTGTATTGAAATGATGATCAATTTGCAAATCACCTCTTTATTATATAAGATATATATCGCACAGGTATGAGTGGCCTGCAGGGGAACGGGCTAAAACCCACAGTCCAATGTTGCCTGCAGCTCCTACCTGCTGCTCCTGCTCATCCAGGCCCCACTGTGGCTGCTGTGGGCTCGTGACCAATCAGTCCCTATTAGGAGATGCTTACCAGCCATGAGCCCTAAGTCTGGTGCCCTCCTAAAGGGAGTGGCCTGTGAGATCCAGCTGAAACTGGCTCTCCGACATTCCCTTAGGGATACCAGATTGCGAGAAGGCACAGGCCAGGCTGAAGGACCCCACCAGTGGATGATTGGGCTGGGGAGAGGCCACGGGAGGGCTCCAGGGTATGTCTGGCTCATCTCACTCAGTCTCAATTGGCAGGACCCCAGCAGCAAGCTAACCTATCAGTCAGAGCATCTGCCCCCTGGTGGTCAGTGCCCATCATAGCAACTGGTCAACCCTTCTACTGTCTGTCCCTGGTGGTCAGTGCATGTCTTAGTGACTGGTTGACTAGTTAACTATCTGCCTCCTGGTAGTCATCGCACATCATGGCGAGCAGTTGAGCGGCATTAGCATATCATTAGCATATGATACTTTGATTGGTTGTTTAGTTGTTCTACTGTTCAGTCTATTTGCATATTACCCTTTCATTATATAGGATATATTTTCTATATGGTGTTCTCTTTTATTTTTAATCAAAAGATCATATATATATATATGACATATAGAGTTTACTTTTTCAGTTACTGTTATAAGCATTGTCAGTGTTATTAAAAACTCTTCATAACCATTCAATGGGTACTTAATATTTTATCAGGCAGTTGTCCTGTAGTTTTTTAGCCATTTTCCTATTGTTAGACACAAGGTTTTTCATTTGTTTGCTTTGCTTTTGTACTGTGGTGAATATCTGTGTAGATAAATGCTTTTCTGTATGTCAAATTCACTTTATGCTAGGTTCTAAAAGTGAAATTACTAGGTAAGGATGGTAATGTAATATAAAATAAAATGTAGACTATATTTTTAATAGTCTGTTTCTATTTATTCCAAATTCACCACTGGAAAGAGTGTACCAATCTCTCCCTTCTTAGAGAAGAAGATGGAAATTGGTACACATCTTACCAGGTGCAGTGGCTTCTTAGGATACAGTTCTTTGGTGACATGGTTTTTCTTAAAACTTCCTTTCAACAGCCTTTGAAATGTATCAGTTCTGGAATGAAGTTTGGAGAACATATGGAATCCCAGAAATAATCATCCCATCAGATATGGAGCTATTTTTTTCCATAATCATGAACAGCGAAATAATTTACCTCATATAGCCATGATCGATTGCTGGAAGCGAGAGGAGGGATACAGGGCATATGGGTAAGTTCTAAAAGTTAGAAAACTAAATAAGCCAAATCTGGTGTCTTCCTAATTCTCTTGAAGGGATAAGTAGATTTGGGTGACCAAATGCCAACAGGGCCAATTAGCATTGCTTTGCACAAAGCTGTCACATGTCATGCCAGTCATATGGGGGTCTGTCTTACTCCTTTCTGGAGCCCATAGCTCACCCTACAGAGTGTAGGGAAATGTGACACACATGGGGGTGGGGGTGGGGTGCTCACTGCAGCCCGTAGGCAAATGAAGTAATCGCCATCTGCTTCTCTGTATAGCAAGCCATGGACTTCTTGGGCGTTCTTATTGAAGAGAAGTATGGATCCTATAAACTCTCTGGAGCCATCATGCACTTGGGAAACATGACATTTAAACAGAAATCCAGAGAAGAGCAAGTGGAAGCAGATGGTGCAGAAAGTAAGACTTTCTTTGAAGATGTGACAAACATTCTCTCCAACCCCTGACCACAGGCCTACTTCCCTTGCCTTGTAGTTGAAACACCCTCTCCCCCCCTCCTTGGTTTTTGGATAGATGTTGAAATTGATCACCAATCTCACTCAATTGCTGGACTTCAAAATTATTCTCTTAACTGCCATTCTGATATAGAATCCTTATACCTCAGAATAAAATGCATCCCTCAATTAGTTATTGGGGATGCAGTAAATTTGCCAAACTTGGGTGATCCAGGATTGAGTAGGACATTCCCTGCCTTCAGCACATAGAGTATTGAGAAAAACAGAGAAAGGAACAGACAAATTACAATAAAATGTAGTAATTGGCATCATGAGGCAGAGTCTTCAGTGGACAGAGACCACAATGGCCTCATTTCCCTTTGTTTTTTTATTCATATTTTAAAAAATCTGTAGTCTTGCCTGATTACCAACAAGATTGGAGGCATTTCACAATGAATGATCTGTCTAGAATAATCATTAAAATAGAAAATCACAATTATGAAAGGAAGAAAGCATAGTTGTTATAATTATTGCATTTAATATTAAACTTTCTGGCAACTAAAACAGAAAGAGAAAACGAGAAAACTCATTCAAATTCCTCTAAAAATAATTTTTAATAAATTTTACATTTTAACAATGATAAAGTATACATAACATAAAATTTGCTATTTTTAACTTAAAGTTTAAGGCCATTTTATAGATTAGTGACATTAAGTACCTTCACAGTTTGTGCAACCATCAACACTGTTCATCTCCAGGAATTTTTCATCATTCCAAACTAAAACTACCTATTAAACAATAATTCCCTCTTTCCCCTTCCCCTGACTCCTGACAACCACTGTTCTACTTTGTGTCTCTATGGATTTGACTATTCTGGGTACCTCATGGAAGTGGAGTCATACAATATTTGTTCTTTTATTCCTGGCTTATTTCCATAATTAGCATAATGTATTTAAGATTCATCCATGTTGAATGTGTCAGAATTTCATCCCTTTTTAGGTATGAATAATATTCTATTATATATATATAATTCTACTATATAGAATATATTATAATATATATTATATATATTCTATTATATATAATATATAATATATAATATATAATAGAATTATATATAATATATAATATATTCTATTATATATAATATATATAATAGAATAGAATTATATATATATATAATAGAATATTATTCATACCTAAAAAGGGATGAAATTTATATATATATATATATATATATATATATATATATATCCCTTTGTTTATTTATCTTTCAATCTTTCATCCACTGATGGGCACTTGAGCTTCTTCCACTTTTCACTACTGAGAAGTGGTTTACTCCCATTTCAAACTTTCACCATACTTGATTTCTTTTTCTCTTCTGCAGTTGTTTTAATGACTTGTTTGATACTTTTGCTCGTAGATTTAAAGTCATTGATGCTGAGGATTTTTGACTTGCTCAGCTTTCTTCTCAGGCCTTGAACTTAGCAAGTGCTCAGTAAACTTAATGAAATGTGAATAGCTCAGAAACCATATGCCAACCCTTCAAAAAGACCATTATCATAACCTGAATGTCATTATCATAACCCCTCTTTCAGATTTGCCTGGTTGTGGACTGACAAAACTGGATTGTTTTTTTAATCAGGCTGTTTACACATGAGACTGAACTGGGATTAAAAACTTTACAGTTGGAAAGAATTGCTTTTTGTTCTTCTTGACCTTTTTACCTGTTTTTAGGTGAAGCTAGACTTGGTTCTCTCCATCTTCTTGACTTCCAAATGTACTTACCACACCCACCTACCGTTCTCTAGAGAGTACTCATCAAAGTTTCCTTTATATCTGAATTTCCTGTGGAGTTTTTAAAATTCTGAAGCTCAGGCCTCACCCAGACCATAAATAAATAAATAAATAAATAAATAAATAAATAAATAAATAAAATAATTAAATTAAAATAAAATAAAAACATCTCCAGGGTGAGTGCAGGCATCATTGCTTGCTTTTGCAACTTGCCAGGTGAAGGTTGAGGTTCAGTGGAGGTTGAGGACCATTGTAGTAAGGACTCTGATCTCTAGTATTTATGTGTATCACTTGAAAAATGTCATAAAAATAAGCCCAGACTCCAACCTCCTCAGAGAGCTAGTCTTTTGTGTCTGCATTAGTTCTCCATGCTATTTTGATCCACAACCAATGTTTGAAAACCCCTGCTCTATCTACTTGTTATCCTGCTCAGCTAGTCTCAGGCAGCCTAATTAAAGCCCTGGGATTATTCATAAGGTGCTGGAGGAATGGTGTTTATTGATGGAGATTTCAGAAAGCCTCATTCGGGGCCACATCAGGTCACATGATTAAAATGTGTTTACAGAATCGATGGCTATGTTTGCAATATTTCTGAATGTCAGATGGACATTTATTCACAGATTTCAACTATTTTAATCTTTATGGAAAACTAAATTTTTAGTGAAAATGAAGTAATTTATTTTTTGGAACATGGTGAACACTATTATTTTCTGTCCACACAAAATATATGGAAGAATATGTGGGATGCATAGTGTACAGATATGGGGTAGACACAAAGCCTGCCAGTGCTGTCTGCTGACACCTGACTTCTCTGGAGTGGGTGAGAAGTAATTTGGTAATGTTGGCTGCTATTTCTTTTAGGTGGGATACAGTACAAAAATAATTGTGTGGTGTTTTAAATAGACTTTAAGGACTGTTCTTAGAACTAGAGAAAGGATGTATGAATTTGGGATTGTTATTCTAATATATAAAAATTCTGGGTCATAATGTCCAGTAACAATGGAGGCTTGACCAACTGGAAGTCAGTATTGCAATCAGCACTGGGTTGCCATGGCAACCCAGCACTGACTGCTTCCACTACAGGTGCAGTGCTCCAGCACTGACTGCTGAGGGGGCTGTGAATCAGGGCCAGAAGAGAGAAGCAGGGACTGATCCATTGCCTCTGTGGCAGCTTTTGATCCATTGCCTCTGTGGCAGCTTTTGATCAGCACTCGCCTCTCTTTCTCTCCCAGTCTGGCTAGCAGTTGAGCCTCTTTTTCTCCCCAGGCCTCCTAGGCTCCTGATAAGCCCTGCCTTTCTTATCAGGCCCTGTTGATAGACCCGGATACACTGACTGGCATAGAAACTGACCAATCAGAACAAAATTTGGGTGAAATGTGAGGAACCAATGGCTGCCTAGGAGGTGGAGTTTTTGAAGCTGACTGGCATAGAAACTGACCAATCAGAACCAAATTGGCCAGCAGAGGAGGGCAGTTGGGGGTAGGAAGTTGGGGGTAAGATCAGGTTGGCAGGGGAGGGCTGTTGGGGGTGGGATCAGGCCAGCAGGGGGGCAATTGGGGATGAGCAGGCTGGCAAGGAGTGGCAGGTGGTGGTGATCAGGCTGGTGAGGAGCAGTTGGGGGCAAGCTGGTTGGGGGGTGGGGTGGGGTAAGGCAGTTGGGAGCAATCAGGCTGGCATGGGAGCAATCAGGCTGACAGGGGGCAGTTGGAGGTATGCTGGTCAGCAAATGCGGGGGGGGGGGTGGTAGTTGAGGGTCATGAGACTATCTGATGAGGGTAGTTGGGAGCCATGAGGCTGGCAGGAGTGGATAAGTTGGGGGCCATGAGGCAGGCTGGGGAAGGCAGTTAGGGGCCATCAGCAGGGGAGGGCAGTTGAGGGTGATCAGGCCAGCAGTGGGGGGTGGGGGAGACAGTTGGGGATGAGCCAATGGCAGACAGAGTGGTTAGGGGTGATCAGGCAGGGAGGCAGGTGAGTGGTTAGGTTGTCCCAGTGGCCCCAGATTGTGAGAGGAATATCTGACTGCTGGTTTAGGCCTGATCTAACAGGGACTGGGCCTAAACCGGCAGTTGGACATCCCCCGAGGGGTCCCAGATTGGAGAGGGTTTAGGCTTGGCTGAGGGTCACCCCCTCCCCATGTATGAATTTTGTGCACCGGGCCACTAGTTACTTATAATGTCCACCTGAATGATTCCAAAGCTTAGAAAACCAGACTTCTGGTTTTTTTTTCCCTAGACAGAATAGCTTGTTTTTCACATAGTCGGTTACCATTCATCTCCACTCAGATTCACCAAGCATGTTGAATTTCTCCCTTTCTTTTAATTATTTTCATGTTGGATTAGATGGTATCTTGAATTTAAACAGTCTATGACTCTGACCCCCTGGATTCCCAACTTGAAATAATCAGGCTATCGTCTCCCAATGTGGCACACTTAGCTGGGCCATCTCATCATAGGTGGGCATGTCTGCTCTAGTTTTGATTTTTCTGTTTGTTTTCCCAAACAGTCTCTGCATTTGGAAAGGTTTCATAGCAACTGAGTACCTAAGCCATTATCACTGACATAATGGGTGTGTAGCCTGCAGAAATGTATTATAATATGTACTGATTTTAGTTAATATGCATTGATTTTAGTTAATAAGCAAAGCAAACATATCAAGCCTTATAAGTCTTTGTGAAAATTTTAAAGGCACATAAAGGAAATGGATGTTGTTGGTCATGGCACACACCTCTCTAATTGTGTGTGTTTTACCACCTCCCCCCCCCCCCCCCCGCCCCCATTTGTGGTCATTGTTCAGGAAACTTTGTACTTTTTAGTGAAGTAAGGAAAGACTATATATTCTTCTATAAGACATTAGTTTACACAGTGGCTTCATCAAATATACTCATGATTCTAAAAAAAAGTGTATCTCATGATTCATTTAAAATGAGAGATGTAGCAGAGATATTTCAGATGAGTGAAATATTCCTTTTGTTTGACAACTGAAGAAATCTACATTTTGAAACATGCTTAAAATGTTTTGCCTATGGCATTATTTTGTGTTAAGCTTATTTTTTAACACCTGACATGATGTGTGCCTATTTACTTTTCCTTTTGATAACACTCTTCTCCACTTCTTTTCTTAGAAAATGGAAACTTGTATTATAAAAGTACAATTGCCTGGGTTGCAATTATTCTTGTTGGGCAGCAGAGGGCACTATGGTACAGACTTCACAGGAAAGGAAAGGTTTTTGATAGATACTGGGCAAGTGTCCTGGCTTCTTTCTGTTGATTGGTGATTGTCTTGAATTATCAAGTTACAAGTGCCTGTTTCATCGAAAGAATGTATAAATATATACGTAGAAGGGGAAAATAGGCACTTAATAAAGATGGAATATTCCATGTTCTTCAGAAAAATATCTCTTTTTAGAAAGAGCCAAGATTAAGAAATATATTCTTTAAAAAATTAAACTATAATTCATAGGCACCAAAATTCACCCTTTTAAAATACACAGTTTAGTGAGATTTAGTGCACTCATAGCCATCACCAAAAAGGAACCCTATACCCTTGACTAGTTATTCCTGATTCCTTTCTCTTCCTAGCCTCTGACAACTACAAATCTACAGTTTGTCTCCATAGATTTGCTTATTCTGGATATGTTATATGAATGGAATCACACAATATGTGGACTCTTGTGTCTAGCTGTTTCCATATAGCATGATGCTTTCAAGTTTCATTCATGTCATAGGATGCAGCTATACTTCAATTTTTTTTTCATGGTTGAAAAATAGTTCATTGTACTTATATAAAGCACTATGTTTATTCATTCACCAGTTGATGAACATTTGTTTCCCCCTCACACACACTTTTTGACTATTATGAATAATGCTGCCAGGAACATTTGTGTATAATTTTTTTGATGTGAACATATGTGGGTATATAACCTAGAAGTAGAATTTCTGGGTCTAGAGAACTCTGTTTGACTTTTGAGTAGCTGTCAAATTGTTTCCACAGCAGCTATGCTATATTACATTCTAACCAGCAATGTATGAGGATTCCAATTTCTCCACATCTTCACCAATACTTACTATTCTATCTTTTTTATTATAGCCATTCTAGAGGGTATGGAGTAGTATTTTATGTGGCTTTGATTTGCACTTCCAAGAAATAAAGTCCTTTAAATATTTAGAATTTAGGTAATCATTTCAAAACTTTATCAACCTTGCTACACCAGTTTAACATATCATCCTTCCATCCTTTAGGTAGTCTATTTGGCTATAACAGAATAAAGTTTAATGGTATTTTTTATTGTCCTTTTTCTCCCTCCTTCCTCATTCTTTTCCTTCCATTTTTCTGACCAGGTGCTGAGAAAGCTGCTTTCCTCATGGGCATTAACTCCTCTGAGTTGGTGAAGGGCTTGATTCATCCTAGAATGAAAGCTGGTAATGGATATGCTACTAGAGGTCAAAATATAGAACAAGTACAGTGGTGTTTTAAGAGAATTATGATTCTGTGATCTTGTAATAATTATATACACATTGTACTTGTATATTTTTCAATTTCTTTGATGTCTGCAATAAGAGCATCCATAAAAAAAGCAACTATATGATGAATATTCCAAATGTTTCCACTGTGATGTTCACCAGAGTGAATGCACTTATGTTTAAGAGTCTTTGTTGCCTGAAATTTTGACAATTTTCCCTTGAGAAACAAATCTCTTTGCAGAGGCAGGCAAGCCCTTTACATAATGTGATCACATCTTTGTTGCCCAGCTAAGAAGCTTTCAAAGCTATTGGTTTCTGACATGAATAAAACTCTCAAATTGGCATCCCTCGTCTACTTGGATTATTGACTTTTGAGAGTAACAGACACATGGCGACATAGTTGAGGAAGGATTTCAGGACACATGCTGAAGTTAGTATTTGAAGGGATGGGATTAAGAACAGACATGAATGATGAAAGGTCATGCAGGTTTTGTTCAGCATCCAGGAGAATCTTTTAATGATGGCATAACAAGTGCTCTGAGGTTTTGCTGGGATACAGTACATACTCCTCAAGTCGCTGGGTAATGAGACCATTTGAGTATGCTAGTGCATTTCAAAATAACTTATATCTGTAATGTAGATTAGTCAGTATAAGATGTGCATGCTGCAATAACACAGGTGTTAAAATCTCAGTGACAATAAAATAAGCATTTATTTATTTTTCCACCGAGACCAGTATAGATGGTACAGCCTTCTTCCACTTTATAGGTAGGACATCTGGAACACGTGGACTCCATGGATACTGTACTAGGGGAAAGATAATTCATGGAGGAAGCCCATATCCCTAAACTGCTTGGGGATGGAAGTGATATTACTTTCACTGATATTCTATTGGTAAGAAGTAGTCAAATTATCCCCTTGGCTACAGGGGTCTGAGAAATGTAGTCATTCCTGGATAGAGGAAATGGTATGATTGCCTACATGTAAGCATTCAGAGGTATTATCTCCTTCCATATTTACAATACTCAGAAATAAGTAGGGAGGGTAGGAATACTTAGGATTAGGGAATATAAGTAACATTCCAAAGGACACACAGTAAGTACTCCGGTGATTGTTTTTATACATGTGAAATCTGAAAACAAGAGATAAATGTATAAATTTGTGATAGAAGATAGTTATTTTGACTGCAGTAAACCGTTTATTTTGGTATGTTAAGGCAACTGGAGTGACTGTGTTACTTAAAACATTTCAACAACTAATCAAAATCAATTCCCTAGCTTACTCTATAAATTAACAATTTTATCTCTAACACAATACTGACTGTACTGAAACAATTTGCTTACAGTTTTGTCCTCCTGGGCAACTTGACTCCTTGGGGCCATTGAGTGGGTGTAATTCATCTTCACGCCCTCGGCAGTTCGCACAGTGCCCTGCAAGCAGTAGGTGCTCCATAAATGTTAAAATAAATTAAATACTGAGCTGAACATGAACTGGGATCAGCAGGACAAGTAGTTGAACTATTTCTTGGTAGTGAGGTGAGAGGTAAGTGGCAGTTTCTTGCTTTTGTAAGACATTCACCACAACATGCCCACATGACATGCTATGATTATAGAACAAGGATTTGCTCTATAGAAAACTAATGAGGCCACAGAAGGACGGAAATCAAACCCTTGCCTCTTTAACAAGGTATTCTCAGGTACTCAGTTACCACTCCAGCCTTTACTATAATAGAGCCAGTGAAGCAAGCTTATATATTATTATTCAACATTGAAAGAAAATAAAAAGAAATTCCTCCCTCTCTCCTTTCCTCCCTTCCTTCTTTTCCTCTCCCTCTCACATCTTGTACATTCTAGAGACAGTAAGATTGCACACTGTAAGGATTTTCTTTTCTTATGAATTTTACTGACTTTATAGAGACAATTGCCACTGCTAAGAATAGCAATGTATGTATGTATTCTTTTGATGACAATTGCAAAAGATGGCAAAAAATTCTTGCAGTGTTAACACTCTAAAATTTTTAGTTTTAGCTCTAATGCTAACTAGCTTTGGAGCCTTGGTTAAATGTCTTCATCTCTCTCAGCACCCCAACGAAGAGATTGAGTTCCTCTGTGTCTCAATGGAGGGGTGATTGACATCTAATTGGGACAGTTCTTCATATATGAGTGTGTCCTGCACATTGTAGGAGGTTTTCTATTCCTGCTTCCATTTGTTGAATGTCAGTGGCACACTAAGTCATTATGACATTCAGCAAGTGCCCTCCCTGTTTCCAAAGGCTTTCTTCCTTTAGGGGGAGGTACCTTCCTGTGTTGAGAGCCACAACACATGATTATTATATATACTAGAGGCCCTGTGCACAAAATTTGTGCACAGGGAGGGGGTGTGTCCCTCAGCCCAGCCTGCACCCTCTCAAATCTGGGACCCTGCCGTTTAACAGGCAGTCGGACTTCCCTCTCACAATCCAGGACTGCTGACTCCCAACTGCTCACCTGTCTGCCTTCCTGATTACCCCTAACCACTTCCCTGCCAGCCTGATCACCCCTAACCACTCCCATGCCAGCCTGATTGATGCCTAACAGCTCCCCTAACAGCCTGTTTGCCCTTAACTGCCCTCCCCTGCCAACCTGGTCACTCCTAACTGCCCTCCCCTACAAACCTGGTCACCCATTGCAGGTCTGGTCCCTCCCAACTGCCCTCCCCTGCTGGCCATCTTGTAGTGGCCATTGTGTACCCATTTGGGAGCAGGATCTTTGACCACATGGGGAAAGCCATCTTGTGTGTAGGAGTGATGGTCAATCTGCATATTACTCTTTTATTAGATAGGAGGATTAGATAGGATAGAGGCCTGGTACACGAGTGGGAGGTGGCTGGTTTGCCCTGAAGGGTGTCCCCGAATCAGGATGGGGATTCTCTTGGGGTGTGAGGCAGCCTGGGTGAGGGGCCTGTGGTGGTTTTCAGGCTGGCCATGGCCCTCCTCCTCGCCCCTCCACAACCCAAGTGGAGGCCCTGGTGTCTGGGATTTATTTATCTTCTATAATTGAAACTTTGTAGCCTTAAGAGGAGGCCAAGGCAGGCCAGGGCAGGTGAAAAGCTTGGCTTCCTCCATTGCCGGGGAAACCCAAGCCTACTCCTCTCTGTGGCTGTAGCCATCTTGGTTGGGTTAATTTGCATACTTGCTCCTAATTGGCTGGTGGGCGTGGCTGGTGGGCATGGCTGGTGGGTGTAGCAGAGGTATGGTCAATTTGCATATTACTCTTTTATTAGATAAGATATGAAATGGAAAACTACTCATCCATAAGAAATAAGCAAATACTGCCATTTGTGTAAAAAGGAAGGACCTTGAGAATATCATGCTAAATGAAATAAGAAAGTCAGAGAAAGCTAAGAACCATATAATTTCATTCACTGGTGGGATATAAAACTGAAAGCAACAAATGAACAAACAAGGGAAACAAGCTAAAATTCATGGACACAGATAACAGTATGGTGGTTACCAGAGGGGAAGGGGGTAGGAGGGTAGTAAAGGGTAAAGGGGGTCACATATATGGTGACAAGATGATTTGACTTCAGGTGTGGGCACGTAATGCAATATCCAGATCATGTATCATAGATTTGTACACTTAAAAACCATACGATCTTATTAATTAATGTCACCCCAGTCAATTTAATTAAAAAAAGAACCAGGGTTCTTCAGGTCTAATGTTTTATGATCCAATGAGAGTTCCAACTATTCCTATTAGGAACAAGTTATTTTAATTAAAAAATAAAAATCAGTAGCCATTGAGTACTTACTTACTGTGGGTGCTGTGCTTAAGTATGGCAACCTGCAAGTTGATATTACTTATTATTTCCATTTTATAGTGAAAGATAGTGGACCTTAGAAAGATTAGCTCCTCAAGGTAACACAGCCAGTGAACACTGGAGTGAGGAAGAGGAAGTGGAAACGGGGAAAAGGAGAACTGACAGTATCCAGTAAGTGCCACATGTCGTGCTTACATATTTACACCATCCTCTCCCAACAGTTCTGTGAGATGCATATTTTAATATTGTTACCTTATAGATGAGAAAGGTCGGGAACAAAGTGGTTAAAAACACGCCTCCATTATTTTTGTTGTTGTTTTTGTTCTTGCTATCATGCATGATTGCCTCCTAGTAATCAAAGTCTTCTGTGAGATTATTCTAAAAAGAGCAAAGGAATGAGTCCATTTAATCCCTGGAAAGTAGAACTGTAGGTTTAGCTGCCTAATTCCCGTTATTGCACATAAATGATGAAAATGCTTAGTTAGTGTGCCATATATTGGCTTACTGAGTTCATTAATTCACTTAACAGACATCATACTTCCTATGTCTTCCTCTGCTGACATCTTCAGGCTTTCTTCCAGTATTTCTTCACTACTCCCTCCGCCAGTTTTCCTCCCACCCCCACTTCTCAAGTATTTCGGGGATTAAAAGGAAGGGTATAGCCCCGACTGGTTTGGTTTAGTATAGAGAGTGTCAGCCCACGGACTGAAGGGTCCTGGGCTCAATTCTGGTCAAGGGCACGTTCCTTGTACCTCGGTTGCAGGCTGGATCTTGGCGCTGGTCAGGGCTTGTGCCGGAACCAATGAGTCGATGTGTCTCTCTCACATCAATGTTTTCCCCTCCCTTCCACTCCCTCTAAAAATAAATAGAAAAATATCCTTGGGTGAGGATTAACAAAACACACACACAAAAAGAGGAGAGCAAGTTAGTCATGTTCTTTTTAAAGTTTCAAAGTGACTGCTGCAGACAGAGAGTGATTTCCTCGGTGCACCAGAGAATAAAAATCATTCTTGTTGCTTTGTTTGTGTGGCGTGCTCTTGACGCCGATAATAAAAAACCGTGATGCCATCCGGCGTATGGATTACTGTGGGAATGACTCAAGATAACTGATCAAGGTGTGGGTGACTCAGAACTAAATCACCACCAGACACCCACTGGCTCCTGCCGCGCTCTCTCCTGGGCAGCCGAAGGATGGATGCGACGGGCCTGTTTTAAATGTTAAGTGGTTGGAGCCCATTCTGCCTCCAGGCTTGGAGCGTGTCCAGCTGAAATTCACTCCTATACTTGGAGTCTGTCGGAAATCTGCTACTACATCAGCACCTTTGCATCCTGGAAGGAGGCTCTGCCTTTGCACAGCATCTTCGAGAGGTTGGAGCTCTCCCTAGTAGGTTACGTGAGAGCCTTGGCCACATACCTCCAGGGAAGGGCATGCAGGCCAAGTTTTCAGGAAGAGAACCTGAGTCAGAAGGAGGCACTACATTGTCATTCTCCCTACAGGGAGCTGAGAGCAGCCTTGGGAACTAATCTAAAGAAGTGGACACTGAGGCTAGAAAGAATCTTCAAGAGCATCAGCAGAGGATATTGCATGCAGACCCTTGAGGTTAGGCCACTTGCCAAAGGTGACACTATTCAGGAGGAGCTGCAATAGCAGCAGTAGGACAGGGATTCCAGAGTCCTCACCTACTCTACCAGGACTTTTCACGCTTGATGGTACATAGGAATCAGCGGAAATTGTGTTGAGTGCAAATTCTGATTCTTAGGTCTGGAACTGGAGTTGGCATCTTCAACCAGCTTTCAGGTAGTGCTGATGCTGCAGGTCTTAGGGCCATACTTTGAATAGCAAGGCTTTAGAATACATTGCTCTCCCTCCCTCCTCTCCCCCCCCCCCCACCCCCAGGATATTTGGTGCTTTGGTAATAGGAACTGGATTTCTCTCACAGAAGTGTTGAGTAAAGAGGCACCAGGGTAACTCACCTCCCTCTTCCCTTCCTCCTTCCTCTCCCTCTCCCCTTCCCCCTCTTCCTTTTTCCCTCCCCCCTCCTCCTTCCCCCTCTCTCCTTCTCCCTTTCTTCCTCTCTTCCTCCATCTCTCCTTCCCCCTTCCCATCTCCCCCTCTCCCTTCTTCTCCCTCTTCCCTCCCACTCCCCTTCTCCTCCTTCCTCTCTCCTTCCCCTTCTTCCTCTCCCCCTTCCCCTTCCTCTCCCTTTCCCCCTCCCCCTCTCTCTCCCTCTCCCTTTCCCCCCCTCCTCCTCCCTCTCTCCTTCCCCCTTCCCATCTCCCCCTCCCTTTCTTCTCCCTCTTCCCTCCATCTCCCCTTCTCCTCCTCCCTCTCTCCTTCCCCCTTCCTCTCCCCTTCCCCCTCTTCCTTTATCCCTTCCCCTTCCTCCTCCTCCCCCTCTCTCCCTCTCCCTTTCTTCCTCTCCTCTTCCCTCTCCCCTCTCCCCTCCCCCTTCTTCTCCCTCTCCCCTCCCTCTCCCCTTCCCCCTCTTACTCTCCCCCTGCCCCTTGCTCTCCCTCTCCCTCTCCCAGTCCCTCTCCCTTACCCCTCCCCTTCCCTATCCCCCTCCCTCTCTGCCTTTCCCTTGTTTGGCTCTTCCTTCTCTCATTTGATTGCATTTCCTCTCATGTATCATCTCAGCAGCATGCTGGAGCCACAGGAAGTCAATAAATATATCAGATTTCACTAGAAGGCAGGCACTGATAGAGGATGCCCGGGATTAAAATGAACCCTTCTGTCAGATGAAGGAGTGCGTTCAATGTGATTTCTAGGTGACCTCTGCTGTTGGTGCCTTGTGCAAGCCAATATATTAAAGGCTGTGTAAGTGGCTGGTGACACGTATCAACAGGCCCTGGGTGCCAAGCTACCAGGGCATTCTTCATTGGCATTCTGGTCATCACTGGTTTTGAAATCCTTGATGTAAGTATCTTTGATAAGATGAGGTCAATGCATATTTACAAGGAGATTAGAAAATGTGAATTGAATGTCAGAAAATGTCATCAAGTATGATGCAATTCATTCTTTGCAAACCTTAAGAGAGAGCTACTTCGGTTGAAAAGAGCAATTATTAATATTAGTAAGTAACAATAGTTATCATAATGAATAGTATTAAGAAATTAAGCTTTAAATAAAGGTAAATAGAGGCAAAGGAATATTTTAAGATTATGGATTGGTTGCCCCTCAAACGCCACTCAACCTGGGATCAAACCCGAAACCTGTGTATATGCCCTGACTGGGACTTGAACCCACAACCTTTCAGTGTACAAGATGAAGCTCCAGTTCACTGAGCCACAATGACCAGGGAGGAAGAAGGCAAACATTTAACTAAACATTTATTACTTACTGGGTTTATTTGCCATGATGTGTCCACATTTTTCCATGTGGACCTCAATTTTATTTTATTTTTTTGAGGTATATTTGACCAAAAAATGTATATATTTAAGGGGGACAATTTGATGATTTGGTACACATATATATTGTGAAATAATCACCACACTTAAGTTAATTAACATATCCATCACCTCAAGTTGTTGCTGTTTTCTCAATTTTATTTTTATCTCTTCTTCCTACCTAATTACATCTTTGAAGTATAACAGCCCTGAGCAACTTTGCATTAATTTAACCAATGAAAAATTACGACAGTTCTTCAATCAGCACATGTTAGTTCTGGAGCAAGAGGAATATATAAAAGAAGGCATTGACTGAATGTCCATGGACTTTGGTCTGAATTTGCAAGCCTGCATAGATCTTGTTGAGAAAGCAATGCATGTTTCTCTGCTCATCCGTTTTCATTTAAGGATCGTCCCTGCTTGCCATGTTGATGCCAGGACTCACTCTCTGTCAGAGGATGAGAACTGGGGCAGAACAGCTCTGCACATTTTCTCTTGATGGTCTTTGTGTGCAGTATCCGTAACATCCTAACTAAACTTCCATAGCAGTTACTCCGCTCCATCATCTCTAACGCAGGCTGTCGCAATGGATCCGCTGTTTACTCGTGGCCTGCACTGTTAATGTGTGAGGAGGCTTGTTGAGATTAAAAATGGCATGCTCTTGACTGGAAAATCAGAGCTGAAAGTATGGGCACCATTGGGCCTGGCTGATTAACATAAGGTGAAGGGGTAGACCCAGAGCAGCTTAACAAAATTTGGCAATTGTGTATGCAAACAAACAACTGCCATATATCCTCCAGGCCTCTACCCTGCAGGATGCAGTTTGTTCATTTAATTGGACAAGTACCAGTTAGTTTAAGTAATTTATGACAATACTTCATGGCTTATTAGTAAATTAGCTTCAGTGCATGGTTTCTGAATTCAGTGGTGTTTCCGGACTCTGAAATAATTCCACGTGCTCTGGGATAGCAGTGGTTGGCAAGCCACGGCTCACGAGCCACATGCGGCTCTTTGGCCCCTTGAGTGATCTAGCGCCACATCCACTTCTTCAAAATAGATTTGCCCAGGCCGAAAACTGACTTCTGCGCATGGGCCACGAAGTTTTAATCAAACTGTAAGTGTGCGACCACACGAGGTATTTTGTGGAAGAGCCACACTCAAGGGCCCAGAGAGCTCCATATGGCTCGAGAGCCATGGTTTGCCGACCACTGGATTAAGGGGTAGATTAAGTGGGTTTGCTGGAGGAACTCACGATGGCCCTTTGCTGTAGCTTTGTCCACGGGAGCAAGTGTGGTGGCGTGTTAGTGCCTCTTGTTTCTCCCTGTAACTGTGGATTGCTGTGAAGTCTGAAGACAGGGTTGAGCAGGTCAAGGCCTCGGGCTTTTAACTTTCTGAAGGTTTCTTTAACTACGCTGTCACATTGGATCCTCAACCCTGCCAGGACAGGGCTAACATGATGACATTTTGTGGGCCTCAGATTTTATCAATCAGTGTTCCACCAATTTTATTTATTAGCTTTCAGCTGAAACAAAATCTTCCTTGAAAATAGCCATTATTTCCAACAGGAGTAGACGTCACATTGATTTAATTTCCTTTATAACCAGTGTACTTTCCCGGGGTGAAGAACAGGCTGATTAAAAAAATAATGACCAACTTGTGAGTTGATGAAAAAATAATAATAATAACCCAACCATGAGCTGGCCAATGTTTGCTAGCATCATTCAAGTTTGCTAGCATCATTGTAGTTTTCTGATTAGAAATGAAAGAGGAGAACTGGAGCTTCTCAGAGGGGCAGATGTAGCTGCTGGCGATTGTTAACTGTAATATTAACTTACTCTGATTATGGCAATATACCGTTTTCAGGAGGAAGATGGGACATAGGCGTGATTCAGATCCTGATAGGTCTGGGAATGTTACTGATCTTTAGTTATCTGAAGCCTATTGTCTCACATCTGCTAGTATTAGTTATTTCAAGTAATACACTAGCAGCATGGATGCAATTTCCTGTTGTATTTTCTACTGATATGATAAAATGAGAAAACAAAAACTGACCACATGATCAAAGGAGAAGATACGTTTTCAGCTTCCTGTGAGTGATTTCAAAGGTATTCGGGTCAGGCAAATGAGGAATACCAAAACCTTTCTTAAAGTGATTTCATATTTTGAAAAGATGCATTGTGCTGGTCCAAGCTATGTGAAGAAAATTTATAGTAAATATTAATGATTAAACTTACTCCTTAAAATAGTATAAATCATGGGACATTTTCAAAATTCAAAGGAACTAAAATGCATCATTTTGTATAAAATGTCTTAGAGCATGCATCTGTGTATATATATAAAGGAAAGAGATTTCCATATATAAAAGTTTTACATGTTTATGTTCATTAAGAAAATTTATGTCAAACTAAAACAAATTTATTTTTTAAATTAAGCTTTTATCTTTAAAGCAGTTTTAGGTTCAGAGAGAAATTGACAAAGCACAGAGATACACTTTCTCTCCATACATGGATAACCTCCCTGGTTTTCAACATCCCCACCAGAGTGGTACATTTGATACAGCTGAGCAATCTACATTGGCACATCATTACCACTCAAAGTCCATAATTTACCTTAGGGTTCACTCTTGACGTTATACATTCTATGAGTTTGGACACATGTATGATGACATGTATTCATCATTATGGTATCATACAGAGTATTTCCACTGCCCCTGGAAATAACTGATCTTTTTACTATCTCCATAGTTTTGCCTTCCCCAGAATGTTATATAGTTGGAATTCATACAATATGTAACCTTTTAATATTGGCTTCTTTCACTTAGTGATATGTATTTTAGGCTTCTCCACACCTTTTCATGGTTTTAAGGCTCCACTTATTTTTAGCCCTGAATAATATTCCATTGTCTGGATGCACCACAGTTTATTTGTCCATTCACCATATGAAGGAAATCTTGATTGCTTCCAAGTTTTGGCAAGCAAATAGCCAAGCTGCTGTAAATATCCATGTGCAGGTTCTTCAGGTAGACATGCGTCTTCAACTCCTTTGGGTAATTACCAAGGAGCATAACACAAATGGATTTTAACAGTTTTAATTGTTAATTTAATCTTCAAGCATACAGTGACTTCCTTCAATATTGTATATGTAATAAACAAATCTATTATATGGTTAGCTCACATTTATTTCATTACTTTGAAATATTCTAGTTTGTTTAGAACTTGAGCATCAATCATTTGTATGTTAGAGTATTAACATATAATTACATATTTATGGTTTTACATAGGAATTGGTAAAGAGATTAATTCTAATATTTTAAGCAAATAAATCCAACATTATACATTTAAAAAATTATTGCCCCTTCATTGTAGTCACCTTGAGAGGCTACATCCATCTTCCAGTAATTTAGCCCTTTTGGAAAGTGTCTCTCACGGGATGGCAATTGGGATAATGTTTTTGAAATACTACCAGCTTTACTACCGAACATCTTACCTATCTTGAGTCCAAACTGTGTTACTTAACTTGAGCACATTGTTCACCTTATTGGTCTGAATAATTTTGAGTTGTTTCTATAAAATGATACACCATTGAACAACAGGACGTTTCCATGTACCAGTAGTCCATCATGTTCAGATATCCTAAGAAAGTTTCTAAAATATTTTAAATCCTGTAGTATCTTGGTAGTAAGTATTGTTGCCTCCCAAGTGGGGTTCTTTGGATGTGTGAGTTCTGATGTTTTTATTATGAAATGAATCACATTAATGTCTAGTTATCTTTTGCATGCACATAAATATCTTCTTTAAACATATAATTCAATCTTTCTTGTTTGTAACTCGTGTGTGTGTGTGTGTGTGTGTGTGTGTGTGTGTGTGTGTGTGTGTGTCTATTGCCCACAGCAAAGCAGCCCAGGACCCCAAACTCCAACCTGTATGTCTGAGTGTTCACCTGTCAATTAATTACTTAAAAAAATTTCTAGTAACTTACATTTTATTCACTAGGCTAAGGGTTGTGAGAAATGTAAACCAGAGGCCTCATCCTAGCCCTGAAGGAACTTAGAATATAAATAGAAGGATGTCTTAAGAACAAAACTATTACTTTTCCCCCCCTTTTTATTAGAGAATTAAGTAAATTTATTCAGTAACTAATTTTTTTATCATTTCCTTATTACCAAGCTGGTGGGGATATTCCTCTCTTAGCATTATGGCTATAGCAGCATTGGACAAATGAGATTGACAACAGCTTATTAGTCACAGATACTCACAGCCTGGGGGTGGAGAACACTACAACTCATGCAGAGCCACATGGCGTTTGCGCTTTGGAAGAGAATGAGTGAGCAGGGACTTTAGGAGGCAGGCTTTGTAGTAATATTAGGGTGAGGTGACCCTTGGTTGCCCCTGGAGGATGTGACTGACTTGTAATTTCGTGGGTTGGCAGGGAACTGAAACCCGTTACTCAAGGCTAAGCAGACACTCTGACAGGTTCCATGATAAGGACGGTTGTTGGATAGGAGACCTCACATATGGAAGCAAAATGGGAAGAGGAACTTGTGATTGGTTTTCCCTGATGTCAAGGAACACATAATGATGGACCTTAGTTTTAGGTCCAAAACCACACTGCTGTGTAGAAGACTTTGAATTAAATGCTATAGAAAACTTAAGCATTTATTATAAATAGCACTTGCCATAAGGAAGTATGCAGTCAAGTAGATTTATACGTCTAATAAATGTAAAAATACATATCAGCATTAATGTAGTAAAGGCATTGTCAAAGACCCACAGAGCTCAGAAGAGCAGGAATCTAGCAAGGCCTGGTGGGAAGGGGTGTAAAATTTTAGCTAGATCTTAAGGAATGGACATAACTTCAGCAGATGAAGAGAGGAAGCTAGAAGGTGAGGGGACTGGCAAGAGCAAGGACATAGAGACAGAAAAGCAAAGAACATATTCCAAAATGTTAGGTAGTCTAGTTAGAACTGAGAACACAGAGATGGAAGTAGCTAGAAGTAAGCAAAAATAGAGATTCATGTTGTGAAGGGCTTTTAATGAATTGATACCTTATTTGGAGGTAACAGGGAGCCAAAAAAGGATTTTAGGCTGGCAATATAATATATTTTAGGCTGCTTGTGTTTAATCTGGTAGATTCGTGTATGGTGGTTGCACTGGAAGGAAAAATCTAAAATTAAGGCATCTTGGAAGCTGTTACAGTAGTCCAGATAAGAGATAGGTCCTGAATCAGGGTAGCAAAAATGGAAATAGTAAGAAGGTGGCAGATAAAAACAAGAGGAAGGAAGAATTGATCATATTTGAAGAGGGAGAGGTTAGAGCCCTAATGTTCTGAATCAGGGCAATTGGCTCAAATCATTTACTGTGTAACAGAGAGCATTTGATGCTGTGGGTCAGCTTTTGGAAATTAATTTGCTGGAGGGCCTCGTATTTATTAGAAGCTTTACACCTCCCAAGCATTGGAGAAATGGAAAATACTCTGAAGAGTGTTTTCCCCTCCTAAGTGATTTAGTTATTACCTTATAAGGCATACCATCCACTTATTTTACATTAAACTTCCATTCACACTGAAATTGGTATCATTGAAGTCCCGAGGATTTGGCAGTCCTCATGGTCCTCTACCTAAAAGGGGGATATTGCTCCTGGTCAGTTTGCCAAAAACCCTTTTGTTAACAGAAACTATCCCAGGAGATGCTTAAACTTTTGATCTATTAATCCCAGTTTTTATTGAGGATTGACTATCGGCATGATGAGAAAATACATGGTCCAAATGGAGTTCATGCCGCCAAGAATCTATACCAGGAAACTCACTGTGTAATTTATCAGAATCTCTCTTGTCCTCCTCATCCTCTTTCTAATTTCTCACTCTCCCAAGGAACCCAAAAGGTCAGTGCTGTCAGGAGCAAGACAGGTGTCAGTTTTACTTAGTCTATTTTGTCCTCACTTAGAACAGATCACGTATTCACTCATTGCATCATTTCCCACCTAGATGCTTGAGATAACGGAAGATGTCCCAGAACTATTCAGTACAAGAGTTATTGGTGGAATGTTGTTCAATACATTATCTATTAAATGCAAGTTATAAGTCTGAGAATAAACAATAGGTAAAAAATCATAGTCTCTATATTAGAATAATAGACTCAGATGAATCAAAATATAATCCTCAAATATCTTGTGATCCACCATTTAGAAGAATTAGACTGACATGTATTGGCTCTAGTAGAATGATTTAAAACAAAGTATTCTGAACTTCAGACAAATTTTCTTTTAATATATCACCCATCCAGAGCACTGACTCAACTTGATTTATTCTCACTCAATGGAATATTTGAGTGTAAGCTAATCTGCTTTTTAGAAGGAAATGGTGAAGGTAATTGAAAGAGTTATTAGGGAGTTGGGCTAGATCTTTATTTTTTAAAATTTACTTTATTTTTTAATTAATTATTTTTTATTGATTATAGTATCACATAATTGTCCTCATCCCCCCATTCCCATCCCAAGCCCCTCCCTATACATGCCCTCATCCCCCTGTTGTCCATGGCCACTGGCTAGGCCCATGTGCATGCACACAAGTCCTTTGGTTGATCTTTTCCCCTTACCCCCACCGTCCCCTACTTTCCCTCTAAGGCTTGAGAGTCTGATCGATGCTTCTCTTTCTCTGGGTCTGTTTTTATTGATAAGTTTATGTTGTTCATTATTTCCTCTAGATGTCTGAGATCATGTGATCTAAGAAATACCCTTGTAAGAACCTAAACTGCGACAAGCCATAATGGTTATGCTGAGAGGCAAATGAATCAGTGTGTAGTGAGTTCCTTTCTGGGCCAACAGTTCTTTTGAGTGCCAATTTCAATGTCAAATAGTTCCTTATGTGTACATGTCAGTCATGCTATTTCAGATCTGGTTGGTGGACAAATGGTAGTAATGCAGGTCTGACCGTCTCTGGTTTGGTCCTGGGCATCCTTCAGCGACAGACAGCTGCTGTCTGCTGGTAACAAGAGGAGTCGTCAGCATCTTCCATCTCTGAATTGTTTCTCTTCTGTCTCCATGGCTGAAGCACTTCTGTCTATTCCTCTCTGTTACAGGATTCCAGATGGTCTCGGAGTTGTTTTCTGAAAATATACAAACATATTCTTGACCAAAAGTTAATAAAGGGATATTTTCTATAAATTTGACTTGGGATACTTTTTCATCCCCTCCCCCCCTCCAAATGATTTTTCTGTAGCTTGTTTTGACACCATGTGTGTATTTTCATGGGTATCTTGCTATTAGCATTTTGAATGAAGGTAAATTTTCTAAAATACAATTTTTTTTAGATGTAAATTATTTGCAGGATATTTAAATGTCGTTCTCAAACCTAAGAGTTTATGGTTCTTAGGTATAAAGGATTTATAGAGAATTATGAAATTCATATTGTTAGGTCAAGAGGTCATGTTGTAATTTAAAATTCTCACATTCTCTTGACAGTTTACCTGTACCTCTGTTTGGTCTATTTTGTGATCTACATATATGTATATGTTTTGTTTTCTTGGCTAAATGCTTTGGGGCCAAAACCCATGTATGATTATTTCTATTTTTAAAAAAAATTCATTTCAGAAAGAGGAAAGGAGAAGGGGAGAGAGATAGAAACATCAATGGTGAGAGAGAATCATTAATTGGATGCCTCCTGCACACCTCCCTCCACTGGAGATTGAGCCTGAAACCCAGGCATGTATCTTGAAGGGAATCCAACTGTGACCTCCTAATTCATGGATCGATACTCAATCGCTAAACCATACCATTGGGGATGACTATTTTATTAAAACCCAAACTGTCAACATAATTGGTTCATGAAGACCCTTCAAAAATATTCATGAAGTAGGTAAATGAATATACAAATATACAAAATAATGTGCAAATACATGAGTCCTTGATTCCCACCCAAATGTGTGTGTATATATATATATATATATATATATATATATATAATCCCATATTGGTTAATGGTAGTATCTATTACCCATTTGCTCAAACCAAAAGCCTGGTCTCCTTCCTTCCTTTCTTTCTTTCTTTCTTTCTTTCTTTCTTTCTTTCTTTCTTTCTTTCTCCCTTCCTTCCTTCCTCCTTCCTTCCTTCCTTCCTTCCTTCCTTCCTTTCTTTCTTTAAAAAAATATTTTTATTGATATCAGATAGGAAGATAGAGATAGAGAAAAATAGAAACATGATGAGAGACCCTTGCGTCCACAGGCTGACACTCTAGCCCCTGAGCCAAGCTGGCTAGGGCAACCCTCCTTTCTAATACATCCCATATTCTATCCACTGGCAAGTTGTAACACAGGTCTAATTTCAAACCCTATCACATTTCAATGACTTTTCACAGCCTCTAATACTATTACTACTCTAGACCAGAGGTCACTAAACTACAGCTCTGTGGGCCAATTCCGGTCTGTATCCTGTTTTCATGAATTGATTTAATGGAACATTGTCACACTCATTTTATTTACATATTGTTAATTGCTCTTTCAGGGCTGAAAGGATTGAGTTGATGGCAGAAGTGTAAAACAGAGACTAAATGGTCCTAGTTTAGTAAATATATATATACTGCTAGAGGCCCAATGCACAAATTCACGTACGGGTAGGGTCCCAAGGGGCTTGGGGGGATGTGATGGGGACCCTTTAGGTGGGTGATAGGATGCCCTTGCTGCCCTGGGATCTGGATCCATCCCACTGACATTCGCACTGGTTGTCAGGAGCGACCTGGTAGCCACTTTTATATTGTTTCTTCCTTGCGGTGCGTCTAAGGAAGGGAAGCAGCCATGGTGTCTGAGGCTGACTTCCAGGAGGCTGTCAGCGCTGTCAGGATCATGCTGGCAGTGCTGGTCAGTTGGTGCCTGGCCCATTAGAGATTGGACCAGCAGGACTACTGAGGGAGTGAGTGGCTGCTGCCTGGTTGATGGGCCGCAAGGATGGTTGGTCAGTTGAGCAGCGCTCCTGCTGTGGGAGCGCACTGATCACCAGGGGGCAGTAGGAGCATCTGCCCCATGCTGGTCAGTGCATGTCATAGTGACCAGTTGTTCTGGTCATTCAGGTCATTTGGTCGCTTAGGCTTTTATTTATTTTTTATTTAAAAATATATATTTTATTGATTTTTTACAGAGTGGAAGGGAGAGGAATAGAGAGTTAGAAACATCATCGATGACGAGAGAGAAACATCAATCAGCTGCCTCCTTCACACCCCCTGCTGGGGATGTGCCCGCAACCTAGGTACATGCTCTTGACCTGAATCGAACCTGGGACCTTTCAGTCCCCAGGCCGACGCTCTATCCACTGAACCAAACCGATTTCGGCTAGGCTTATATATATATATATATATATATATATATATATATATGGCCATTTAGAGAGAAATTCTGACAACTGGGGTCATCAGATTTTCTATCACATATCTTGTTTGTTTTTATAGCCTTTTAAAAATATAAAACCAATAAAAAGTAAACGCGTAAAAACTGGCCCTGGCCAGTTTGGGTTAGTAGATAGAGTGTCGGCCTGCAGACTGAAGAGTTCAGGTTTGATTTCTGTCAGGGCACATGCCTTGGTTGTGAGCTCAGATCTCCAATGGGGTGTATTCAGGAGGCAGGCTATCAGTGATTCTCTCTCATCACTGGTATTTCTACCTCTCTCTCTCCCTTCTTCTCTGATATCCATAAAAATATTTTTAAAAAAGTGTAAAAACCATTAGTTAACCAGCTTTTTAATACAGGCCATAGATAAGATTTGGCTCATAGGCTCTACTTTACCAATCCCTGTTCTAAACCTATGATCCTTTTCAAACATAAATCATGTCACGTTAAAGGTCTCCAAAGGCCTCCTATTTTACTTAAAATAAATTCCAAATGTCTCACTATGGTCTATAAGACCTTTGGGATTCAATACTCCTTACCTCTTTGGCTTTATTTAACTGCACACTCCATCTGACCAGCTTTGCTCTGTCCACACTTGACTCTGGCAAAACTTCAAATTTGCCACTGTTTCAGAGCTTTGTACTCTTTATTTATCCATGCAGAATACTTTACACAGATTTTCTCAGGATTGCTCTTCTCATTCAGGTCAGAGGGTCTTGCCCGCAATCTTACTAAAATAGCTCCCACTCAGAAGAAATATAAGTGCTCAGAACAAATCATGCTCTATCTCTTTACTTTGCATAATTTCTTCTGAGCACTTATATGAAAATAAGCCAGTTATTTTTCGTTTACTTGTCTGTTTGCTTCACTAGAATGTAAGCACCCTGAAGAAAGGCACTTTGTCTATGTGGTTCATGGCCATATGGCTACTCCTACTGGTGCCTGGCTCCTAGTAGATATTTAATAACTATTTGTTGACTGGATAATGGCTAGTTAAAGATAGTGAACATTCCTTCCCTTTGTCAACTGATTAAGTTCCTGGGAAAGAGTCTACACTAACCCCCTACAGAAAATGCTATTTCCTGGTGTTTTCTCATCTGCTGTTTCTATGAATCACCAACAGCCAATGGAAATCTTTTTCATCCTTAAAGAGGAATGTATGTTTTCTCAGGTTACAGATGTAACTTTCCAGTCCAAACTTTTTGACAACAATTTTGGAAAATCAGTTCATTTCCAGAAGCCCAAGCCTGACAAGAAGGAGAAATATGTGTTAGAGAGTGAGAATGTTGGAGCATACTTCCAGAGGGGCCATGGACTATAGAGTTATCAGTGCTGACACCAGTCCAGGCCTGGAGATACGGTCTGTCTATGAGACTGGCCCAGCCTTGACTCCTCATCAGCATAAGCCCGGGGACTGGGTCTACATCAGAAAACACCGCCAGGAGACCCTCGAGCCATGTTGGAAGGGCCCCTACGTCATGGTACTGATGACCCCCCACCGCCCTCAAAGTAGCCGGCGTCCCAACCTGGGTCCATCACACCCACGTTCGGCCAGCAGACCCCTCCGTGATCCAGGAAGACTTCGTCACTAACTGACCCATGATTGGGCCTATAAGTTTCATGACAAGGGGGGAATGATAGAGCTAAACTAAATTGTCCTTCTATAATGTCTCTTTTGTACTATACCCGCCGTTCTGCAACTCCTCCTGCTGTCCTTCCCTGTAAACCACGAGAATGTAACAATTATACAAAAAGGGGTGAGGGAAGTGGACTCAATCCAAATTAGGCAACCTGCACAGTGCCCATGTGTGACCGGACCCCTGATCCTGCCCCCTGACCAATCAACAGGACCTGCCCGCGACTTTAAAAAGCCCCTTCCTCTCTCTCTCTCTCTCTCTCTCTCTCTCTCTCTCTCTCTCTCTCTCTCTCTCCCCATTGCACCAGTGATTGCTGGAGATGGGAGCCCATGCTAGCATGGAATAAAAAAAGGTTCTTTTGTTTTTTTACATCGGACTCGGCTCCCCGGTGGTCCTTGGGGATCTTGAAATCTGGGCATAACAATATGAAGCTTACCTTGAACTTGTCCATTATGCAGGAGTGGTAAGTGACCTACAGAGCTTCAGCCCTGAATGTTTCAAATGCACTCAGCCAAGGTCTTTAGGTAATACATAATTAAAGTTTAGATTAAATGAAGAGATGAACAAAATAAATGTCATTTCCAGAAAAAAAGTTGGTTCAGCCTTTTTGCACTTAGGAAATGAAATAGCTATACTATAGTAGTTTTCCATGTGCACAGAGGTCAAAAATCTCAAAATAGACTTTGTCGCCCCAACAAAGTAAGATACTTTAGAAAGTCATGGAGACTATCAAAGTCATGGGTTTCTTCTTATTTGTCCTTACTTTTAACTTATCAGTGTATGAATGAGTGATTTCAAGAGATATTTTTATTGAATATTAAAAAAAATCTCTCATAAAGAAATAGTTACTGTAAAGTAATAATTTCAAACCTATGGCCATCAAAGGTTTCCAATGAATCTCACTGCTTCTTCACATTTCACTACTGGTGCGAGGGTGTGTGTGTGTGAGTGTGTGTGTGTGTGTGTGTGTGTGTGTGTGTGTGTCTTTTTTCTGCTTTTATGTTTCTGGTCAGTGATTCTAGATAGAACAGAATAACTGATAAAGAATAAAATAACCTAAAACTGACCAGCCAACTGTACAGATTTGCTTGTAATTTTCTTCCTTGAAATTCTTTTTTAAAAAATATATAGTTTATTGATTTTTTACAGAGAGGAAGGGAGAGGGATAGAGAGTTAGAAACATCAATGAGAGAGAAACATCCATCAGCTGCCTCTTGCACACCTCCTACTGGAGATGTGCCTGCAACTAAGGTACATGCCCTTGACTGGAATCGAACCTGGAACCCTTCAGTCCGCAGGCCAATGCTCTATCCACTGAGCCAAACCGGTTTCGGTGAAATTCTTAAATATTAATTATGAGAGGCCTGATGCATGAAGATTTGTGCAAGAATGGGCCTTCCTTACCCTGGTTGCTGGCACTGCCTTTGCTCAGGCTGGAACTGCCTTTCCTCCTTCCCATGCTGCTCATAGGCCTGGAGCAGCTAGGGCAGTGCAGAACACCCGTGTCATTGGTGGCCATGGTGATGATGCAAGCATTCCACTCTGCCCCAGGCTGCTTGGAGCCTATGTATGCAAATTAACCTGCCATCTTTGTTGGGTTAATTTGCATACCCACTCCTGATTGGTTATTGGGTTTCACGAAGGTACAGTCACTTTGCATCTTTCTCCTTTATTAGTGTAGATGATAATATTTAGATCAAATAACCATTACAATTGTCAATGTTTTTTTGAATGCTCACTGTGTGTCAGCGACACATGGATTGTTTCATCTATTCTCGCCTATGAAGGAGTGCTGACGTGATCTGTTTTTACTTGAAATACCATCTATTTCTTCCTCCCCTTTTCTCCCTTCTTCTTTTCTCTGTTCCTCACCTCCCCTTTTCTTCCCCTTTTCTTCAGTGCAAATGGTAAATTTTGAGAATCTCTTTGGGTAGCACAAGGACTTCTGGGAGTATTAGTCAATATTGTTACATCAAACTAATTTAAAGGTTTTTTTTTAAAGGATTGAACAATTTTCTATGTTAATTTATGTATTCTTCTCTTTTGTTACCCAAACTGTGTGTCTTTCCAAAGGTGCCTTATAACATCAGTGTCTGGCTTCCAAAAAACAAAGACATTCTTAATGAAAGGGTTGTGGCTATATTTCAGAAGTTATCTAACAGACTCTTGGCGAATCTTTTTGAAAATTACATCAGTACTGACAGTGGTGATTCAAACAAAAATCCCTCAGTTTTTCAGCCTCAGAATGAAACTCACGGTTGCCTTGATGCTTCTTTCCTGTGATATCTGTCTGCTCCATGGTCTAGTTGTCCCCTCTTATTAACCTTTCTCACCTCAGGTTTATGGTTCTTCAAGGAAATGGTGCTCAAAGATAGATATATTTCAAGAAGCCTGGTATGGTCTGCCTTTATCTTCTGCTCGACCCAGATGCAAAGAGAGAGCAGCAAATCATGTTTTAAAAAAGAATTTTTGGGAAATAACAAGTCACTTTAATAGATATTCCCCAAATATCTTGGAATTCTCCTTCACAGTGCTTTTCTATTATAATAACTTGATGTTATTCTAAGCTTCATGATGATAGGAATTATGTCTGATTTGTTCAATCACAGCCACAAGCATGTAGCAAATGCCTGTTTAGCAGGTACTCCATAAATATTTATTGATCAACTAACAGCTAATCTTGTTTAGTAGTTTGTAATTTACAAAGAACTTTCAGATATATCATCTTACTCAAGCATTGTCATGACCTTTTCAGATACATATAGAGGAAAATCTCTCTCTTTCTTATAAGAACAAGTGTGGAAGCGTAAGTCACATCCCAGTTTCAGAAATGTATTAAATGGCAAAGCCAAGGTAGGAAGCAGGATTTCTCAGAAACAAAATGGAGAGATGGACAGGCTACAATTCAGACTTCTGCACCATAACACAAAGGATTTGAAGATGCTGAGCTTAAGTTCCTAACATCAGCCTCACAACCAAAACTAAAACTAGGCTAGCTACAGAAGGACACTCATGGTTCATAGCAAAGTTACAGATTGGCAGCCCTTGAGAAAAATCTGGCCTTCAAGCATGGTTGTGTTTGGCCCAAATAGGTTAAAGAATAACCAGAAGATTTCATATACATATTTGGTTTCCCTGTTTCTTAAAAAAAGAATGGGGGACAGATTTATGTGAAAATAGAAAATCTGACCAGCCTGGTCCAGATATCTTCATGGCAATTGGGAAGAACACTAACTATTCTTTAAATGGGGTGTGTACTCTTACCTCCTAACATTCCCATTCTCTTATTATCTTACACCCCACTTCAAGTGAACTTCTGGCCCCTGTGGGCTGATTAGGAATACTTGACTGGGTTTGATCCCCAATAGAGGACATGTAGGAGGCAGCCGATTGATGGAGAAATAATTTAGCTCTTTCCTTATGGCTTTACCAGCACAAGATGACATAATTCAGGAGCATGCCTGAAATCCTGTTGGCCTGTCTCAAGAGGAAGTGACAGATGGAAACTACGGTGCTAGACCTTGATCATCTTCAGGCAATGCATCTGTCTAATTCTAATAGGTTCAAAAGGGGCTCTGAGAAGTCTGTTAGATAGTGGTCACATTGCTTATGGCTTCCGGATGAGTAATTCTCTGATCAGAAGAAATCAGAGAGAGGTTTGGACAGAGAATTAGAGAGGAAGTCATCTTCTAATTCTTCAGGATATGTGCTGTGTTCTGTGTAAATAGAAGAGAATTGTCCAGAATGTCTTTTTCCATAATTATTTAAGCACCCCCTGAAAATACTTTCCTATAAGCTTCCGACTCAGCCAAACATCAAGTTACCTATAATAAACCACACTTTTATTTTGTGTTAAACCAGTCATAATAAAAAAAATAATGGAAGGTAGTATATATTTCCTTTTCATGTATGGAGAAACTGAAGTACAGACAACTCAAGTGGTTCCCTTTGAGGACTTAGGGCATGTCAGTAGGACATTCGTAATTAAACTTTATGACATCTGTCCCAGCACAGTGCTACTCAAGCAGAGAGAACATTTTATTAGTTTTTCAGATTGATGGCTGGCCCACTTTTTTCCAGATTGCCCATAGATTTTGTTGTTGTTTTACATCTTTATAAGTTAGCGCTACACAGATGTTTGTAAAACAAATTGGCTTAGCATAAATTTGTTTTTGCTTCAAGAAAGTGGAAGTAGATAGTTTTTTTTTTATAAATTATAAAAGTAATGTATGAGTGTTGCCAAAACCACAGAAAATATAGAAAAGCTAAAAAGAGGAACATCAAGATTACCTATAATCTTACATAGGAGATAACATCTGCTAACATTTTGATGTATACTCCCCCAACATTTTTTATGTCGATAGCCACCCATGATACAACTGCACTTAAAAACATGTGCAACTTGCCAATGTGGCTCAGTTAGTTGAGCAGCGTCCCATGCACCACGAGGTAACTGGCTTAATTCCCTGTCTGGGCACATGCCCTGGTTGTAGGCTTCATCCCCAGAGAAGGTGTGCAGGAGGCAGCCCATCTATGTTTCTCTCTCAGAGATGTTTTTCTATTTATCTTCCTTTCCCTTCCTCTCTCTGAAATCAATTAAAACATTATTTTAAAAAGACATATATACATAAAACGTGTATATACACACAGGATCATAATATTTTGTGATCTACTCTTTCTCTTAAATTCTAGAAATATTTCCATGTCAGTTATATGGATCCATACTATCATTTAAAAAAGTTGAAGCATTTCATTGTATACCTGTTCTTTCATAATTTAATGAAACCAACTTCCTGTTGATGAACATTTGATCTTTGTTTTGCTTAATTTTTTTGTATGACTAAATAGTGCTGCAATGAGTATCGTTACACAGTTGGCTAATTATTTCCTCAAGGAAAGCACTAGAAATATACTTTTTGTGTTAAGACATAAGTATTTTAAAAGCTTTTGTAGATATTGCCATAGTGCTTCTAGAACTTTGGTGAATATATGCTTTCATCAGTAGGACCTGGTAATGTGACAAAAAGAAAGAGCTTTTTGAATGTCGTTTTTTTTTTTTTGCTCTACAGTTTGGGGAAAATAAACACAAGAAGGGAGCTTCATTTCAAATGGTTGCATCTCTGCATAAAGTAATTTTTAATTGCATCTATTTATATATTAACTACCTCACAATCTGCATACATTATTACTTACCGTATTTGCCGGTGTATAAGACGACTTTTTGGCCCTGAAAAATATGCCTCCAGGTGGGGGGTAGTCTTATACGGTGAGTATGTAACAAACTGTATTTTTTGTGGAAATGTTAGGGGGTCGTCTTATACGCCAGCAAATACGTATTTTTCAGGGCAAAAAAATCGTCTTATACACCGGCAAATACGGTACTTGAAATTTTACATCTTCAAATAAGAATAAAGTATCCGAAGCCAGCCAACCTGGAAAAGTTGAAAGTTTATCTTGATATTAATGGTTTTTAGTGGACACTGTTGATTTTAATGAAAATATTGGCTCATAACAATGCCCAGTTGTTAGAACTGTCCTTGGCCAAATGGGAAGCTAAACTGTCTCCATACCCTCAGCTCCAAACTCTGGCCCCTCCCTTACCTCAGGGTAGGACTAACTGTGATGCAATTGGTGCATTTTTGCCCAGAGCTCCTGCAGGGATCAGACTAAGCAGAGTTTATACCATTGCTGTTTTCCCCACAGTCCTATCCTGCTCCCCTCATTCTCCAAATAAGTCTCTTGAATCAGAATTCTCATCTCAGATTCTGCTTCCAGATAATCTAATACAAATATTTCTCAGAAGAAAACTTCAGAAATAATTTCTTTCTTTAAGCCATTTTATTGCCCAGTCATAAATTATTGCTATCAAATTCAAAAAAGGTAGGCATGATTCATAATAGAACTATGTCAGGTTAAGAACAACTTGGCATAGGGAAGAAATCATGTATGTTTTGTAAGAAGAGAAGAACCTTGAATTCATTATTTTACTGTTAATATGCATTTTGGCTTTAAGATGAAGTTGAAGGACTTGGACACACTGTGAAGTGCATTAATATTTTTAGCAATTTGCAAAGTGCTTTTGTTTGTTATGGTGTCTATTTTAGGAGAATATAAGTACTGGGCATATTAGTTAATAATGTTTTTTTTTCAATAGATGGAGTTACACATATGTTGATATATATGCAATTTGACATGTATGCTATTTTGTTGTGTTGACAGCAAGCTTCAAAACTTCATATGTCAAATTTGCTGAAGGTGTTAACATCATAGATATTTTTATGCTTAAAAATGTCAAATTTCATGCCAAAAAAAGAGCATTTGCAGAAAATTTAATTCATTACTTTATTTCAAAGAAAATGTTATCATATATTTCGGGAAGTTTATGGTGAACATGCTCCATCTCAAGATACTTGTGAACGCTGGTTTAAATGCTTTAAAAGTGATGATTTCGTTGTGAAAGACAAAGAACGTCCAGGTCAACCAAAAAAGTTTGAAGACCAACAAGTACAAGCATTATTAGATGAAGATGCGTATCAACTCAAAAACAACTTGCAGAAAGATTAAACATTGCTCAGCAATTTCCTATCATTTACAAGCAATGGGAAAGATTTTAAAGGAAGGAAAATAGGTGTCACATTAACTAAACAAAGACAAATGGAAAACCGAAAAGTTATCAGTAAAATGACATTTCAACGGCCCGAAAGAAAGTATTTTTTGCATCAAATTGTGACTGGCGGTGAAAAGTAGATTTGAGAATCCCAAAACACAAAATCATGGGTTGATCTAGGTCAACCATCAACATCGACTGAAAGGCCAGATCACTTCGGTAAGAAGACAATTATCTGCATTTGGTGGGATTAGGAAGGTGTGATGTATTATAAACTTCTAAAATCAGGTATAACCATTAATACTGATGGCTACTGACAACAAATAATCAATTTGAACCATGCTTTGATCGTGAAATGACCAGAATGTGCCATAAGACATGGCAAAGTAATTTTGCTTCATGATAATGCACCATCACACACTTCAAAACCAGTTAGAGATACGTTGAAAGGTTTTGTCTGGGAAGTATTAACCCACCTGCTATATTCACCAGACCTTGCTCCTTCAGATTACCAATTGTTCAGATTGATGGCACACACACTTTTTGAGAAGCACTTAAAACGTATGAAGAAGTGGAAAATTGGGTCTCTGAATGGTTTACCTCAAAACAAGAAAAGTTCTATTGGGACGGTATCCACAAATTACCTGAAAGATGGGGGAAATACATAGCTAACAATGGACATTACTTTGAATAAAGCACTTTTGATGTTTCTCTTAAATTATCGTATTTTCTTTGATTACAAAATCCGCCATTATTAACCTGTACATGTAGTAAACTTAAGACTAACCTAAGATCAACAGCACCTCATTTTGTGAGGTGCATAAAGCCCAATATAAACAAAATGCTAGGTAAGAACTGGAATTCTTTGTAATTTACACTTGGGCATATACTTTATTTAAGTCATATTGAATGTCTCTTTAAGAAACATTTGCCAGTTCCTTTTATATAATAAAGGGAAGAAAAATGAAATCAAATTAAAAGTGAGATCTTTAGCCAAAGCTGGTTTGGCTCAGTGGATAGAGCTTCAGCCTGCGGACTGACCAGGTTCGATTCTGGTCAAGGGCATGTACCTTGGTTGTGGACACATCTCTAGTGGGGGGGGGTGTGCAGGAGACAGCTGATCAATATCTCTCTCTCATCCATATTTCTGTCTATGCTTCTCCCTTCCTCTCTGTGAAAAATTAATAAAAATATAGTTTTTAAAAAGTGAGATCTTTAGCCCAGCTAGTGTGGCTTAGTGGTTGAGCATTAATCCATGAACCAAGAGGTTACCTGCTCATTTCCTGGTCATGGCACATGCCCTTATAACAGGCTCAATCTCCAGTAGGAGGTGTGCAAGAGGCAGCCAATGGATAATGTTTCTCTCCCATCAATGTTTCTATCTCTCCATCCCTCTCCCTTCTTCTTTTTCTTAAAAAAAATCAATAAAACATATTTTTAAAAAGTGAGATCTTTAAAACCTCCACAAGAATGCCTTTGAATTGAGATTCAAGTGGACGTACAAAAGGATTTCACAAAGCAGGCTCAATTGTGTAACATTGGAATGCTTGATATTACTATTTAAATTCCGTCTTAAATTTCATGCTAAAATGTGGATGAGCTTCTATGTCATTGTCTACAAGGGCAAAGTATAATCAAAAGGGATTGAATAATCAATTGGGGCATTCAGACAGATATATAAGCATAAACGAAATTGTTTGGTCTGAATTATCTAAGTTGACCATAAAGACATTTCCTAAATCCATTTCTAATTGTTAGAAACTCCCATCCAGTCATTCTTCCCAAAACTAATATCTTCCCTCTCCCTAATAGTATCTATTTCTTTAGTTATGAATTTCCGGGAAGTGAATACTTTTTTTTGTTTCTTTTCTTTCCAAGTTATATTGAGATATTATTGATATAAAGCACTGTATAAGCTTAAGATGTACAGAATAATTATTTGACTTATCTATATATGAAATGATTACCACAAGCTTAGTTAACATCCATTACTTTATACATACAAAAAATGACAATAAAATTTCTTTTCCTTGAGATGTGAACTCGTAGGAATTACTCTCTTAACTCAGATGTACCAAGATGTACCAATAGCAGTGTTTACTCTAGTCATCATGCAGTACCTGCATCCCTAGTATTCTTTATTTTATAACTAGAAATTTGCACTATTTGACCACCTTCATCCAGTTTCTAATCTCCCATCTACTCCAGTTAACTACAAATCTGATTTCTTTTTTTTTATGAGTTTGGTGTTTTCATTTTCTTTTCTTAAGATTCTACATATAAGTGAGGGAATATATATTTGTCTTTCTCTGTCTGACTTATTTCACCTAGCATAATGCCCTCAAGGTTCAGGCATGTTTTCTCATGTGGCAGGATTTCCTCCTTCTTTAGGTTATTTAATATTCCACTGAATAAATACAATAAAACTTTTTTTATCAAGTCATCTGTAGATGGATACTTTGGTTGTTCACATGTATTGGATAATCGTAGTGATACTTTGTGATGAGTGGTGGTGATAGAAGAATGATGGGATAAGGTGGTGATCAATCAGGTTTTTTATGTTTTTTAACTAGAGGTCTGGTGCATAAAATTCATGCAATAAGAGGGGGTCCCTCAGCCTGGCCTGCACCCTTTTGCAGTCTGGGATCCATTGCTCCTTACAGCCCACCTGCTTATTGCTCTTTACCGCTTGGCTTGCTGCTCCTTAGTGCTTCTATGGAGGCAGGAGAGGCACTGCCTCTGTGCTCACCAGCTGTGAGCCCGGCTTCTGGCTGAGAGGCACTCCCCCTCTGGGAGCACACTGACCACCATGGGGCAGCTCCTACATTGAGCATCACCCCCTGGCTCAGTGCACATCATAATGATTGGTCATTCTGGTCATTCTGCAATAACAGTTACTTAGGCTTTTATTATATAGACTAGTGGCCCATTGCAGGAAGATTCCTGCAATAGGGCTTCCTGCTGAGGTCACTGCCCTGCCAACTTCGATCCCTTCTGCAGTACTTGGCTTCTTTCTACTCTGTCTTCAGCCTTTGCTCCGGACTGGACATGCAAATTAACCACCATCTTGGTTGGGTTAATTTGCATACTCGCCCTGATTGGCTGGTGGGCATAGCAAAGGTGTGGTCAATTTGCATGTTTCTCTTTTATTAGGTAGGATTGCCAAAAAAAAGTTCTTACTATTAATTACACGGCTTTCTTTCCTTATGTCATGGGTTTAAAGATTCCCAGTTTTCTCTTTAGAATTACAGACTTCTATAAAGCTTGGCCTGCGGCTGTCAGCCTCAAAGTTGTGTATTTGTCACGCACTTATGTCTTTAGAGCACTAATCACCCTTGGAATACATAGCCAGATGTTGCTGATTCCGATTTCTAAGGTTCTATAGTATTTTGCATTTTTATTAACCTCCTGTAATTAAGATCCCAATCTTGACAGTCTGTGACCTATTTTTGGAAAGTGTGATGCTAAACAATGATGCTGCAGTTTGAGTTCTTGCAATGCAAACACTTCACATTCATTCACGCTGTATGTTTTTTGCCTCATTGTTTTGTATCAGCTGGGTTTCTGAATGCATTTAGGGACATTGCTTCCATCTAGCAAGGAATCTAATTAGCTACCTCTATTTTGGAGCCATTCTGTTACCTATTAGAGTTGTCTCCCATGGAGTCAGCTCTGATTTCAGCAGGATATTTTTTTTTCTTTAAGCCATAAGACAAAGTAATAAAAAAAGCTTCACGTTCTAATAAAAACAGCTCTTCATGTGTACTTAAAGGAAATGAGTGTGCTTCACGGTAAGGTGTCATAGGATCCAACCTTTGCTACTTTTTGCATATCATCTGATTCTGTCTATGAATGGGATGGGAGTACAGGCGTGTGGATATATGGCTTTTATTTATTTTCTAGAGGGCTGGTGCACACAATTTGTACATGGGTAGGGTCCCCAGGCCTGACCAGTGATCAGGGCTGAGTAGGGCCTTCCAACTGCTGGCTGGGGCCTCTCTTCCCCAGCTATTGACTTCTGTCTGGGGCCTTCCTTCATTCCACACAGCCCCCTAGTGGTCAGTGCATGTCATAGTGAGTCATTGTCTCCAGGTTGAATTCCTGTGGGGACAATTTGCATATTAGGCTTTTATATATAGAGATTTCTGTGACTCTACACACAGTTGTCTCATTCCCATTTTAAAAAATATATATTTTATTGATATTTTACAGAGAGGAAGGGAGAGAGATAGAGTGCTAGAAACATCGATGAGAGAAAAACACCGACCAGCTGCCTCCTGCACACCCCCCACCGGAGATGTGCCCGCAACCAATGTACATGCTCATGACCAGAATTGAACCCAGGACCCTTCAGTCCGAAGACCAATGCTCTACCACTGAGCCAAACCGGTTTCAGCTCATTCCCATTTTTTTAAAAATAAAACTTTAGTAGGAGTTAGAAGGAGTGCTGCTTAGCTTCTCCCAGAAGACTTGCTGAGACCAGATTCAGTGGCTCCTTAGATGGCTTTTCAAAGGCTTCTACCTGAGATTGCAGCTCTAGTAGTGCTTCTTTTGATGAAAGAAAAGGTGATAGGAGGATATTTATACTACAGAATAAACAGATGCAAAATGTAAACTGGACTGTGGCCACATCTTTTGTAAGGCAAAACAGCAAACACAATTTTGTTGTGCCATTTTCCTTTCTTCTTATCCGTCCTTTTTGTAATCTGTTTGTTCCACTTGGAGAGATCATTTCCCTTTTGAATTCTTATTTTTCTCTCAAGCTGTTTTATTTTGTTGGTGTGTGTGTGTGTGTGTGTGTGTGTTTATGAATAGATGTGATACCAGACATTTACATTCTAGCAAATATGTGTTTTTTTCCCACCTACCAGGAGTATTTACTTATTAAGTCTTGACTGACTGTGAACTAAAGGGCTCATTCCACCTTAAAGGAATTTCAGATAAATCCTCTTTGGGGACTCTCACATAATAGGATGAGTACTGTGAGTGTCATCAGGTTAGGAGTGGGTGAACTAATTATTAATTACTAGAGGCTTGATGCAAGAAATTCATGTGAGGGGCTCGATCCTCACAGCCCCAGTTGCCTTGGATAGCCCTTGCAACCCCAGCTAGCCCTTGCAGCCCCTCACAACCCCTCACAGTCCCTCATAGCCCTGGCCAGTTCTCATAGCCCCTCACAGCTTTGGCCAATTCTCCAATCCCTGCCTTTGTCTGGAAGGTAATCCGGATGGTAGTCTGGACGGTCATTCTGCTGGTCAGTCTAATTAGCATATTAGCTCTTTATTATATAGGATCATATAGGGAACAGCAAATTCAAACTCTTTGAACACAAGTTGCAGCAATTAGGACAAAATCTAGGGTAATAATTTTTTTAGACACAGACTCAACTGGACTTTTCTTTCTTCAGGTGTAGTGAACCCTCACTTAGATCTACAGCAGCTGCACTGTAATGGTTTCTAGAAAGGGATTAAGATATGCTGAGAAGGTTTCCCAAACTGACTGCTGATTTTAAACAAAGGTAAACTATGTCCCAGGATTCAAGAAGCTCAAGGCAATCTATTCTGTTTATCTTTCTTTTGGGGTGTTTAGGCATGCATTGTTTGTTTGGTTGATGTCCTCCAGACTACAGATCAATGTGTTTTGGTGGTGGTGAGATATATGATGACAGAGTTCCATTATTATTTTCCCTTAAATCCAACATCTATGCAGCTTTAATGTCCTTATATCTCTATTAATGGATAATAGACCCACATATAGAAGAAATATATACAGAAAAAAGATATGGAGGCTGAATTGAATCTCTGAAATGTTGTATGTACTCAATCCTAGCTGCCATCCACGCAGCTGTTGATTCACTAGCAAAAATGCAAAAGGAAGGAAGCCAGCAGGTGTGTGGCTTTCTATTTCCCAAATTCTAAAAGAGCAAACTATAGGTCATCAAGCATAAGGAACTCTTTAGTTCTTGTGACCACAAATAATACAAATAGAGCACAGGTGAAAGTGGAAACTTCCTTGCTATTTGAGAGATAAATGAAATGCTCCTTAAATCTCAGTCTTGACTACATTCACTTTTATAATTATTCATCTAAGCAAGACTGTGCCAAGATAAAAATGCTGAATAAACCTTAGTCTGTTAAAAAATATGAATACATTTCAGAGCTAGAAAAAGATGAATCAACTTGCTGTGGTTAACTGTTTGTGTGTAAACAGATTAATTCATAAGTATTATTTTAGGTAATTAACTCTAGAGGACTGTCTGAATAATTAAAAACTAGGTTAACCCTGCTATCGAAAATAAATGAATCCAAACTTAACTTCGTTAAATGTGATTCACTAAATTCTGCTTTATCTTAGATGACCTTGGTAGGACTCACATATTTTGAGAAACTGCTAACTAATAGATTTGATTTTATCTGATAGTCAACAACATGTTGTTCCTAATTATATCTATACTAGAGGCCCGGTGCATGAGAATTCATGCACTGGAGGGGAGGTCCCTCAGCCCAGCCTGCCCCCTCTCACAGTCTGAGAGTCCTCAGGGGCAGGAGGCGGCCCAGCAATCAGGGTAAGGCGATGCTCCCATAACCCTCTGCTGCTGCTACTGATGGCATTGCAAGCATTGGCCAGCCCTGGTTACCTGAGCTTCAGGCGACCTTTAGTGGCTGGGCAGTTGCCATTTGAGGCTTGCATGAGCCTTGGATGTCAGCTGGACAGACACCATCTGAGGCTTGCCGGTGCCTCAGGCCGGCCCTGGGGGGCTGAAGGCCTGAGGTGACTGGGGGACTGCAGAGGCAGGTGTGCAAAGATGCCGGGGCTCCCTGGGGGCATGCCTGGCCTTGCTATATGCCTGCCGCCCTAGCATGGCTTAGGGAACTGGGTGCTAACATCTTTGAGGGCATGGCAGTCAATTAGCATATTCCCCCCTTATTGACTGTGAGCACCGCCATCTTTGCGATGCCTCGAGGGTCAATTAGCATATCCCCTCTTTATTAGTTAGGATAAGGACCATATTGTTTGAAGGAGAATTGGAGAGTCAAGGCTGAAGAGCTCATAGGAAAAGAACTCTATAGGACATAATCACAAAATGTTACTTGATTCCCACATTTTCAGAATCTGAGCATCTGGTTTTGCTGTTTGTTGTTTCTGTTGATTTTTTGTTTCCTTGTGTGTTTAGTTATTTTTGCTGCATACTGCTCATCCAGCATAAAGTAAGTGAGTGTTCTAAGGCACAAAATTTAAGGAGGAGTTTACTCTTAGGGTTATGCAAGTGCTGACTTGCATAACTTTGAAAGTGACGGCATTCTTAAAATTTGTGCCTTAGGTACTTCATTCACCTCATCTTGGCCTTTACTAATGATTCTAAAAAAAAATTTATGTGAATTATTTAATGCCTAGGACAGAAGTGCCTTTCTCTAGAGCAGGGTCAGCAAATTATGGACTAAAGGCCATCTGTATGGCCTATTTTTTTTATATGACCCACTTACTAAAAAATGTTTTATATTTTTAAAAGGTTGTATAAAAAAAGAGGAATATTCTATAGAGACTATATATGGACCACAAAGCCTAAAAATATTTACTGTGTTGCTATTTTCAAAATAAGCTACAGAATCCTGCCTGGCGCTTTAGATAACTGCCTGCCTGGGCCTGTCTGGAAACAAAAGCCAACTTCCCTGGATAACCTAGAGATTACTAACAGATAAGGAAGAGCATGGTCTACATTCTTTTTTTAAAATAATATATGTTATTGATTTTTTACAGAGAGGAAGGGAGAGAGAGAGAGAGAGTTAGAAACATTGATGAGAGAGAATCATCAATCAGCTGCCTCTTGCACACCCCCAACTGGGGATGTGCCCGCAACCAAGGTACATGCCCTTGACCGAAATCAAACCTGGGACCTTTCAATCCGCAGACCCACACTCTATCCGCTGAGCCAAACTGGTGTCGGCATGGTCTAAGTTCTTAAGGGACCAATATAACCATGGAATTAAATAAAATGGTTTTTTTTTTGCAGACTTAATATTTATTAAACCAAACATACATTGCAAAGATTAAATAAATCTTAACAATAAATAAAACTGATAAATGAATACATCAACTGCTCATAGGCTAATTCAAAAGACGTTCCTGAATACCCACTATGGAACTAATATCTGACTTATTTCTTTTAGGTGTTTTTAAAAACTGGCTATTTTTTTGGCCAAATGGAAGCAATGAAAGATGAAAGACTATCTAAAGTCTTCACGTTGTTCCAAGCCAGAGTATGGGGCACAATGATGCAAATCGAATTCCAGAGGACTTTGGAAGAGAGGTCTGATATTCCTCCCTGTATGGACACTGCTTGAGTAATGGTGTGCCTCAACCAATGTGATCTTATCTCATCTATAATAATAAGAGCATAATATGCTAATTAGACCAGACATCCTTCTGGATGTCCTTCCAGATGAACTCCTGGATTAAGCCAGGGCTGCAAGGGAAGCCTGGGTCCTGGGTGCCAGTGGGAAGCCAGTGCCAGCAGCCAGAGAAAGGAAGGCCTACTCTTTCAAGAATTTTGTGCATTGGGCCTCTAGTGAGGAGCTGCCTCCTCTGCTTAGGCTCAGACTTAACTTTAAAGTTTTTAAATTCTGGAACACCAAACAGACAGAACACAAGGTATTTTATTAGCCTTATTCAACATATAAGCATATATATATTGCTTAAGTCAGGAATTTCTTGCACTGCTTGTAGCCTTCCCTTAGGAGGGGATTCTTATAGTCAGAGAAATCTGGATCTCTGAAGGTGGTATGACTCAATTCTTATCAGAAGCAGACCTGGAAGGATTTTTGTGTGCAGCCATCTCTGTGGGGAAGTTTTCTGTTAAGTGAGGAGGTGTTCTGACCACTTTACCACCTCCCCAGGGGAAACTGTGCCTCTTGGTGACATGTAATCATAACTCTCTTTACTTCATCCAGGTTCACTAGGGACATTTATCACCACATTTGGACGCTTAGAGGTAGGTCTTATCTATGCACTCATGGAACACAATCTAACAAAACCTCTAAATAAATGGACTGTGAGCAAGGGAGTCTGCTGTTGTTGCATTTACTTTTTCTGTAGCATAGTTTACCATCTGGAGAGAGGTCCACGGGTCTTGGCATAACTTGCTCAATAACAATCTGTTAAGTCTTCCCGTTAACCCAAAGAAGAAAAGGATTTTTACATGATGTCAGAGATATTTCACATATGTCTTCTAAGAGTTTTCTGTGGCTCTCCTATAGTCTCAGTGTGGTATGGAAATTTAGGGGTTCACTTTGTTCATCACTAAAATAAGATCTTTATTATCCATTCTTTCTAAATCATAGAATGACTTTTTTTAAATCCTCACCTGAAGATAATTTTTTTCTATTGGTATGCAGACAGAGTAGCAAGGAGGAAGTGGGGGGGGGTGGAGAGAAAAACATTAATGTGACAGAGAAACATTGATTGGTTGTCTCCCACATGCCAGGACCAGCAGTTGAACCTGCAACCCTGATATGTGCCCTTGACTAGGAATTGAACCTGAGACCCTTTGTTCTGTGGGATGACAACTGGCCAGGGCTATAGGATGACTTTTAAAAAATTATTATGAAATATTTTAAACACACTGAAATTATTGTAATATGTACTCATGGAGCTATCGCCAAAGTATATAAATTGTTAACTTTTTTCTGTAATTGCTCACAACTTTAAAGAATAAATTAACAAAGGTAAAACCCTTTGCATTTTTCTCTCAATCCAAGTTCTGTAGATATGAAAATTTGTAGATATGCAGTTATCTTTAAAAGGTGATGTGATTTTAAAAAATGTTTTTAGTTTTTCATAAATAATATTTTATATGTATTATTCTAAATTTGTGTTTTTAGTTCAATACTAGTTTCAATTTTATTAACGTTGATAAACGCAGTGCTAGAGTATTGATTTTAACTACTGTATTCTATTATATTACCTAAATAAACCACAATTTATCCACTTTCTAGTTCAAGTAAATTTGAGTCATTTACGATTTTTCATTATTACAAACAGTTCTGCAGTGACATTTTGTAAATGTCCCCTGCCCTGAACATATGCAGTAGTTTCTTGAGGATACTTTACTCAAAATGCGGGTCATGCTGATAGTTTGCGGATGGCAGCTGGCTGAGGCACACACTTTGAGTGACATTTCTCCAGGGTACTAATTATTAGGTTTTAGGCCACACACAATTCAACTTTATGAGATATTGCCAAAATGCTTTCCAATTTACTCTTCACCAGAAGTGTATGAAAGTCTCATTACTTTATATTATCACTAACTTATGGTATTTCAGACTTCAAAAATTTTTGCCAAACTTTGTCATATTTCGATTTTGGAGAAAGCTACTATTTCCCTAAGGTGATGTTTTCTATAGTTTTTTCTTTTGTTTGTGTGTTGTTTTTTTAGATATGACATATTTTGTGGACAAAATCCCTTCCATCTTATTTTGTGGACAATATTCCTTTCAAGTACTTTTACTAGGAAAATGTTAAATTATCTTTCTGTGCCTGTTGAAATTATCACATTTTTCATAAACTTATAAATGTTTTGAATTATCCTATCTAATAAAATAATAATATGCAAATTGACCATCACTCCAACACACAAGATGGCTGCCCCGTGTGGTCAAAGATAGCTGCCCCCATGTGGCCACAAGATGGCCACCACAAGATGGGCAGCAGGGGAGGATAGTTGGGAGGCACCAGGCCTGCAAGGGAGGGCAGTTGTGGGTGATCAAGCCTGCAGAGGAGGGCAGTTAGGGGTGACCAGGCTATCAGGAAGGCAGGCATGCGAGCAGTTGAGAGCCAGCAGTCCTGGATTGTAAGAGGGATGTCTGACAGCCCATTTAGTTGGGATTGGGCCTAAACAGGCAGTAAGACATCTCTCAAGGGGTCCCAGATTGGAAAGGATGCAGGCTGGGCTGAGGGACACAACCCCTGTGCACAAATTTCGTGCACTGGGCCTCTAGTATTAATATATATTAAAAAATATGAACCTACTTTGTTTATGAAATACTGTATTTTCATATGCTAATAGCATTATCATGAGGATTTTTGTATCAATGTTCCTAAATAAGTTTCTCCTATAGTAATTTTTCCCCCTGCTATGTTATCTGACTTTGGCCAGAATTACCTTGACCTAATAAAAGAGTAGAGAAATGTTTCATCTTTTCAAATCAATTTATTGTGATTATTTATTCCTTGAATGTTTGGTAAAATATGTCTATGAAACCACCTAAATCTAGTGTATTTTTGTGTGATATATTTTATAAGTTTGACTTAATTTATTTAATAGTTATAGGCCCATTGAGATTTCTTTCTTCTTGAATCAGTTTAGATATTTTTTATATAAAAAGAAAATTTACATTTCTTTAATATTTTCCAAATTGCTAGATTAAAAAAAAATTCTGCCGTATCTAGATTATTTCTAGAGCATATCCCTAGATTATCACAGTTCTAGAGTATCACCCTTCCTACTATTGTTTATTTGTGCCTTTTCTTTTTCTTGATCATTTGTATCAGATGTTTATTTAGCCTATTCAATAAAACACTTTTTAAAATTTTCTTTCTTTCTTTATTTTTTTAGTTTATTAGTTTCTGATTTCATTTTTATCCTTTCCTTCCACCTTCTTTGGTTTATTCTTTTTTTTTCTTTATTAAGGTATTACATATATGTCCTTATTGCCTCATTGAGCCCCATCCCCCACTTATGCCCTCACCCCACTGTTATCTGTGTCCATTGGTTAGGCTTATATGCATGAATACAAGTCCTTTTTAAAAAAATATATATTTTATTGATATTTTACAGAGAGGAAGGGAGAGAGATAGAGAGCTAGAAACGTCAATGAGAGAGAAACACCGACCAGCTGCCTCTTGCACACCCCCTACTGGGAATGTGCCCGCAACCAATGTACATGCCCTTGACCAGAATCGAACCCGGGACCTTTCAGTCTGCAGGCTGACGCTCTACCACTGAGCTAAACCGGTTTCGGCCATACAAGTCCTTTGGTTGATCTCTCCTCTTACCCCATGCTCTCCTACATTCCCTCTGAGGTTTGATGATCTGATAGATGCTTCTCTGTCATTGGATCTGTTTTTGCTCATCAGTTTATGTTGTTCATTATATTCCATAAATGAGTGAGATCATGTAATATTTATCTTTCTCTGACTGGCTTATTCTGCTTAGCATAATGCTCTCTAGTTCCATCCATGCTGTTTCAAATTGTAAGAATTCCTTCTTTTTTACCGCAGCATAGTATTCCATTGTGTAGATGTACCACAGTTTTTAATCTACTCATCTGCTGATGAGCACTTAGGCTGTTTCCAAATCTTAGCTATGGTGAATTGTGCCACTAGGTTTATTCTTTTCTTAACTCCCCTTTTATTGCCCCCAGTGGTCTCAACAGCTGGTTAATTCTTCCATTGAGTTTTTTATTTCAATGACTGAAATTTTCAGTTTTAGAAATTTTATTTGGTCTTCTTTCAAATCTGTCTACTCTTTTATGATAGTGGCTCATTTCTTTCTTGTTTTTCAATTCTGTCCTTTATGTCTTTTTAAAAAAATATATTTTATTGATATTTTACAGAGAGGAAGGGAGAGAGAGATAGAGAGCTAGAAATGTCGATGAGAGAGAAACATTGACCAGCTGCCTCCTGCACACCCCCCACTGGGGATGTGCCCGCAACCAATGTACATGCCCCCGACCGGAATTGAACCTGGGACCTTTTAGTGTGCAGACCGACGCTCTACCACTGAGCCAAACCGGTTTCGGCTATGTCTTTAATAATTATTATAACATCTATTTTATAGTATCCACAATATTGTTCAATTATCTGAAATTCTTAAGAGTTTAATCAAACTTTTATTGTAGGTGCTTTCCCTTACTGATGGTTGATTTTTAAAAAAAAATGTGTTTTGTAATTTTAATTTTAAGCTCACCTTCAGGGGGCTAGAGAACCTCGGACGCTTGATAGTAAAGTGTTTTCTTCAGTGAGTTTTTGTGTTTTCTTCCTCCAAGAACCCAATGGATATTTACTACTAATGTAAAGAAATGACCATGCTGATTTCTTGCATATTTCTATATCAGTCATGTAGTCTAATTTAAACCTCAAACATCACAGTGGGGCTGGTCCATGATAAAAAGAAAAAAAAATTCTTAGAGTGGGGATTTTTTTTCTTCTCCCTGAGCTTAGTCCAAATCAGACGGACCTCTCCTTGACATTTCTCTGAACCAGTGGTGAACATTTTAGTCTTTCTTTTCATTAAAGCTGGTATTCGTTGAAGGTCTTAGCCTGTCTCTTTAACCATGTGGATATGGAACTATAAGCCCCTACAATACTAAGACTGGCTCCCTTCTTCCAGGAGGATAGCCACGCTGTACATGCACTCACTTATTGCTCAGATGTTTAGTTCCCTCTTTATATATCACTCTTTTCAGGCCTAGCTCTCATTTAAAGGCTGTCTGTGGTGGAAGCATTTTCAGGCTATCTAGCCTACAATATTGCCAAAGCCAGAAGTCCTGCAGAGGGCTTTGTGTGAATCAAATGAGAGAGCGCAGATGTAGAAGTGCTTTGAAGACAAATGACAATTTATAATGACTCCTAAAAAGATGTGCCTATTAAGAATTTTAATTTAGAAAACGACTCTCTTATGGTCTGGCTTAGCTTTTTCTCCTTGATTTAGGGATGCACTTCTTTCGATCCAATGGAACGTGTGATCTTTCATGACTGTGAAGAACTGGCCCTGGATGAGGCTCTTCTTCAAGATCAAGCCTCTTGTTAAATCTGCCTGGATTGGAAAGGAGGTAGCTGGACTGAAGGAAGAGTGTGTGCAACTGCAAAGAGCCTTGGAGAAATCAGAATCTGAGGGAGGAACTGGATGGAAGCCAAGCAAGTCTCCCTCATCGGGGAAAGGAATGATCTGCTTTTTTAGCTGCAGGCTGTGAGTGGCCCCACCATTTGTTCTTCAAATCAAGTTTTTATTAGATTCCCTGTTTTGCAGGCAGTGTTGACTTGAAAAAAATAAAGGCACCTGCTTTTCAAATACTATAGAATTTCATCAAACAAAGACAATGGAAACACTTAAAAAGACACTGTTTCAATAGAGGAGTGATTTTATTGACAAGATGTCTTTGAAAAAGAGATAAACTATTAGATGGGTTTTAACTATATAAAAGCTCCACAATCTATCATGGGAGCCAGCCAAGAAACTCTGAGTTTTAAATTCTTCATCTAGCTCATGACTCATTAACAAATCAAAGCACAGGATTTTCATAGATCTTCAGGATTATTTTAGTATGGACCTAGTTGGTTGTCTTGATTCCTACATCCTATTTCTCTGGTCCAGATCCACATTACTAATCAATTTAGTTCTTTAAAACAGCAGCTTTCAACTTTGGATTTGCATCAAAATCACTTGTGAAGCCTTAAAATAAAAAGAAAGATCCCTAGACCCCAATGTCAAATATTTGGATTAACAGAACCTCTATGGGTCTAAATAATGTATCTGGGTGATTCTGATATTCAGTCAGGACTGAGAACCATTATCTTAAATAGACATGATGTTGCTTTTGTGATGAACAAGCTTCAATTTCTGCAACCTGTGCATTGTAGACTCCAATCCCTTGGCCCAGGCATTGGAGCCACCATCTCCAGTAATGACACTGTGCCATCACTTAGTTCCTTTCACAGTCCCCCTTGCTAGCCACTGGGACTTCTGTTATCCCCAAGGCAGGGGTAAGATCACATCCACCTTTATGATATTCTTCACCCCACTCAGAACAGTGCTAAGTTAAAAATATTAGGCTCAAATACAATCATATGAATAAAATAGTTTTTCCTACTTTCTGAACATACTGAAAACAGAGAAAATTAAGTAATTTTAGACTGATCCAAGTTATTTTGGGGCTGTTCTGTCCATCAGTGTTTCAGGAGGCAATCTTTTACGTAGTAATTTACACCTGCTTTGCTTGTTCCCCTGGGGTAAATGTAGATCAGTTGTCCACATCACATTTCTGATAGATATTTAACATAACAGTGACTCTAGAACATTAGACTATATATAGAATATTTAGAATACATCAGCCTTACCTGGGATGCTTGTTAGAAATACAAATTTCTGGTCCCCCACCTCAACCCCCTTGAAACCTACATAAAGACCCATACCATGAGAATCACAGTTTTAATGTCATATGTAGTCTGGCTTAGGGGAGAGGCAGCTATGCATGAGACCTGGCTCCCAGTTTTCATCATTCTTTCTATTGACAGAGATAGTAGCCAGTGCTACCTGGGCTGACCTGGGAAAGAGAAATGGACCCATCTTGTGTAGAGGATTGTGGGTCAGAGCCTGGGATACATAATAAAAGATTAGTGTGGTGAGCATAAGAAGCAAAATGAAGCCAGTTTTTTTAAAAAATATATATATATTTTATTGATTTTTTTACAGAGAGGAGGGGAGAAGGATAGAGAGCCAGAAATATCGATGAGAGAGAAACATCTACCAGCTGCCTCCTGCACACCCTTTACTGGGGATGTGCCCACAACCAATGTACATGCCCTTAACTGGAATCGACCTGGGACCCTTCAGTCCGCAGACTGACACTCTATCCATTGAGCCACACCGGTTTTGGCACATGAAGCCAGTTTTACAGCCAACCAAGGAAGTGTAAGATGAGTTCAAATTGTAACTGTGATTAAAAATATGGACAGAGCCATGAAATATTTTATCAACATTATTTTTTAAGGGATACAACACCGTAGGGATCAAGGAAACAAGGAATCATTCACTTATTAAAAATACCTTCAGAACTCAGAACCCATTCCAATTACCATTGGGGACAGAATATTTCTACTGTTCATTGCCACACCATAGCCCCCAAGTCCTGCCGTCAGTTTAACGAAGGGATCAATGATGGTGAATTGGACCGTCCCCTTCATTCAGTGATGGAACCGGTCCTATACACATGCTGAATGGAATAGAGCAAACAACTGCTCTGCTTGTTACCCTGGGGCTGAATGAAGAGCAGTTGCCTCCATTATTTACCGAACATTGGAAGATTCTCTGGTTTGCATGGACCCTTCCTGCTTTGACATTTAAAAAAAATCATCTAGCCCTTCCCTTTGGGTCCTCAGTGATGTTGGAGATTTACTGCTCTGTACAACCCCCAGCTATGCTGCTTTGAGCTCCATTGGTTGGGTCATTCTTTGCCAGGAGTTAGCCAGAAACCACTAGCCTGGATTTTTTGCCTTTTTACTGCTCTCCATATAACTCTAAGCCAGACAAATAGAAACACAGTTAATAAATTGCCCAAAGTAGCATATTGCAGAGGATGATCAAGGTCTAGGCATGGAGGAAGATGGAGGTCTGTGTAAAGTCATGTTGGAACAAGACCGACAATAATTAAGAGCTTGCTCACAAAGGGGAGGCTTTATTTAGCCTCTAATGGAGATAAATTAGACGGTTCAAAGTTATAAAAGGTGCTTTGTAATGAAAAGCAATCAGCTCCTTCATGTTTTACCTGACCCCTAACATAGGAACAATGGGTCACTCAGAGTTGGAGAGTGCATTTGAAAGGATAAAAGGAAAGAACATTTTATGCTCTACAAGTATAACTTTTGGAGTTTACCGCTGGCAGAGTCACTGAGAAAAAGATTTTAGATGAAAACAGTAAAGTCTAGTTAGTGACTGGCAAGTAACCCTATGAATTCTGAATTCAGCCTGTGAACAATCTATAGCTCAACTCTCTTTATTAGAAGATACCTATATATATGAAAAAATTACATCAGGGTGCTTGTAATATTATAAATATTCCATTGTCTGGGGAAATCCTTCTTAAAAGATTATATTCTGAGCAAGTGTCAACCTCAAACATTATGCCCAGTGGATGCTTCCAGAAGCTGTGATTTAAGCAGTAGACCCATGATTTCTGGAAGCTGTTAGCTCCTTCAGGCCACCAGGATTCTATTAAGTGCTTTAGAAGAGGAAATCTAATCTACCGAAAGGCCTGAAAGATTCAATGCACCTCCAAACACGGCAACTCTTCTACTTCTCAACAATAGGATCAGGGAAACGGGGGATATTATTTCAACTGCTTAGGAAAGACGGTAGGTGAAAGTGCTGGGCAGAGGGCAGGCAATTATCTCTTTGCTGGTGTTAAGAAGCATTTTCGCCTAGCTGATAAATTACTTCCAGCTGTTGGCAACAATTTTCTCCTCATCATGGCAAGAGCAAGAGACCCTGGCAAACGTTGAAGAGCAGTGCGAGTCGCTGATTAAATCCAAGATCCAGCTGGAGGCTAGAGTCAAGGCACTGTCTGCATGGGTGGAGAAAGAGGCGAAGATAAATTCTGAGCTGACTGCCAGGGGGCGGAAACTCAAAGATTAATGTTCCGAGTGTAAGAAAGAAATCGATGACCTGGAAACAATATTGGTGAAGTCACAGAAGGAGAAGTGTGCTACAGAGTACAAGGTCCCTTTTCTATAATGTTAGGGAGGCCAGGATGCCTGAATGCCCCTCCCAAGCAGGGTTTGGTACCAGACTCGCTCTGGTTAAATTAACCAACACAGTGGTCTGCAAACTTCACAACAGCGGGAGTCAGAAATGGCATAAAATGAAGGGTCTGATGAACTGTGCTGTGCCAGCTCAAATTTCCATCTTGATTTGTGCTACCCCTCTGAATCTCTCCAGTGAAACCTTTTCATCTGTTTTAATCTTATTGCATCTGAAATCTAATTGAAAGAGCAAAATGGCTTCATAGGGCCTCTAAGTGTCCTTTGTTGGAAGGAGAGTGAGCATGATGCAGTTTACTGAAAGGCGATTTGGGATGTGTGTGAATCTCCAGCTCTGTCATTGTTTTGGGGTTTGACCTTGGTATGCCAATTCAATTCCAGTTAAGGACTCTGCTGTTTTGTCCTTTACAGTTGAGGGTTTTAACTTGCACATCTGTGTATGGATTTGATATAGCTGAAGAGTTTATATCAAACTTCTGATAAATACTTAGTCTCTAGAATGACACTGTAATTTTGACAGATGATTAAATAGTAACTCTTGTGTCATTGGCTTGCTTTCATACAAAGACCGTGGATCTGAAATAGGCAGCTCCACATTTGAGTATTCTATCAGCTGTACCTCATGTATAACTGCCACTTTAAAAAAAATATTTCATTGATTCTTTACAGAGAGAAAGAGAGAGGGATAGAGAGTTAGAAACATCGATGAGGGAGAAACATCAATCAGTGCCTTCTGCACACCCCCCCATTGGGAATGTGCACACAACCAAGGTACATGCCCTTAACCAGAATCAAACTTTGGACCTTTCAGTCCACAGGCCTGATGCTCTATCCACTGAGCCAAACCGGTTTCCACATAACTGCCACTTTCTTTTGGACATTGATGCACCACCAGATTAACATATGCCCTCTGAATACTCAAAAGAAGGCTCTATCATAAGTGTTATTCTTGTTATACAATTATGTGACACTTTCAAAACTGGCCATCCTTTGAGCTATATGGATAATATACTTTTAACATATATATTTATATTTTATTGATTTTTTACAGAACGGAAGGGAGAGGGATAGAGAGTTAGAAACATTGATGAGAGAGAAACATCAGCTGCTTTGTGTACACCTCCTACTGGGGATGTGTCCGAAACCAGGGTACATGCCCTTGACCAGAATTCAACCTGGGACCTTTCAGTCTGCAGGGTGATGCTCTATCCACTGAGCCAAACCGGTAGGACATATATTGATAATATGTGATTATTCAGAGAACTCCATTCCCTGACCATGACCATTGTTTGTTTGTTAATCCTCACCAAAGGATATTGTTCCCATTGATTTTTAGAGAGAGTAGAAAAGAGGGAGGGAGAGATGGAGGGAGAGAGAGAAACATCAATGTGAAAGAAACACATTGATTGGTGGCCTCCTGCACACACCCCAACTGGGGCCAGGGATCAAACCTGCAACCCAGGTACATGCACTTGACCAGGATTCAAACCCATGACCTTTCAGTATGAGGACCAATGCTCTAACTACAAAGCAACACTTCAGGGCAACTACATCATTTTGTATGTGTGGAAGAAAGGGTGAATTCAGAGTTTTTGAAAGTATATGAAGAATTTGGCTACATTTGGTTCATTATGACAATGGATAGCTCATAAGATTTTTTTTTTTTGTACTAGAAAAAGGAAAAAGATGGCCCTTATGCCCAACCTTTCAGTGGAAGCTCTAATATTATCTTCTTCCCACAGGTCAAGTACTTGAGTGAGAAAATGGAGTTTCTAAGTGAGAATATCAGCAAACTTAACGGAACAGCCAAGGTTGCACAGGAGGCCCGTCGGCAAACCCTGGGTGACCTGTACACGGAGCAGGAGAAACTCAGCAACCTGAGCAAAGCCAACTTGAAACTGGAACAGCAAGTAAGATGAGGTAAAAAGTGATTTGTCTAGCTGGTTAGCTGTCTGTCTACAGATAAACAGATCTCCGATTCTTATTTAGTTAATTTATCTTGACAGCTTTAGGAAAACTCAGTAGCATGTTTTGTTTCCTTCATTATTAGAAATAGTGTTTTTTTTTTCTTCTTAATGAACATTGAACCACTACAGGAAACACTATAGTAGAGAGAAGCCCCACTGTGCCAGTTTTTAAATGTAAATTTCATACAACCCTGGGCAGTCTGAGAACATTGGGATGGATCATGAAGTGTTATTACTCTAAGTGACTGATTTTTCTCCACAGAACCTGGTATTTTGCCCTACAGATAGAGTGGTACTCTCTTTATCTGACACTGGTGTTGAAGGATTGGTTTAAGGGCCTGTCATGTCTCCAGTGAGACCTGAGGTTTATTACTAGTTGAAAGAGATGGAAGTCACAAGCTGTGTTCTACATACACTATTGGAAAGTACTTGTAAGGTTCCAAAGATGGTTTTCTGTTCTGCCTCTGAGTACCCTGTGATATCAAGATCAAGTTATTTCTTACAACCTCAATGGATAACTTCATTGTTCTTTTTGTACCTTTCCCAGCTGACTTAGTGTGTGCTTCCCTCTCTTATAATCCCCACAGCTTAGCCTTTATAAAATTGATGACAAGGGTGGGTAGGTATTATTATTATTATTATTATTATTGTTATTATTATTATTACCTGCTTTCTCCTCAAGCTTCTCTACCAATGTCCTCTATTGCTTATTAGTTGTCTCACTTCTTTCCCTATTTCTACTTAAAGCCTCTATATGACTATTTATTGGTGTCACATAATGTTCTCTCTTGGAGTTTATCTACTTTCAGATTTTTACATACAACTTACAGAAATTTTCCCTTGTTCACCAATTTAAATTTCATATTTTTTCTCTTTACTCCCATTACTAACAAGTAAACATACTAACAAAAAATAGCTATTGTATAACTGTTATCTATCCTGTTAAATTGATCTCAATATCATTGTTAGCAACACTATTTCAGACAAAACTAGAATATTCTGAGCACTTTGATGTGGTACCAAAGTATGACCTAATGTCATGAACTAGAAGAGAGAACCTAGGAGTTAAAGAGGTATGCAAATCATGTGACACATGTTTGAAATGGTCAGTACTCAGCTGGGAGACTCAGGACCGCTGTGAAGACAGGTTTACTTGGTATTGCTCCATGGGTCAGAGCTTAGACATTTGGAAAGAATTTATATAGAATATCTTGGCTTCTTATGAAGAAACACTCCTGAGTAAATGGACCTATCCACCCATAAAATGAGCTGCCATATGAAGAAGTGAGCTCCCATCACTGGAAAGTGATCAAACAAGGTGTCACTGGCTATTTATTATTGGTTTCTTCCTTAGGATAGAATATGTATTCCTTAGTCTCCAAAGTTTTCTTCTATCCCTGTGATTGCTAGATTCTTTTATGATCCTAATGATATGTGCAATATTTATTTAAAAATACTAGTATATACATAGCGGTCCTGGCCAGGTAGCTCAGTTGGTTAGAACATTGGCCTGATGTGCCAAGATTGTAGGTTTGATACCCAGTCAGGGCACATGCAAGAAGCAAACAATGGATGAATGCATAAATAAGTGAAAAAACAAATAGATGTTTCTCCTTCTCTCCCACTCTCTAAAAATCAATAAACAAATCTATACTAATAAAAGCCTAGGTGGCCCTCTCATGTGACGTTGTCACAAGATGGCTGCCACATGTACAGTGGAGGCGGGGCCTGGCAGCTACTCCGAGCAATGAGGCCTGGGGTCCCTCGGCTCTGCATAGCACAGAGGAGGCTGGCCCTGGCATCTCTGCCACCTCATGTGGAGGAGGTGGGTCCTGGTGGAGAAGACAGGTCATGGCAGGGGAGGACAGTTATGGGCGATCAGGTCGGCAGGGGAGCAGTTAGGTGTCAATCAGGCCATCAGAGGAGTGGTTAGGGGGAAATCAGGCTGGCAGGCAGGAGAGCAGTTAGGAGCCAGTGGTCCTGGATTGTGAGTGGGATGTCCGACTTTCGGTTTAGGCCCGATCCCACCCCCACCCTCCTGAGGGGTCCCAGATTGGAGAGGGTGCAGGCCAAACTGAGGGACACCCCCTTCTATGCACAGATTTTGTGCACTGGGCCACTAGTTTAAAAATAAAATATCTACATAGCTGGGCATCGTTTACAAAATCTGTGCTTCTATTTTTTTTTAAATTTCCAAAAGGTAAGTGATTAATGAGCACATCTAGCAAAATATAAACTTTACCTATTTATTTAGCTAAGTAATTATCTTCTTTTGACAGCTTGATGATGCCCTTGAGCAAGAGAAAAAGGTGAGAATGAATGTGAAAGGGAAAAGTGCCAATTGGAGGGCGATTTCCAGCTGCACCAGGAAAGTGTGGCACCTGGAGAGTAGCCAGCTGCAACTTACAGAAAAGCTGAGAAAGTAAGCCACCTTTGTGTTGACATGAGATTCTGGGAGACCTATGTAATATTGGAAGGAACAGATTTCTCATATCATTTATCCTCACAACTCCTGGGCCAGACCTCTCAAAACCTGAAGGGGAGGATAACGAGCCTAGAAAATGGATTTTGTTTGCTGGAGTTTATTATATAGTTGTAAAAAGAGAGTGAATGCATAATCTAGAAGAATATAACTGAGAAGGCATTTGACTAGCAGATGTGAATGAAAGTTTAGACTTTAGATTCTAAAGCATAGGAGATGTGAATTATTGAGGCTACAAGTAAAAAAAATAAAAATGGCTTACTTCTTATGATGAGGCCAATGGCATAAAAGTAAAAATAAATCAAAATAAATAATGTTCTCTAATTGGAAGATATATATAAATTTCCCAAAATGTATATACACACATTGAATAATTATAAAGACAGTGTTTATTAAAATAAACTTCATTTTCAAAATTGAGCTACCGTATCAGCTTTAAACTGTGTATACATACCTTTTGAGGACACCCTGAATTCTCTGATTACTTAAAAAAAAACTTGTTTGCCAGATAGACTCTATTATTTATGTTGCTATTTTTACTATATTAAGGTTAAACCTTACAATCTAAAGCAAAACATCACACAATCAAAATTAGTGGAATTTCAGTTCAATCTTGCCCGAGGGCAAGACAGCCATTTTAGTTTAGTTTCACAATGCCTTGGAATGGATTTTTTTCATCATGCCCTTTGTCTTCTTCTGTTTAGCTAGACCTTCTTCTCACCATGAGGGATTTTCAAGTTAATTTGGAATATATCCAACAAGAGGGGAAACAGTGAGGTCCAGAGTAAGATGAGGCCAGGTGAAAGCTGGGAGCATATTGATCATTAGGACTCACAGAGAAAAAGAAGAGTCAGCTGAGCAGCTGTGATCTTGGTTTTCTTGTATATGACATGGTTTCCATTATACATGCCTGTGGTCAGGTGTAATTAATTTTCTATTAATAAGATAGCGAACTTGATAAGTATTTGGAGAAGATGAAATAAGTAACCTTATGAATATAATGGAACAGTGAAAGGCAAGATAATGAGTCTTCTCAGCCTTTAATTTTGCAGATAGTGTTCAAACTCAGCAAAGTAAAAATGATAACCCATGTTTTTCCAGGTCAAAGAGCTCTGGCATTTTAGAAATCTGTGTTTGCAGAAAATTGTAACTTTATTATAAAACCTTTTCTATAAATGAAACTACATATGGAAGCTTAGTACGTGATAAAGATGGTGATTCAACATATTGATGACAAGATAGGCTACTTAATAAATGATGCTGAGATTATTAGCTATTCATTTTCTGAGGTAAAAATTAATTTTCTACTTACATTACTCACACACACAAAATCCAGTTGCATTCAAGAATTAAATGTAAAAATAAAACTATAAGACCACTGGAAGATGCAGCATTATTCACAATAGCCAAGAGATGGAAACAAAATAGATGCCTATTGAGGGATGGATGCATAAAGAAAATGTGTATACATATAATGAAATATTAGTCAGCCTTTAAGAAAAGGAGGAAATCTTTCTGCATGTTACAACATGGACAAAACTGGAAGCTGTGAAATAAGCCAGTCACAGAAGAACAAAAACTGCATGATTCCACTTACATGAAGTATCTAAAATAGTGAAACTCATGGAAAGAGAGTGGAATGGTGGTGGACAATGGGAGGAGAGAGGGGGATAGTGAAGTTGCTATTCAATAGGTATAAAGTTTGTTTTGCAAGGTGGTTAAGTTCTAGAGATCTGTGTATAGCATTGTGCCTATAGTTAACAACATTGTGCATTTAAATATTTGTTAAGAGGGTAGATCTCATATTAAATGTTCTTATTGCAATAAAAACAACAAAAACAATTAAAAACATCATACAGGTGATAATTATTAGGACATTGACAGATCAAATCTTCTTGGATAAGTCAAAAAAGGAATATCTTACTAAACTTTACTACATCAAATTTTTAAACATTTGATTTATTGGCCATTTTTAAATCCCCATAGTTGATAAAATGCTATAATTACTAAAAAAAACAAGGACATTCAAGGTAAAACAATGGTATACTAAGTTATTCTCTCAGATTAGAAAGTTTAGAAGCATACTAATATGAAGCATAAATGTAGAGAAATAATAATCTCACTCTATTGTTGGAGGCCAAAGGGCAGGGTTGTATAATTTTAGGCACATATCTCCCTGACCTAGCAATTCTCTACTCAGTATTCACTCTGTAGAAACATGTACTTGTACACAATGAGCATGTATATGAGAAGTCTTATTTGTAAAAGCAAAATATAAGGAAAATATTTGTGCTTATTAATAAGGAAATGGATAATTAAAAACTTTGGATGTCTAAATCATGGACAAATATATTTTCAATTGAAGCAATCTATATGTAGGCCAACATGGAAAAATCTCCAAAATATTATTGGGTTAAAAATAAGTTATAGAACTCTAAATATAAATGTATAGAATATTATATCTGTTATAAAAAAAAGAAAGAAACTAATTCTATTGATATATAAACATAAACGTGTGTCAACACTTTAAAAAAAGGTTGGTTGATTCACACCAAACTGACAATGGTGTTTTTCTCTAGGGAAGGAACAGAGATTGGATATAGATGTAATGTTTAATCTTTACAATGAGAATGAATTAATGTTTTATTATAATTTTAAAAATGCTTAAGCACAACATATTACTTTTTCTGGGTATTATATCTTCTTTAACTATTAGATGGAAATAAAAAATGCTTTATTCTGAAAATTCCATTTGGTACATTTTTTTCCAAAGAGAAAAGAATTAGAAATGAGTCAGATGAATTCAAAGGTGGAGTATGAGAAAGGCATGATGGCTCAGCTTCAGCAGATGGTTAAACAGCTTTAGGTAATCATTTACCAGACACCTGCGAGTACCTGTATTTTGATGAATAGATGATGATTGGTGCTTCAGTGACAAATGTTCTGCCAAAGTATCCATACCCTTAGCCAAACAAAGAGGCAGAAAAGACCAATGGTTAAAAGGTAAATTGTGGCATTCTACAGATATGTAAATCCAGAGAAAATTACAATTTTTAAGTTTAAATTTTCTTTTCCTATATAATAAAATCCTAATATGCAAATTGTCCACTTAGTGAGAGTGTGACCAACTGGCAGGTCAACTAGGGAGTAGGACTGGCCGGACCCCACCCATGCATGATTTTGTGTACTGGGCCTCTATTGAGGATAATAAAAACAAATAACTAATTTGTTAAATGTTTGCCATGTAGCTACAAAACAAAATTTCAGTATAATTGCCTTCTATTCACAAAGACTAATCATCATAAAAAGTGAAATTGCTAACACTGAATGCTAACCCCGGGTCAGGCACCATGCTTACCACTTAAATGTACTGTTGCAGTTAATAATATTAGTTCAAAGTTTACCATGTAATAAACCCTGGACATATATTTTTTCATGTGTTAATCTTTCTGGTAAACTTTGAACTAATATTATTAGTTATTATTCAAAAATAATTTTAGAATCCCTTTTTGATAATTTCTTCTGAGACATTTTGAGTCAAATTAAAAATAAAACAAAACAATCTTACTACTACATGGACATACTTTCAGATACAACATTAATCTCCAACTAATTATTTATCATATTCACCAGGATTGTCTTACTATGACACTTGACCTTATCCAAAATAAAAATTTAAAAAAAAATTAAATTTATCCAAAAGACAGATTTTCTTACCTTGATGATAAAAAGAAAATGCTTTATTCTGAAGAAATGTTTGGTCCAGCGACAGCATTGTTTGTGATAAAGGTATTGGATCCCAAGATAACTAGTTGAAAGGAGATCACATTTACTTGAGTGTGAAATCATACATTTGTTAGCACCTACTCTGTCACAACCCATTCGCATGTCTGAGAGCCTACATATTTAGTGTGACCTAGAAATTGGCTTCCTTTAAGTCATGGTACTCTTATGTAATGGAAAGGAAAAAATATTCTAAAATAGATTCTGTTTTTCCCCCTACCCTCTCTATGCCTAATTATTTAAGCTGATGTTAATGAACATCAGTGGCTTTGATGTACTATAATACAATGATATTATCAAGATTTCTAGAGCTATTTGCCTCTACACTAAAAGAATTTTGGGCTTTCAGAGTTTTTATTACTACTTTTCTTTGTCTAATAATTCTTCCTTTAATGGTCTCAGATTCCTACTCTCTTTAGTAGTTCCCATTCCTCCACCAATTATACTTTGCTATTCCAAATCTGCTAATTGAAATTGCCTGCAGATTAAGAAACCAAATAACCAAGTTCACCAAGATTGTTTGTCAGATTAAATTGATACTGTTTCTTATGAGTAAGTTGCTTAATATTCATTCTATTGATCAGATTTTTGCACAAGTTTCTAATATTTGAGATTATTAGGTAAATGAATTTCAGATAAATGAGGTATTAATATAAAAGGCATCATGTTATATTTTATAAGCTGTCTTTAAATTTTTTTCTTGTTATGTGAAAGGTGTTCTGTATTCTGTTGGAAAGTACTCTTTGCTAAAATTTCCCCTTCATATATATATATATATATATATATATATATATATATATAAAACTTATGAAGTTGCTCATCACCAAGAGCTGGGATATATGGAGGAACTGCAAATTTTAATTCTGGTCTTACTATTGATTTGGAGCAAAGTTTCTGGGTATTCTATTTTCTTTAACTATTAAATGGGAACCAAAAGTGTTCTGTTACTTTCCTTAGTTGTGGGGAAATTAAAAATTATATATACAGTAAAGCTCTTGACCATGAAATATGCCACAAGGTCTTAGTAAAAGTCAATGTTATTTATTCTTATAGACTCAAATACAGCATTTGAAAGAGGAGCTAAAAGTTAGAAGGACCATCCAAGCCAAGGTGGAGAGGGACGGAGCTGACCTCACCAAAGAACTGGAAGACTTGATGGGAGGCTTGGTCAGGCAGGAGCGGACAGTTTGGCCAGCTGGAGAAAATAAAGAGGCAGGAAGCGAAATTACAGAAGCTTTGTGAGGATATGGAAAAAGCCACACTGCACTTTGAAGAAGAGACATGCTTATACCCTGGCTGATAGAAAGAGCCAGGTAGGAGATCTGTAAGTCAAACAGAAACAGGAAAAAGACAAGAGTGTCTTGCAGCTAGAAGTGGATGACCATGTTGAGCAGAAGGCCCAAGCTAAGATTGTTCTGGGCTGCAAACATTGCACAGCTCCTCCGTTGCCTAGAGACAGGATGCCTTGGGACAGAGGGGGATGGAGCAGGTCACTGAACAGTGGGTCGGTCGGAGTTTGGAGGGAGGTGGTGGTTCATGCTCCGGCCAAGCGTGCCCAGGCGTTGCACCTATGCCCCGAGTTTCTTGGAAACGGCTATTATATAACCTTTGGGTTGTCATTGTAACTATCCTAACTCTCTCTTGTGGTTTCTGAGTATAAATTTGCTATAACACTTGTGGTCTGCACTGCAGTTCGGCCTTTACCACTGTGAAGTGCTGCAACTGTAGTTGCTGGCCAGCTAATAAAGACTCATAAATTTTGATCTCTGCCTCTGGTGGTCGTCTCTTGCCGGTCGCCCCACAACAAGGTAATAAACATCTCCTAGCCCTCCTTAAAATATAGAACTGGGTAAGAAAGAAAAATAAACCAGATTGGTGACTTGAGGTATTTGCTGATGGAGGCTATAGTTCTTCAAATGGATTAGGTCAGGTCTAACCTCAGGGGTCATTGTTAAGGTCACATAGCCATCATCTGAATGTAGCCTTATAATGGCTTCTAGTTTTATTAGAACTCCGGTGCACATTTCTTGTAACATTTTAGGAGTCACTAAATGTAGTTCTGTCTGGTGATGCCGTAAGTTAGTAGTTGGAAAAGTGAGGTTGCTAGCTATGTGAGTAATATGTCTCTCTTGACAAAAGGCTTTGTGTTGGAGGCACTCTCTCAGGGTGGCATAGATACCTCTTAATTCTGTCTGAAGGAATGTGGACACAAACAGTTTCACTGAGAAGAGAGAACGTTTTCTCCCTCCTGTCCTCTAGCATCTCTTTAACCAGTCAGCACTAAAAGTTTTATGACATATTTCTTCACTGAGTCTGTGAATCTATATAAGTGCACATCTCCAATGACTAGCATCAGAACACAGGTAATGACCACACTACCTTCTGGCAGTTGAGAGGTTTGCTTTCTGTACAGCAGAGCACATTTTCCTTGTGAGCAAAATTTGTAAAGTCTTCCGGGAAAGAGACCAACCAACAGTAAAGCTTGATCTTCATGGATTATAGCCAGAAACATGTAGTATTTCTATGGATATCCTGAGGGACTCCTAAAATGTTTACCATTAATCCCCTTTAAAGACCACATTGAGTAGAAAGAAACACAAACATCCTGCTTCTCCTAATCCCACACTATTCCCGACACCCCACCTCAAATTATCTTAGAATAGAAATGTCGTGAGGACTTCGGTCCTCCCTTTCTCCTCTCTCTTGTCTAGTCTGTATTTTATTCTGTCTTTAACTCAGCAATTAAATGTTCTCTTTCAATGCTCTGTTGGCTTCATTTGCCTTCCTCAGATCAAGTGAGGTCCTAAGAAGACCTTACTTTCTCTGGATTCCCCTGTGCCTCCTGTTTACCCTCAGGGATACTTCTGTTCCTACACATTTCAGTAGGAAGTCATGTAATCATAAAATTGCTGATAATTTCACCATAAATCCATACTAATTAGGCATGGGTTTTATACTTTCCAACCTTCTCTAGAATTTCATTGTTTTTAAGTTCTTTACCCTTAAAATTTACTTTAATTTTTTTTTTAAAAAACGTAAGCTAAATCCTTCCTCAGATTCTAATCCTATCTTACTGTATCCTTCCTTTGGATAAATAAGGCATGATAAGATGAGATTGATAACTTCAAAACCATTCAAAAAATTTATCTCTTTATCTTATGTTAAATTTTTCTTTTCACTCATCTGTTTCTTTCCTTCTTGTCTCAAATAATTAAATATTCTTTCACATAACTATTATTCAACCATTAAAAAAAAACACATCCTAAAATAAAGAACCTTTTCTCAGGTACTAGTGATTGGATTTTTAAAATCCTTATCAGAAGATAAGATTTTGTTTGTTTAAAAAAATATTTTTATTGATTTCAGAGAGGACAGAAGAGGGAGAGATAGAAAAATCAACTATGAGAGAGAATCATAGACCAGGCTGAACATGAAACCCAGGCATTTCTCCCGACCAGGAATCGAACTGTGACCTCCTGGCTCAACCCTTGAGCCACACAGGCTGGACTAGTGATTTGATTTTGAGAAGAAAGCTCAGTCTGTCTATATATGCCTTAATTTGTCTCCTTGACCAAAGAATAGTGTTCTACCTATTTCTGAATAAAAAAATTACCTCCAAACCTTGTGGCTTAAAGCAATGATTTATTATTACCTCTCCTGGTTTTGGGAGTTGACTAGTTTAGTTTAGATGATAGTTGAGACTAGAGTCATCTGAACTTTTATTCACTTAGACATATGACTCCTGGGCTGGGATAGCTAGGACAGCTGGGGGCTGGTTGGACATCTCTCTTTCCATGTGACTTCTCGTCGTGGATAGCTTGGGCTTCCTCACAGCATGGTAGCCACAGGGAATGTGGACTTCTTATGTGGCAATTCAAGGCACTAAGACCAAGTACATATTCCAAGAAACCAAGGCAGAAGCTGCAGAAATTTTTCTGAGGCAGACTTATACTTGTAATGCAGTAAGTGACTCTGTAGACTCCCATCAGTTACAAGTCAGGTTCAGGGGTCTACACAGAGTATGAATACCTGAGGGTGTGGCTCATTGGGGGACATTCCACATGTAGGTATATACCTCCCTCCCCCCTCACTCCTTTAAACCCTGCAATTTCTTTTATTTCCCCAACTTTTCTTAAAAAGCATCCCCTTAGCCCTGGCCTGTGTTGTTCTGTAGTTGGCATCAGCCCACAGAGTGAAAGGCTGTGGGTTTGATTCCTGGTCAAGGGCACATACCTGAGCTCCAGTTTTGCTCTCTGGCCCTGGTCCGGGAGCGTGCAGAAGGCAACCAATCAATATATCTCTCTTACGTCAATGCTCCTTTCTCTCTGTCTCCCCCCACTCCCTTCCTCTGTCTCTAAAAATTAATGGTGAAAATATTCTTGGGTGAGGATTAACAACAACAACAAAAGTATTCCCTTATAGTTATTCTTTCAAAGATACGCTGTGATTTCTGTTTCTGAAACCAGCATTTCTAAAACAAAACTTACAATCTTCTCCTGAAGCTGATGTTTCCTCTGTACATTTCTGTTCTTCCCACACCCAGTCTCTAAATCATGTACTTGATCACTTGTTTCCTCTTATTCTTTGCTTTCCAATCAATTACTGCAGCAGGTCAATTCTGCTCTGGCTTATAGCTTTGCAGTCCACTCCCAGGAACATGTAGCACTCTCATTACCTGTCAGTTGGATTATCGCAGTAGCCTCCTAAATCACTATTTTTTGCTTCTGATCTTCTCTTTGCCAGTCCATCCTATCCAGAATCCATATTAATATTTCTAGACATGGCTTTACTGAATGATGTTCCCACTTAAAAGTGATCTTAGAACTTCTGCCTTTTCTTAACTTGACCTGCTCCACAGAATGCCCAATTTCAACTTCCCATATTAAAATTTATCTATTTATGAATTCCTGTAGCACTTTTAGGGCCTTTTAAAACATGATGACTTTTTAACTTTGCTTAAGAAGAAAGCATCTCTAAGGCAGAAACTAGGTCTTATTTTACTCATGTTTACTACATGCTTTGTGTAATCCGTGCACTCCATTACCAGCATTAACTTTTTAAACACGCGGAATTTCACAACATTTTGGCAATTCTTTGGCTCATAGGTTCAGTGACTTATTTAAAGGTCATACAATTATATGTCATACTTGGGCTTCAACTCTAAGTCCTGTGCATATCTGTGGGCGACCACATTCTGCTGCTGCTTTAAATATCTGTTAGTAGGATAAATCGATTCTGTTCACTCTCAGAGGCACACACATTATGCTGAACTTTTCCTTGAATTGTTTATTTCATCTTTCCTGAATTATAATGCCAGAAATGCCAATACTCAATGGTACATTGGAAACGGAAGCATTTTCAAAAGCATATTATACTGACAGAGAGGCCCAGAGAAATTTAGAAGTTATAGGCAATCTCACAATTATTTTGATTATTTTGAATTCCCATTGGTTCCTGCATTTCTGGGAGGCAGCATTTTTATGCATCATTTTAAGAACCAGTTTTAAGATGAATGTGCATTTTTTCCCATTAACCTCTTCTTTCCTTGTATCAAAATTGGCCATCCTTATGCTTAAATGTGAAGTTCTTTTGAAGGTACAACCCCTTTGAATGTTATATTCTTGTACAGGCCACCTTTAGAGAAACAATCTCATTATCTTTGAAGATCCTGCATTAAAATACTGTGTGAAATGAAAACACTGTACCGATGGAGAGCAGGGTCCATGGATACCTACCTTATGAAGCTATGCCTAAGGGCCAGTGCCTTTTCTGCCTGCCCAGGTGGCCGCCTACTTTACCACACAGGTGTCTCTTGAAAACTGGGGAATCCCTGGCTCCTCTGCTTGCCACTTCCACATTCCATTGACTAACTCATATTATAGAGATCTGTGCTCTTTCACCCTCCGCAAACAGGTGCCTAGCATAGCATATTCAGGTCCATAAACAGAAGTGCCATTTCTCACACCTGGATGTGTTCCTCATGGTCATTTATTATGGGAGACAACATAAAATAAAAATGATTAACAATTATCATATTTTTATTCAGTTTCCTCTGGGACCGAGGATTCTTGACAATTTGAGCCAATTAGGACATCAATTTTCTTTGTTATTACTAATTAATATTTTAGGAATCTAGTATTTGGTATTTTTCTTTTTTTTACATCAGCACAGGCAGTTAGCAGTTTAAATCCTAATTCCAACACTTATTAGCTGTGTGAATTTGGGCAAAAAGTATTCAGCCTCTTTAACACGTTTCTCATTTATAAAACAGAGTCAACCTGAACTCCTGAGTAATGTGAGGAAAACAATGAGTGTGCCAAGTTTCATAAATTAGAACAAACATAATTCAACATTCAAAACATAATTACAAATTCCAGACCATCCAAACACTGTCACTAGCCTCACTTTCTTCTGATAGCATTGGAGAGTGAGCCTGGCATTTAACATCAGTCAGTGCTCTAAACTGTGTATTGCTGCTGGCATTGTGGGAGAAGCTGCCATGAAATACCTGCCAGGTGTGGTTTCACAGCCCCCAACAAGCCTGGAACATCTGTGAACTAGGACAATATGACTTTCCTTGTTAGCTTTCTAATGGGCATATATTTGATTTGGCTCTTCACTTGCTTACTAATCTGTGGATAAGATTCTAACCAAGTTTAAAAAAAAAAAAAGGATGTTGAAGTTTATAAGGAGAGCTTGACTGTGACCTCTAAGTAAACTTTAGTGGAAATGATGGCCAGCCCCTCATTAAAATCTGCAACAATTTGAGTGCCTCAGACATTTATGAAGTGCCTATTTTGTGTGAAGCAATGCATTTGGGCTTGGGGACATAAGGATATATAATCTAGTAGTCTTTCATAGGAAGTTTAGACTAGTCACTAGGATGAGCTTAAAAGAACAACCTTTAATATAGTGTACACCCCAATTGATATCTCCAGGATATGTGCTAATGTGGAGGTTTACCAGAGGACCAAACCTGGTATCATGTTTTATATGTTCCTGATCCTTGGCCATTGCTCTATCATAAATATTAGGTTAACATTGAGACTATTAAATTTACCACCAGGCTCACAATTTCCCCAAATGCCTATAGGCGATCCCTTCTTTGCCTTTCTATTCTGACATTTCCATAGCATTTTTTATTTTAGAGACAAAAGTCTCATGAGGAAGGAGTATGGGTTGCCATTTAATACGTGTAAAGAGAAAAATACAAAAACAATTTTGTAAAATCCACAGAATTATTGGTCAGTAGCACCACCAATGTAATTTTACCATGCTTGACTAATCTATCTATCTATCTATCTATCTATCTATCTATCTATCTATCTATCATCTATCTATCTAGCATCTATCATCATCATCTAAAACCCTAACATGCAAATAGACCGAATGGCGGAACAACTGAACAACTGAACAACTGGTCACTATGACTTGTGCTGAACACCAGGAGGCATGCGCAGAACATGATGGGCATTGGCAGCAGGCGGCAGAGCATGGAACATGGCAGGTGTTGGCCACAGCACGATGGTAGAGTAGGTAAGCAGGAGCACTAGACCAACATGAGGTGCCAGTCGCTGTCATTGGGGCAAGCCTCTGGTGGTTACTGAAAATTCTTTGCTCCCACATGCTGCGGTCCTGCTCGGAGCTTGTACCTGATGCCAGCACCAGAGCCGTTGCTCACACCCATTGTTGGCACCCAGCACTGGTCCTGATCACTAGGTGCTGCAAGTGGGTGTGAGCAGTGGCTGCCAGCCCTGATCACCGCTGAGGGCTTCTCCACCTCCCCCTGCTCCTGAGGGGTGATCAAAGCAGCAGCCACTGCTCACACCCACTGATGGCACTGGCCCTGCTTGTACTTGCTGCTGGCGCCAGCCCCAATCACTCTGCACCATCAGTGGGTGTGAGCAGGCCAGCACCATCAGCACGTGGGAGCAAGGCTGCCAGCAGACAGGGGACAGGGGTCCATAGTGGGAGGGACCAGCCAGGTGCACAGAGGATGGGCTGAGAGCTGCCCCTGTGTACACCACAGCCTTGTGGCCCACAGTTCCTTGCAAGGTGTACAAATTTGTGCACTGGACCCCTAGTGTTAATAATAAGAATACAAATTAAAGCTAAGTAAAGAGGATATTACTATCTTATATTTGGCAGCTCTTGGTCTTGTGAATTATTGGTTTCACAGTCATTGGCATTGGTTTCCAGAGCGTGGCAAGAATCCAGTGATTAGATTGGTTACCTAAGTAAGTAGAAATGCAAAGACCAAATGGTATATCCTTTCCTCTTCTGAAAAAACAGTTCTCAAAAGTTGCAATTTGGGATTGAAGTATTAATCCAATAGAGTTATCTTGAGCCTGCAGACTTCATGATCAGGAGGGCACAGATACTTTGACAGTTCAAATTTCTGTTGTTAAGAGAACAGTGGTTGAGCATCGACCTATGAACCAGGAGGTCATGGTTCAATTCCCAGTCAGGGTACATGCTTAGGGTTGGAGGCTCAATTCCCAGTAGGGGCATGCAGGAGGCAGCTGATTAATGATTCTCTTTTATCATTGATATTTCCCTTTCTCTTCCTTACTCTCTGAAATCAATTAAAATATTTTAAAAAATATAGATTGCTGCTTAGATCTATTTACTTTCTCCCATCCTGCTTGGTAAGCTCTTTGGCAATCCTTCCTTCTTCCTTCATCCCCTTTTCCCTTTGTCTCCCCTCCTTCTGTACCTAACCCTTGTTTTGTGAGCTCCTAGTATGTGCTTAGCACTATTCTAGACACTGGAGATATATTTGTGATCAAATAGAAGTTTTATTCTCATGGAACTTATATTCTAGTGGGAAAAGAAGATGGTTAAATATTTAATATCATTTAGGGAAGTGATTCTCTACTTCATCAGTATTGACATGTTCCCTTTCAAAAGCACAAAGAATTCTGGATAGAATCCAATATCCAGAGAGTTGAATTTGTCTATTGACCCATATACTCTGAGAAGTTCAGGTCTGTTAGTGGCCCAGACCCTAAATTTACTGTGCTTGCTTAAATTGGAAGACATAGTTTCCCAATGCTGGCTGCTGTCTTCAGGGCAGAAGAGAGCACAAGGGCCCCAGAAACTTCCCCTTCCCTTCCTCTCCCTTCTCATACAGCTAATTCAGCATGGATTTTATGAGCCATGTCCAACCCTTCTTTCTCTACCTGTAGGTTAATGCTGAGAAGCTCTGGAGTATGTATAGAGTGCTTGAATGAAGCAAATGTAAAACTAGATGAAGTAACTCAGCTGGCAAATGACCTGACAGCACAGAAGACAAGGCTATGGAGTGAGAACAGTAAGTATACACACTGTTTCACTCATGGCTGAACCTCAATCCTAGCAGATTGGTGGGGGACCAGCTGTGATGATGTACCAACTACTGAGCCTGAGTGGGCATTTTAAGATTCTAGGGGAAGAATGAGGCCTCTGGTATGCCCTTGTGTACAGACACGCTCTTGTCTGAGAAGGAATAACTCTGTGACACTTTGGGAGGTTCTGCCTAGCTCTCTTCTACGAAAGGGAAAAGCAATATGCAATTGGTGGAAGGACTAAAAATCAAAAGATTGTAGGGGCTGTTCACCTACAAGACATATTTTATAAGGTCTACCTTATTGAAATAGGCCTCTTTCCCCCCTCGTTTTTAATAATGAACTCTTGCCTATATATATATATATATAGGCAAGAGTTCATTATATATATATATATATATATATATATATATATATATATATGGATTTTACTATATATATATATATATATATATAATAAAATCCATAGTCTGTACACTTACAAGGACCATATGATTAGGCCTCATTATCTCTCTGACCTCCCTACTACTATTCCTGCTCTTATTCTGCCTTGGCCAAATCAACCTCTTTGTTGTTTCTTTTAACACACTAGGTATATTCCCACCTTAGATGCTCTATCTGTTTCCTCTGTCTAGAACCCCCTATTCATTCTGAACGCCTTGAAGATGAGGCTTAATCAGCTATCCAGGGGAAGTTCGGATATGCCTTTTTGGGTAGGTGACATTTGAGCACATCCTTTCTCTAGGTGTATCTAGAGTAGGTAACCAATCTCTAGCACTGCTTTCTCGAGATGCTTCTTTTTCATAGTATTTAATACCTTAAAACAGACTACATATTTGATATAATAAATATAATTATTTGTCTGTCTCCATCTGCCAGAAGCTTAATGAGGGCTGGGGGTCTTTGTTTTGTTCACTGATGTGTGTCAGTCATTTAGAGCAATGACTGCTTCTTGTTGGTGCCCCCATGAACATTGGATAAATTAAAAGTAAAAAATGTCCCATGGTTTATTCTCTACAGCCAACCATATTGATAGAGAGAGAGAGAGAGAGAGAGAGAGAGAGAGAGAGAGAGAGAGTATGCATGTGTGTGTGTGGTTTTTATTTTTTAATTTTCCCCAATCTTTTAATTGTAGCAATTGTTGACTAAATGTCCAAACCTGTAGATAATTTTATGAGTTTATTTGAGCCAAATTGATGATAATTGCCAGGAAGCAAAGTCTCAAAAAGTTGAGAAAAAGCTCCAGAAAATGGCAGTTTTGCAGTTTATTTTGTACATTAGAATAAAAGGAGGAGATGCAAGTTGGTACATGAAATCCACTGATGATAGATGAAATGGGCAGGAGTAAAAAAAAAGGACGGTTATATAAAAAGAAAAATAGAGACACATACTTCTTTTACATTGGGGGGTACAGGATAGTTAACATTTACAGCACTCAGAGATGCTAATCAAGCAACAAAATAACAGTGACAGGTTCTATGGCCTGGTGCTTTTGTGTTTGTGTCTTGAGGAGTCAGGGAAAAATGGATCTGCATTATCTTAGATGCAAAAAGACAATAGACCTGCTCATTTACAGTAAGTGGTGACCTTTGTCAAGGAAGCTACATGACTAACCACCTTGACCCACTTTTTAAAAAATATATATTTTATTGATATTTTACAGAGAGAAAGGGAGAGAGATAGAGAGCTAGAAATGTTAATGAGAGAGAAACATTGACCAGCTGCCTCTTGCATATCCCCTACCGGGGATGTACCCGCAACCAAGGTACATGACCTTGACCAGAATTGAACCAGGGACCTTTCAGTTCGCAGACCGACACTCTACCACTGAGCCAAACCGGTTTTGGCTGACCCACTTAAAAAATATATATATATATATAATTTTATTTATTTATTTTTTTTACACAGAGGAAGAGAGGGATAGAGAGTTAGAAACATCAATGAGAGAGAATCATCAATCAGCTGCCTCTTGCACACCCCCTATTGGGGATGTGCAAGGTACATGCCCTTGACTGAAATTGAACCTTTCAGTTCGCAGGCTGACACTCTATTCTCTGAGCCAAACTGGTTTTGGCACCTTGACCCACTTTTGGTTGGGAATTTTTTTGCTTAGACCATCTCAGGTTACTGTTAGTCTCTGAGTTTGTTAGGCCTACCATGCAGGCCTCCCTTGTCAGGTTTAGTGGTCCTTTTATATTCACAGAATCTGTTTGGGGGTTTTCTTTTTCAACTTACCATAAGCTGTTTTTGTATCTGAGTCACTTATAATGGTTTCTCTTAATCCATCAAGTAGAAGTTAAGTTTACTTAACCTTGCCCTGAAACTTGACTTGTTTCTCTGCCATGCACAGCATGTGGCGGGATGTTTGTCTGTAATTAGAATTCTTTTTACTAATCTATTCCCAGAGATAAAATTTCTAGGTCAATAAAGATAAACATTATGTTCCTGATGCCCAGAGGCACTTACTTTAGAAAGTGAATGAAGACCATTTAGACTGTACTGCATCCTCTCCCAGTGGATACCTCTAAATCTACAATCAAAGCTAAATTGAAATCAACTGGCATAACTGCTAACCTGGAAATCCAGAAGATAAAAGTGTTTTTGGTTCCAGCAAGGACACTGAATAGGATTCTTCCTGTGCTTGTGACAGGGTACATGACACAGCCTTGCTATAAACCCCCTAGTTGTGTCATTTATGATGTAGTCTGTGTGTAGACTCCACAGTCCAGAGACAAGGCTGGAGAATCCTATGCATCTGGCTCTGAAGGAACTGGTGTATAAAATTTACTTTGATAGGCATTGCCTATTTCCTCCTAATTATTGCCATTAATTTTTTTTACTCATCATTTTTTATAAGAAAACTGGCATGTAAGTGAAATGAAAGTGGGTCTGAGATGATAATCCTATTTAGGGTTCAGGTCCTTTTTCTTCGTTTAGTTCAGATCTTTGCTTGTTGGGTTCTGTGCAAATTAAATTATAAGTTCTGTATATGCCTATCCAAACCTCCTCTCTCCTCATTGGATTTATGCTCCAGATTTTTTTGTTTTGCTACTACCATCAAAGTATTTTTCTCATGTTCTCCTCTACCAACTTATCATATTCTGCTTTCAAAGGAGTCCATAGTAAATGTGGTAACTGAAGTCATGTTAAATGAGCCCTGGGTCTGTAATACATGATACATTGGCCTCAATCCCCTGATGGATCGACATGTCTTTAGAATCCGTTTAAATATGATGTTTACACCCAGAGATGCTCAAAGTTTGGTCTACAGACCCTCCTCCCCCAAGTGACTGTCAAAACCCCTTTAGGGGGCATTGAGGTGAATGGTCTTATTACATTTTGACCCTGAGTGTATATCTCTTTAGTATTCTGTGAGATATAACCAGAAGGGTGCTTAAAGCACTTCTGTGACACATGATTTGGTTCTGAGCTGAGATAGCAGTTTTTCAGGGAGGATCACATTTACTTGAAAGAATGATTGACAAACAAACTATGCTAATTCAGACTTAGATACTTGGCAGATATTTCTCAAAAAATAAAGTGAGCCTGTCACTTCAAGGAAATAACTGACAATATTGGTTTCAATAAAATTGGAGCTTTTAGGCAAAAATTAGATTTTGGAAAACGTACATGTCATCACGAGCTTGATGGTTTTCAAGTCTTAAAGGCTTTTTCTGATGAGACCAGTGGTGATGCTAAAATATGATTTTTTAATATTATGTAATGAAATGTGTCAACATTTGAAGATCTGCATGATTCAGTGAACACGTATTTTTCAAATCACCACTGCATGCTGATGCAGAATAATGTGTGATAAAAAAAATCCACTGAAAGTTGAACATAGACCAATGAATTTAATGTAACAGTAAAAAAAATCATTGATATGGTTTACTCCATATTGCAACTAAGAAATGTTTATTTGTTGGGTTTTGATGTAGTAGCAAATAGTCACAATTATCTGAAAAAACTATCTAAATACATTACCCTGTTCCAACTACATATCTGTGCCAGGTTGGATTTTCTTCAGATACAACAAAAATGTGTATTGTATAGATTGAATTCAGAAGCAGATGAGATTCCAGCTGACTTTATTAAACCAGAGATTTTTTTAAAAAAATGTAAAAAAAATTAAAGATTTTAAAAAAAAAGTAAAAATCTTTAAAAATGTCATTTTTCACCTAATTTGTTTTTGGCTTTGGAAAATAGTGCTTTTCCCCTAAAATATTGCTTATGTTTATATGTAAACACAGCATTAAGATTTTAATGATTATTTAAAAATAAACTAATACATGTGTTAAATTTGGATACACTATCTATTAATATAAAAGCCACATAAACAAAATCTCTTTAGGACCTCAATAATTTTTAAGCATGTAAAGTGTTCCTGAGACAACAGGTTTGGGAGTTGCTACTTTAGCCTACACAGATGCTTCCTTATAATGAGAGTTTTAGAACCTCTTTATAGTAAGAGGGATAGGGGTCATAAATATTTGGAGCTTTATTATTGCACTAATTACACTATAGAAGCTGCTGCCTTTGTCCAGGATTGGCTCATCGTTTAGTAGCATGTCTAATAACCAAGGCATTTCTATCATTAATGAAATAAGCTAATCAGAGAGTGTAGACTAGAGTGTAATAGAATTTCCCCCTGTCATGATCACATTCTTTAATATCTAATAACTACTTCTAATAATTATTTAGCATTACTCTGTAAAATACATTCACACTCATTTGATTTTCATTAACAATATTTTATTTTTGTTTTCCTTATTTACAAGTCAGGCAAAGAAGTATAATTACCTAAAAAATTATATACTCAGAAATTAATAAAGCCACACATAATGAACAAGGGGCATGGCATAGAAGAAAGGATGTGTTCTACAGGGTGAAAAACTCAATTTGAATCTACCTCCACCAATTACTGGCTATGCATGTATCTCAATTACATTTAAGTAACCTGCCTTGTTTATCCCTTTGCAAAATGGGTTATATAATACCTACATTATCAAGGAGTTACTATAATTAAACTAGGTAATTTGCATAAAACGCCTACTGCATAGATTTTCAATAACTGATTGCTAATATTATCTGCTATTGACTCATACTTACTAATAAACATCAGTTCTTTATTAGGGCCGTCCCACTGTGAGTCCTGGAAAGGATCATTGCTATGGTTTTGCTAATAACGGGACTCTCAAACAATTCCTAAATACCAGGTATATGTGGGTAGGAATCATCCAAGTTGACCCTAAAGTTAAGTTAAGTGGGGGAGGCAGTATGAGGACAACCATGATTAACTTACTCCATGAACTCTTTCTGTAGATGAGTTTCTAAGGAGGCTGGAAGAAAAGGAGGCTCTGACAAAGCAACTTTCCAAGGAGAAGGCACCTTCATTTGGAGAACTGAAGGATTGAAAGGACAAATGGAAAAGGATACCAAAATGATGCATCTATTATTCTTCTCCAATAGTTTGACCACATGTTTAAAGAAAAAGATGTGTGATGGGACAGTCAGCCTGCATATCTTCTCATATAAAAGGAAAGGGAAAGTGCCCTAGAAGTTAATGGTGGTGGTGGTGGGGAGCAGGGGCATGTGGAACCTCTATGTGCTGGGAAGGACCCTGATCCCTGAAGGATCTTCCTCAGTGATTCAAATTGCATTTCAGTTTTGTCAGATTTAGAGCAAGCAATGCATATTTCCATTTTGCATTATAATGTGCACAGAAAGTCAGCAGGTTCTTTATGGATCTTTGATTTTGAAGTGCAGTAAGAATAAAAAAAAGTGGAGTTAACTTAGTTCAATATTACTTTGAAATTGTCAGTAAATTATAGATATTAGTGATTTCTTCCTGAGAGAATATATGATGTTGCTAGTAGGTGACCTCAGTGAAAGTGGTTGTTTAAGGTGAAAGCACAGTGCCTAAGATGAGAGATGTGTTATTTTAGCCCTGTGAATTCTTAGTTGATATTCAATGCATCTTCTTACTAAGACCCCAAAGTACCCCCCTCACTTGTACATAATCTCACTGTAAAGGATCTACTTTGAGGGGGTAAAGGTCACTGAATCTTGAGACTTCTGTTTTTAAATCTTGTATTTTATTCCCTGCACACTGTGGCTTATTTTCTGCATCACATATAATTTTAAAAATTCCTACCATAGTTTGTACATTAGACATTATGCTAGATGCTTCTCTCCTTTAAGTCAAGCAGAATTATATCTTCATACATGAAGAAACCAAACTCTGAGATGACAAATAACACGCCCAAGATCATACAGCTAGTAGTAACTGTGAAGGAATTTAGGCCGATAATGAAATGACATGATTTATATTTTAGAACATTGTCTGGCTGCCTTCCCAGTACCTTCCAATTGGCCTACCAGGCACCCTTGCTCTGGCTCCAGCCTCCTCCTGCGATCTTACCTCACACATCTGCTTCCCTCATTGACTCCCCTCCAGCCACCCTGGCTCCTCTCTGGCTTTTCCACAGTCGCCATCATTTCTGCCCCAGGACTTTGGTAGCGGCTGTTCCCACTGCTTGAAGGCCCTTCTCCAAGGTCTTTGGAGATGATTAGAAGGAGCTACTAAATATTCTAGATTGTGTAAGTCTGTTTAATTGTCTTATGCTGCTAGCTTTATTGTTTACTCATTTGTTTGCATGTTTTCTTTGTGTACCCTCTGACTCCTTTTTGGCTCCTTAGGGCAAAGACTTTGTCCTTGTGTCATTTACTTTTAAAACACTAATGCCTGGAACAAGTGCTCAATACATACAGGGTGCTTCCCCAAAACAGTGTACACAGTTTAACAGCTGGTAATTCAATGATGTTTCTTTCTTTTCAGATTTAGCCTATTAGAATTAATAATGAATAATAAGTGTGTGTACATTTTGGGGAACACCCTGTATATATTAAGTAAGAGGAAGGGTACCAATTTGAAGCCAAGTTTATGCAGTTCCAAGCCTGCATCCTTCTCGGGGTCACTGTGTATTTTTGCTCCTATTCACCATCCAAAGGTGTCTGGCTGAGGCTGCCATTAACCAAGCCTTGTGCTCTCAGCTGCATCTGCTTCAGAATACACTTTTCTAATTTGCATGAAGGACACAGGAGGACTGGCAGAGACCCCCTTTCCTTCCCACTAGACAAGGATATCTCCTGGGAACCTTGCTTCTAGGTTAACCAGGTCACCATGTAAGTGGCAGAAATATGTATTAAATCTAGCTTTGCTGTCAAATAAATACTGTAGCCACTACTACACTACAGTTGGCTATCTAAATTTAAATTGATGTTAATAAAATTTAATAAAAATTAAAATTCAGTATTGACCAACATTGTACTTGGGACATTTTAAGTGTTCAGCAGCTACATGTGGCTAGTGGTTATCACTAGGGGAGTATACATAAAGAATATTTTCCTCACTATAAAAAGTGCAATTGGACAGTGTACATATAGAAAAGTTTAAGTGTGGTTTTCAGGGGTGGGGAACGTCTGGCCTGTGGGCCATAATAAGGACTGTGAAATCATTTAGTCTGGCCCTGCCAAGGCATTAGCAGTGATTTAATTAAATGTTTGACCAAATATAGGAGGCTAATATTAAAATTGATAATTTTGTAAGGCCTGCGAATGATATTAAGAATATCCATAGGGTCCTTGGCAGAAAAAAAGGTTCCTTACCCCTGTTTTAAAGGTTCCCTACCCCTGATGACATATGTTGTCAGAGATTTACCTGTAAAATAAAAGTTGTTTTCCTAATCAATGGAATGAAAATGCTAGACTAAATCTCAGCGGTTCCTTCTAGTCCAAACAAGACTCAAATCTTATATATTGCTAGATATAAATCTTATTGCCTAAATGATGGTGAATGTTCTCCTTGCTACCTGTGCATCCTCCACTGTTTCCAGAACTCCAGGCCTATCTATTGGTGAAGCCCACATAGTCAGGCTGGCAACTCCCTAAATAGAACTCTCTCGCCTGTTTTAACAGAGGTAATCAGATACTCTTGTTTTCCTCTGATTGCCCCATATTCTCTTTCTGATATTATCTTATCAGGTTCAGGCTCAGCTTGGACTTGTGGCAGGTTGTTATTAACCTCACCTAACAAAATGATGTCACCTCCAAGCCTTTTGTTGTTAATGGTAGTGGCATCTTTTCGCATTGTGTGTTGTGCCCCATATAGTCACAAAGTGCCCTAGCCCAGTGCCTGCAGTCAGCCAAGCATGACTGTGACCTGCTGTGAGAGTAATATGAAGAACAGGAGGGCAAGACTGAACTGCTCCGGGCTCTCGCCAAAGGCAATGCTGAATGCTGCAGTGGAGAATGAAGTATGATGCCATCCAGAGAACTGAAGACTTGGAGGATGCCAAGTGAGTAGAGCAAGGTGACTCTGAACCTGGAGTTAGTTACACAGAGGAGCATGAGAATAGATAGGAACTGTGTCCTTAAGGCCAAGTGCATGAACAAACCCACGACCGAAGCTGAAAAAGCCACCACTAGCAAGAAGCACATTCTCTAGAGGGGATAAAAATTGTAATAATAAAAAATGATGAAGACTATAGAGTGGTCTTGGAGGAAGAAAGAAAGCTCTTTCTAGGGGAAGGAGGGAAATCTTAGGAGATGGAACTTTGAGCTATGTTGGAAAATGGACTAGCACTTAAAATCCTATATTTCATTTGTAACACCAAAGTAATTGAGTTCATGTTTGTACAGGTCTCTATATCTAAAGTCATTGAATCTCTGGTCTACAACTTGTAGACCACACATTGGTCTGTGGAGAAGGACAAGGATAGTTGAGAACATGTTAGGATCTGCCACATGCCCTATGAGATAATGGTATAACTGAAAAGAAGTGACACTCAGGCCACCTCTGGGGTTAGAATATCAATTTTATAGTCAACACTATATAAAGGCTCTTAAAGTTCTTCTCAGAAACTACACAAGTTTGTGGCCCAAGTGAATTAAGACTTGGTACCACAGTATAGTCCTGAAGCATTTTGTTCAGAGATCAAAGACAGTGTATGCTTGAGAGAAAATGTCAAAAACACTCCAGTTAATAACCCATATAAAGGTTTGCTCAAAAGACTGTGTTCCTGGCTTGGAAGCTTGGCAAAAATCCAGGACAGATTAATACAATTCTTTCTAGCTTCAACCGAAGATACTGTTTTTCAGTTCTTCACCTAAATCTTTGCGATACATTGCTGTGCTGTTGCTGAATAGCTGCTGTGTTCTGTCCCAGAACAGGCACCAAGTGATCATCTGTGTAGTCACAGTAACTTACAAAGGGCTTTGGGATGACAGATACTAAAAATACCTGCAGGAGGTGTTTTAAGAACTCTGGACCCCAGAATAATGGGGCTTTCAATGAAAATGTCCCTTCATATCCAAAATATGGCATTTGCTAATAAAGTAAGATTTTTTTCTTCTAATATAAAGGATGTGGTGGAAGTGCCTATCAGTCATTCTATTTGGTCTTTTTTAAAAGGTAGAAAAGAGGGAAAGTATATAGACTACTTTATGCCACATGGATTTGTTGGAACAAACAAATTGTTCTTCTGTCATACATGACAACTAAAGCAAAATAATATGATAATAGCTAAAATTATTTTTGCTTTAAATTTAGTTGAACATTGAGTAAATAAGGCATTGTCTGTATTATGATTTCTCTCTAAATCACCCCAGGGAGGTAGAGCCATACAAAAAAAAAATCTAGGACTCTATTTTAAAAAATATATATATATTTTATTGATTTTTTACAGAGAGAAAGGGAGAGGGATAGAGAGCTAGAAACATCAATGAGAGAGAGACATCGATCAGCTGCCTCCTGCTAGGGATGTGCCTGCAACCAATGTACATGCCCTTGACTGGAATCGAACCTGGGACCTTTCAGTCCACAGACCGACACTCTATCCACTGAGCCAAACCGGTTTTGGCTCTATTTTTTTATTTTATTGGGAACTTGAAGATCGATGTCTTTATTACCAGGCTTGGGATCACATAATGAGTTAGTTTTGTAGACCTTGCTCTCCTGAGACCCAGTTTACTGCTTCTGAGTTCTAATCCCCAAACAAGAGGAATTTGGTTGCTTAATCTCCCACATACCAACATACCGTATATTCTAGATAACTACTAGTAAGTATTCTAGATAACTACTAGTAAGTAGGTACTTATGATTATCAAGTTGAGCAAAATTGTAGTCAGTATTAAATGTAGAACATTATCAGTGAAACAAGGGTGACCAACTTGTCCAGTTTGTTCTGGACAAGCCTGATTTTAGCACTGGCATGGCTATGTTCTGCTGAGTTGGCCACCCAAAGTAAAATTCCTCTTTTCTGGTACCAACTGAGCATTTCTAAAGTACTTAAAAATACATGTAATTATTTTTTTGAGGAAAGTACTTCATTATGTTATGGGAAAAGGCATCAATCAACTAGATTCATACTTGTTCAAAAAAATTTGAAAATTTATTAGGCAGTATGTGGACATCCTGTTCCACATGGGAATGAGAAGATGCTATAGGTTCTCTAAGTATTGCAGTCTGAAAGTACAACAACCAAAATAAAAGGGGGAAGGGGGGAAAATCATATCATCTTGGGAACCATATCACATTATGAATAATCTACCAAGAAACATTTTTAAAAAAACACCTTTGTTTCTACAGTAGCTTTGAATTTATAGTTGTTGGAATGACTGTATTCCATTGAAGACATCTCAATAACAGGAAGCTTCATTTTAACAATCTCATGTGAAAATATTAATAAAAATATATAAGTTAATGCCATTTATTTCTTGCCATCACCCCAGCCATCATAACATTTGTTAGAACTGCTTTGCTTGAAAAGGGTTAAGCTGTAAGTTTTGCCTGAAGCTTCATTTCTGCAGCCCGTTTGAGTGCATCATCCACTAGGAGCTGAAATCCACTAAGATCCTGTTGAGGTCTGGCGGAGTAGGGGGAAGAGTATTGAAAAGACCACTTGGTGTATTTGTGCTTGGTCCAGACTTACATGTGTCCTCTGGGTACATGAAGGAGGTGTCTGTAAAGTTGCTGGCTGCTATCTGCCGTATATATCTGGCTGATAGAAAGGCACAGCTTTCAATGTAGTCACAGTGGTATGACAGATCACAGATGGACGACCCAGAATGGATCCTGAAGATGACGGCTTAGGGGACGGTGGCCTCCCTGGGGCTGGTTTGGTCCAGGAGTACAGGAATGAAATGGGCTCTCCTCTAGAGCCAGCATAAAGATTTTGATGCCCATTTCTGACTCCGCAGGGCTCACTTCAGATATCTTGGCCCCACAGCGGGAAATTGTGAACCGATTTGGATCTTTGCCATCCTTTCTCAGCATGTCAGGGAGGAGCCTTTGGCGGGCGTTGATGAACCAGTTACAGACCTATAGAGTAGATAGATGTGTTTGCTGGGACAACAATGCTTCTTCTTCTTCTGTTTTTTTTTTTTCTCTGAGGTATAGGGCATTGTATGAGTGCTCATTCAATCAGTCTCAGAGAATCTGCACAGATTCCTTGGGCAGGTTGCCCCTTTTTCTTCTTTTGCCTGAGCCAGCAGGAGAGGAAAGGTCTAGGGAGATGTCCATGCTGTCATCATCCTCAGTCTCACTGCCAGAAGCAGCAACACCTTTCTTGCTTTTCATTCTGGAGCTCCCCTTCCAGAGTGGGGCACCACTGGAGGGCAGAAGAGGGGTGGGCAGGAGCAGGAGCACAGGAGACAAATGGTTGTCCTCCTCTGGGTAATGTGTAGGATGAGCTCCAGTAATTATTGCTAAGCCAAGCATTCAGACCCAGGCGCCAATTTCTTGGATAAAATTCAAGGGACACTTGGGCTTCCCCCAGGTGGGATATTCTAGCATCTGGCCAGGGGCTCTCCCTCACCCATCCACTCCCCTCCCCACACTGCTCCTCTGTTCCCCACTCCTTTTCAGCACACTTGGGTGCTGTCAGAGTGAGAGGAAAGGAGGGAAGGTCAATACATGTAATTATTTTATTTGACTCCTGTTTCAGGTGGGGTAAAACATCCTCTTTTTTTCAGCTTTAGCTATACTAATAAAAGTCTAGATGGCCCTTGGGCCCTCATGTCATCACAAGATGGCCACCCCCACGCTGTCACAAGATACCTGCCCCCACATTATTATAAGATGGCTGCCATAAGATGGCCATCACAAGATGGCCTGCAGGGGATGGCAGTTTGGGACAAATGGGCTGGAAGGGGAGAGCAGTTAGGGGCGATCAGGCTGGCAGGAAAGGGCAGTTGGGGGTGACCAGGTTAGCAGGGGAGGACAGTTAGGGGTGACCAAACTGATAAGGGAGGGCAGTTGGGGACAATCAGGCCAGCAGGGGAGCAGTTAGGGGGCAATCAGTCTGGCAGGCAGAAGCAGTTAGGGCCAATCAGGCAGGCAGGACAGTGAGTGGTTAGGAGTCAGCCATCCTGGATTGTGAGTCAGACATCCCTCAAGTGGTACTAGATTGGAGAGTGCAGGCTGGGCTGAGAGACACTCCTCCAGTGCACAAATTTTGTGCACCAGGCTTCTAGTTTTAGATATAATTGATATCAAATATTGTGTAAGTTTGAGATATACAATGTGATGACTTAATACATGCATATACTGCAAAATCTTTGCCACAATGTTAGTTAACCCATTCTTCACCCCACATGATTACTGTCTGTTGGGTTGTTATGGTGAGAACATTGAAGCTCTACTCTCATAGCAACTTTCTAGTTTACAGTGCAGTATTGTTTGTAGTCATTATGCAGTACATCAGAATCTCCTCTTCATAGTTCAGGAAAATGAAGCAGAGACATGAGGTGACTTTGAAAGCAATAAGCCAAGAAAAGTTGTGAGAGTCCAGCTCCTAGCTCCTTCCTGGATGTTGGGCACAGACTGGTTTTTGTAGGATTCCACCAAGAAGGGGCATTGTGACCACATTGCTCTATTGGGATAGTTGTGTGGCACAAGTGAATTCCCAAGGGCTTTTTTCTGTTTAATAACAGTAACTGAGTAACCAATGTCACCCCAATAAATCAAATAAAAAACCCCACAAAAACAGTAGATGACAAGAAGCTATGGTACTTAGTGTATTTCATCTAAGAAGTATATACAGGAAATGTGAGCAGGAGAACCCATTTCATCCATTCAAAAGCCCCACAGCTCTGGATTGTGGAGGAGGTGGAATTGGTACTTTAATAAACCCTCTCAAGAGATGCAGATAGGGGCTGAGGTACCCCCTAAGAGCAGTGGAATCTATTAAATGAGCTTAACAGTTGGATGGATTGGGGTGTATAAATTTGGGCAGAGGAACTGAGAGAGAAAAGACATTCAGAGAAAAGAGATAAATTGGGCCCATTTAGGAGCTGCATAAGAGGGAGAGAGAATGAGCAGAAGAAAGCCAACAGATGTTCTTTGGAAGCGACATAGCCAAGGAGCTCTTTAGAGACTGGATGTGCCTAAGGATGTTTAATAGTTGCTTACTGTTAGTGGAGTATTCAGTACAATCTTTCTCTTTCTCCAGTTTCTTATGAAGTCCTCAGTATGTTTTGTTGTTTATTTAAGGTTTAGGGTGAGCAAATACTTACAGGGACTCAGAGATCCCCAGTTCCAAGTCCAGGTTGGAAAAGGGTAGGGGAAATAAAGGACACATGGACACAGGAGCGGGAGGATGGTAGTCAGGAGACATCTGGGTTCTATAAGCACGAGGAGGCCATTTTCAGATACAAGCTGCTTGTGTTTCATACTATTAAGCCACCCGATTTTGTTCCCATGGCCCTCTTTAGTCAAGTACAAACTGGATGAGCTCTTTAGAATTGTGGCTTCACTTGCCATTTGGGTCTCCCTCTCTCAGGAAGAAACTGGCGATTAGGTTGCAGGAGGCTGCTGGAACCAAGGGGGTGGCCAATGCCAGAAATGACTCCTTGGAGAGGGCCAGGCACCGCCTGCAGCTCGACCTGGGGGATGTCTGTGGGATCTGGGGAATGCCTGCCCCATAGCAGTCATGGTGGACCAGAAGCAGCAGCACTTTGTTAAGTGCCTGGGCTCTGGAGACAGAGGCTCGAAGAAACTCAGGCAAAGCTGGATGCCTCTCAGGAGGAAAACGGGCCCTCAGCATTGAGATCTCAAGCTCAGGCACACTTGTGAGGAGAGCACTGTGAGCCAGGAGCCTCTCCAGAGGGAGAACTAGTCCCTAGGGTCTGAGCCATGCTTGGAGCCAGAGCAGGAGCAAGGACCTCGGGAAAGCCCAGGCTGCAAAGGTAAGGCAGTGGGCCAGCACTTCAACACTGGCATGTTCCCACTCAGGTTTTAACTTTTTCATTGTTTCTTACTTAAAATATTTTTTTTACTACAGATATTACTTTTATTCTAAAAATAATAATACTTTTCTATCTTTAGCTCCCAATTCTATTATGTAAAGGAAGCCACAATTAAGAATATTTTTTATATCCATAGCCTTACTAAGATTTTCCATGCATATATCGATGAATGTATTTTTTACTCAAATTACACATTATCCTACACCTTTTATTTTTTTCATTTATCAATATATTTTCTAATTTGCAAATATTTTTTATGGCCTAAACTACATGTCAGGCACTGTTTTATATATAATTATTTATTATTTAATTCTCAGAACAGTCTTATGTGTCAGTTTTTTTAAAAATCTGTAAAATGCAGACTATATTGAGTCACATAAGGTTAAGAACTGGTCCAAAATCATAGTCAACAAGTAGCAGATCTGAGCTTTCGTCTGGCATGTCACACACTTACGTCCTAGCTGTGCCACCTTCCTATGTGCCTGTGATTCTTTGCATGGTGACCTATCACGTGATATGTCTATAGTTTCACAGTGTTTAATAAGGGTGACTAACACTTAAGTAGCCTTTATTCATTTTCAGTATGGTTTTTCACAATTACAAATAATTACAAATACTTCTATATTATACATTTCTGTTCATATACTTGTGGGCATGTAAAAATATTTCGGTGGGATGGAGTCATAGAAATGAAAGCACTGGGTTAAAGGAGTGAATTTTTAAATTTTGAGATAACGCCAAGCAGCCCTTGAAAGAGGCTGACAGCTTACATCAATACCAACTGTGACGTGCATCAATATCCTGAGACGCCCTGGGAGCAGGCTCATTACTATTGGAGGCATGAATAAAACTTGCTTTCTTTGTTGACCTATATCCATGACCAGGTCGCTGACTGGGTTTACCAGAGGTGCTGGAACAGTAGTTAGAAAACTTAAGCTGTATCGGAATCACCTGGAGGGCTTGTTAAAACAGCTGGCTGAGTTTTTGACTCATTAGGTCTAGGAGGGGGTCTGAGAATTTGCATTTCTAAAAAGTTCCCAGGTGAGGTGAGTGCTGCTTGGTCTGGGTGGGTTTTGGACTGAGGTCTGTTTCAAAAGATCGCCAAGCGATTCTAAGGTATGGTCAGTAGAGAACCTTGGGATCACCTCTGCTGGAAGAGCTTATCACAGAATGATTTATTATTCACATGAGAAGTGCTATCCAGTGGGTTTGTTTTTGTAACTTTAAAATTCTCACATCACACCACAGTCCAGGATCTCAGAACCAGAGGAGAAGCAAGCTCTTGAGCTCCTTCTACTGCCCCTGGACTGTGGGTAATTCCAAGAGCTACTTGGCCCTTCTCCATACCTCTTAGGTATTTGAGGCTTCCTCCTCAAAGAAGCAGAACTGACAATGACACTATCAGGGGTGGGTGTTTGGATGCCTTTCTCTGTCAAAGGCTTGTTTTCATGAGAGGCTAGTTATGGACCCTCAAGAGCCTGAGCTCCTTCAGATTCTTTGGTCTACCTGGCTCATTGCATTGGCTTCTGGCAGACAGTGACCCAGTTTATGCTTGAGAAACCCACCCTGGTGTTGAGCGGCAGCTGACAAAACAGCAGTCACTGGTGTTGATAGCTAAGCACTGACACTGGAAGTGTAGGGGTTCCGAGTATGTATTTTGAGCACTGCCAGGCAGAATCTGGCATTGCTCAGCCAGCAGGACAACCCTGTGAAATTTGTACAGGTGCTCAATGCACAAACCTGTAAGAAGCACTGTACTCACCTTAGGCAACTTTCTGGAAAATGAAGAAAGAGATGCCTTTTCCTTATTCAAAGGTCCCTTATGTGCCAGTGGTGGCTTTGCCATCAAGTTATCAAGGATGGCATAACAGTCCCAGTGGGTCTCTGAGAACAGTCTTCTTAGCTTGATATCATGGTTCTGTTTGGAAATGGCACCAGGTGTTAGATTCGTGGGGTCAGACCAAACCTGGGTTTAACAACCATGGTTCTTGAGTTCTGGCTAGGAAAGAATTCAGAGACAAGACTCAAACTATAAGAGAACATTTATTTGGAAAGTCACAGAGGTAGAAGAAGTGAGTGGTAGAAGAAATAGGATCAGGAGACAAGTTAGAGAGGCAAAACAAGGGCCCTTGGAGCTTAAAAGTGAGGAGGGTAATGGTGACAGGCATAGGGGAAAAGGAAAGGGGTGGGGAAGACTCTGGCAGGCTCCCAGGAGACAGAGCACCCTGGGTCTTCCTCCTAAGGGGTTTTAAGAAGATTTTAGGGGAGGTCCCAGGGGAAGATCTCAGTGGAATATTCGGCAGCTTTCCAGGTATGTCCTACCAGGGTTGTGGTATCCACTGATGGATTGACTGGTGCCAGGGCAGCGGGTCATTATTCAATGCAGTTGGTCCTGAGGTCAACTTTGGTTTCATTGTCTGATTTTGCTGCTTTCCTGGAGCTGAAATACAACTGAGGCCTAGATATTATCTCTAGAAAGGAAAGGTCAGTGGGGTCCAAGTAGAATGACCAGTGATATGCTAGGGGAAGATAGGTCACCCTAGGGGCAAGGTCCCACCTTACAATTGTCCTTTCCTGGGCACCTAGGACTTTCCACCTAGGTGACCTTCTGTACCCGTACCATCTTCCTTGCTCTGCCCACATCTGTCTAACTGTCTACCACAGTTCCTTTAATTTTGCTCTTATTTTCCCCTTTCAGAAAAGATTTTTAATCTGACATGTCAGCTGAGAGAAGAAAACAAGAAGTTAAGTGAAAAGGAAAAGGTCAAGAAAGAGATTGAACAAGAGAAGGCTGAAGTCCAAGTGGTGCTGGAAGAAGCATGTATTACCTTCAGGTAGTAAAGAAGACTTTTATCATTGGGATAAAGCAGAAGGTCTACATTCCAGCAACAATAACAACACGATGACACCTGATAACAACATGGTAGGCACCTTCATACTCAAATCTCAAAATGGACATCATTGGGGAGAGAGGAGGGGCTTATTGGACATTTGGACAGTCAGGCTCTGTTGAATCGTAATCTGCATTTTAACCAGATCCCTTGGTGTTTCATGTGCACATTAACATTTGGGAAGAACTGACCTAGAATATCGCCTCCTCTGTAGTAGTGGTTCAGTAAATATTTGTTGAATATTGAAAATAAATATTCCTCACACTTACTCCTCTCTAAACAAAATCAATCAAAACACTTTTTCCCCCCATAAAATTTTAGGTAATTTGTTTCTGAAAGCTCATTTTGTGCAGGCTGTTTGACAGGAATATTTTCAGTGGCATGGATTAAAAGTTCAGGATAACTCTTATTTTAGCCAGAACTCAGGAACCGCAGTGTGATTGAAAGGACTGCTGAGAAGAACATTTGCCAAAGAGGGTGATCTAAAAAGGTAGTCACCCTGTCCCAGTCATTAAGTAGTTAATTAAACCTGCAATACCTCCTTTCTAAGGGTTGGATTTCATTTGCTTGACCCACCCTTAGAATGATCACCCACTCCCATTAAAATGCACCCCATCCCCACTCACCCTCCAACAGAAACAATGATTTTTTTCTTTTAGAAGACACAGCAGTCAGTTTTAGTCAGGCAGGAGCGTTTGGAAGTGTAATAGTGGGAAATTAGTCTCTAGAGCACAGCTTTGTGCCAAGCAGTGTGTACTGCATTTATCTCATCACTAAATTTCTGTGAGAACTCTGCCAGACAGAAGCCGTGTTCATACTTATTACCCTTGCATGTAGAGTTATCAAGTGGACAGCACTTGATGCAACTTTTGCCTTTTTATGCATAATTGTTTCCAAAGTCACCTACATCTTACACAGAATCCTTGCAATTAGCAGTACGGAGTTCCCTAGCAAAGCTGGTTCTTATAAAATTGATAAACCTTGTTTCATTTACTTATTCCCTTTGGCTGGCTCACTGGGCATTCTCGTTAGGGACATTCTAAAGCTACTATTTTAACACAAAGAAGTAAACTTCTATGGTAGAAGTTTCAAGCACCATGACAATCTAATGAGATATATAATTGGTCAGCAGGACCTGCAGTCCTGTAGAACATATACACATCTTGGCATATTAAATTAACTACCATCAAAGGTGAGACTACCAAGGCCATAGCACCCATACCATTTAGTACCAATAGATGGCATTCCATTCTATTCACATTTTCTCAAGCTTTGTCTTCAGCCACATCCATAAATACTTCATCTACTTGGACATGTATTTGTAAAATTGGGTTATTTATTTTCCTGGGTGAGCCTTTATGAGAAACTTTATCAGATTATCTCTGAAGTCACAAAACTCAAATTATCCCAGGTCACCTTCTACAGAGATTCACTTTCTTAGTGCAATCTGGAGGGTGAGAGGTGGCAGTTCCCCCAGAAGAAAGAAAGGGTACCATTCCCTGGGAGGAAATTGCTATCCAGGTGTTTCTTTTTTTAATTTATTTTCTTTTATATTGAAGGTAGTGTTCAGAGAAGAGTAGCAAGACCTTAGCCATATTAAAATTTCTAACCTCTTTCTTATTTTTCTTTTGAAACTTCTACTCAGTTTTACTTTTTACTTTTTGTGGTACACGCTAATCACTCCTTACAAAAGACTACCATAAAAATTATTTCTTCTTTCAGGAAAGTCTGTCAATTGTTAACTGACCATAGATTGTCATCACCCCTTGTGCCCTATTTAAAAAATATATATGTTTTTATTGATTTTATAGAAAGAGGAAGAGATAGGCAAGGAGAGAGAAACATTGAAGCAAGAGAGAAACATGGATCGGTTGCCTCCTTGCATACACCTCCACCTGGGACCAAACCTGCAACATGGGCATGTGCCCTGACCAGGAATTGAACCAGCAACCTTTCAGTGCACAGAACAATGCTCAACCAACTGAGCCTCACTAGCCAGGGCCCCTGTACCCTTTATAAACACCTTCCTCACTATTATCCAAGTGCTTTTTTGTCTTTTACATACATTTTTAAGAACAGGCTTTAAAAATTTAATCAAGCCCACATTTTAAAACTTGAATGACCTTTATAATAACCCTGGTAGTAATTGCCTCATCTTTAAATATTCAGAGGACTAGGAGATCTCCCTACCTGCCAAAGCAATTCATATGAAGTATTAGTAATAATTAAGGTGATAATGGCTCACACTGAATATATGTGTCCAATGTATCCTAAATTCCTTTGTTGTTCTTCATGTGACAGTATTTGGGCATTATTCTCTGTCTTGCTCTTTGAATGCTTTCAACTTTTTCTCTATTCCTCTGTGATATCCAGAATTAAAAGATTCCAGGTGGAATCCTCATGCCAGTTTGATACTTTTATTGATTCATCCCAAAGATGGAATACATTATAAAAAGTTGAGTAATAAATTTAAAGGTTTCAATAGAGTCAGAGACAAGATTGGAATTTTATATTTTAAAAGTACTTTAGAACTCTAATTCTTGAACTACAGCTGAACACCCTAAGAATGCCAGAGTTATTAAGTGACATTGTTGGCAGTGCAACAGCACCAGGTGTGACACTGGTGGAGCCGGACTGGACCTCTCAGTTCAGTGACCTCAGTACTTGAGTTTCGGCTAAGAAAGAATTCAGAGCCAGGACTCAAACTATAAAAGAAAGTTTATTTAGAAAGTCACAGAGGTAGAAGAAGTGAGCTACAGGGGAAAAGAAAATGGGGGGGGGGGGAGAGCTTTAAGAAATGAATTCCAGAGACAAAAGAAAGGCCCTTGGAATTTAGGGAACCGAGAGGGGCAAGGAATAAGTGTGAGGTGGTGGTGTGGGGGGTTAGTTTTGGCTGGCACAGGGAGGGGAAAGCCTAGGTGTGCTCTGTAGAGAGAGCCGCACTGGGGTTGTCATCTTGGAGACCTCTGGGAAGGATGCCGATAGATTATTCATCAGTTTTCCAGGTGTGTCTCCACAGATTGGTCAGCTCCAGAGCAGGGGCTATTAGTCAATGCAGCTGGTCCTGAGGCAGCGGTGTCAGTGTCTTGTCTGGTTTTGCTGCTTTTCTGGGCCTGGAGGTGAAACTCAGCTGAGGCCTAGATGTATTTGATGTGGATCAGACCCTCATTGTTCTGGGGGCTTAATGCTTAAGGGTCATTCTCCAGGCCCTTGTTTGTCCCCCCTGTAGGGGGGTCTAACCCATAAGACTGCAACATGCCAGGGGAGGCAGTCAGGGGAGAGTTCAAACCCCATGACCAACATATGAAGGGTTAGGTGTCTAAACTACTCGACCAGAGACATGCTGGGGGAGGAAAGGTTACCCTGGGGCTGACGTCCTTGTTTTCCCAGGTTTCCCCATTGCTAGGCACCTGGGGCTTTCCACCCTGGTGACCTGGACTTGGGCCATCCTCCTTGCTCTGCTCATGTCTGTCTAACTGCCCACCACCACATGACAGAGGAAACTAGCCACAATTTCATCCTGTTCCCAACTTAAGGGACCCGATTTTAACTTAGATCTTTCTCAGAAACTCTAAAGAGCTACATTAGTGACATACCTTTTATAAAGAAAAAAAAAATTGTCCAAAGTGGACTTAATTTAGTGTTTTTTATTTATATTCTAGAGACCTGGTTCACAAAATTCATACATTGGGGGGGGGGAGAGGGAGGGTGGCGGGCAGGGGAGGGCCCTCAGCTCAGACTGCACCCTCTCTAATCCAGGGCCCTTTGGGGGATGTCCAATTGCTGGTTTAGGCCTGGCCCTAGGGATTGGGCCTAAGGCGGCAGTCAGACATCCTTCTCACAATCCCAGACTACTGGCTCCTAATCATTCACCTGCCTGCCTGGTCTCCCCTAACTGCCACCCCCTGCCAGCCTGATCACCTCTCACTGCCTCTGCATGCCAGTCTGATTGCCCCTAACTGCCCCCCACCCCCTGCCAGTCTGGTTGCCTCTAACTGCCCCCCCGCCCCCACTGCTGGCCAGTTCATCCTCAACTGCCCCCCCCCAATGGCCTGGTCTCCCCAAACCTCCCCCCTCTGCTGGCCTGGTCACTCTTAACTGCCCCCTCTCCCCCTGCTGGCCTGGCCACCCTCAACTGCCTCCCCTGCTAGCCTGCTCACCCCATGCAGCCTACTGTTCAGTCTTTTGGTTGCACCTCAATAACCCCCCCTGCCAGCTTAGTTGCCACATGCTTGTTCAGTCATTTGGTTGCCCCTCACTAACTCCCCTGTCAGCCTGGTCATAGGCAGCCATCTTGTGAGGGTATGAGGCTCAATTTGCATATTACCACTTTATTATATGGGATTTCTAAAATGTAATGAAAGCAAGAATCTTTATTTTGAGCTTGAGCTCTCAGATACTAAAGCTGAACTTGAAAGAAAGCTTTCAGAAAAAATAAAGAAATAGAAAATTTTGGGTATTTAAGATTATTTTAATGAGCAACAATTGCATATTTCAGAATTCTTGATTGAGCAGAACTCACAGTGCTTGGCTACTTTCATGACCCCTGTTGGAACATTATCAAAGAAACTTAGGGAGTCTAACTTGAATCTTTCTAGAAAGCTCACCACTGTTACTTATCAAGAAATACTTCTACACAATTACTGTCAGTTTTTATAATTTTGTTTACACTTGAGCAGCTTCTATTCCCATACAAACCTCAAATACCCACGAAAAACGTAATTATATATACAACTACTGTATATACTTTCTGAGTCTTTGTATAAAAAAGTCTCTTTCTTAGGTACCCAAGAAATTGAAAAGTAGTGTAGGAAAAGAACTAAAGATGTGATGCTATGTATTAAAATTAATGTCATATCAGAGTGAAATTTTTACATAGCCCTTGCCTGTACCTCTGGTCATTCATTTGGAGAGAAGAAGCCAAGAGCTAAGCTGCTTAATGAATCCCTGTTGAGGCAGCTGCATCCTAATAGTCAGGAAACTGAATTAGACAGGATTCGTGGGTGGCAGGCTCTTTTCCCCGACTCCATCATTGCAAGCTGATGACTTTAGACATTTCACTTCTTAGCTTCTCAGTGAAGTGAGGGGATAAAAGCAGCCTCATACATGTCACAGAAGGTGGTAAGAAAGATCAGTAAGCTGATGTTGGCAAAGCGCTTCACACTCTATAGATCAAAGGCACAATTATAAACATGGAATTAACTATGATTATATTATCTATCTGATCTGTTCCTCTAAGTCAAAGCCGTGTGTCAGAAAGAAAATCATTGGAGTCTCAGGTTCAACTGGCAACTTGCTTTCAGTGCATTTGTTAAACATTAATAAAATACAAAAACCTCTTAACATGTACTATTGAAATGGCTTCTTCCTCCTAGCCCATTTTCAGACAAAAATCCCACAGGGGGTCATTTTTAAAAATGAGGATGTCAAGCCAAATTTGGGCCTTTGTGTGCTTTGCTCTCACTCATCGGCACTTTCCTCTCTAGGACTGACTGTGGTGATAAATTCTGGTGTACTTAAGAGGCTCTGAGTCAGTGGTGAAAATAAATTTTCTGATGAAAGGCAAAAATATTGGGCCTTGATGTTTGCCCTACTTCCTTCCACGAGGAGCAAAAATGAATGTCTCCTTGTGTACTTAAAAAAACACACCAGAAAGCACCCTCATTTCAGGTAGTCAAACCTGTGCCTATTAATAAACCGAGCTAAGGAAAAACGAATCCTCAGAGAGTCTGCATCTCATCAGGTCCATCTGAGTGTCGTAGAGCTATTCCCCAAAGATAATTATCTTTGTGCAAAGGAACCCTGAGAGTCAAACAGCTAGAGCTGGAGAAGAAAGAGTGGAAGACTAGACAGGAGCTGGGGAAAAAAGGGCTGAAAAAGAAGGGGCAGGTTGGAGGGAGGGGTGAGCTATTCATGGGTTTTAGTTAATGACTCATAATCACTATAAAAGGTATATCTGGAAAGGAAAGATGAGCATGTCTTACAAAATTTCACAAATAGCATCCCAGGCCCCCTCTGCGTGGAATGCTCTGTGTGAGTCCAGGTTGCATCAGAGTGCCTCGGTATAATCCAACTTCAGGGCTAGGAGAGGAGGGGATATTAAGGGAACAATGGAATGTGAGGGGGAAATTTGAGCAAAGTATAGGATTTCAAGCCATCAAAGATAACCCTGGGAAATTATAGAACTCAAGGGAAATATTGCTTGAGGCCAAGGTGAGGTTCTAGGTCCTATGTCCACAAAAACCATAGGTAACTCTACAAGAACTGAAGGAGGCCTCTGAGACAGGATCCAAGAAGCTGAAGGGACCACAAAAACAGGAGAGAGACCCAGAGGCAAAGGCAGAACCTTGACTGCTTTAAATTGGGCAACTCACTCACCTCATTCTCTCCTGTTCAGCTCACTCTTCAGTCTCTCCGTGAGGACAGACCTGAGTGAGCTGGGCCTGGAGGCCTGGGTGGGGAAATGTAGGAGCAGCTGGGTTTGAGTGTTATGTGTTTTGCTTGCTCAGCAGATTTCTGAGCACATAATGTTGAGGAGACAATGTGCCTGCTATTTTAGCTAAGACTTCCTAAACTTTTATGGGTGATAGGCAGTCTTTTTTTCCTTTTTTTAATTTCTGAAAATGTTATAATTACCATAGCTAGAGTAGGGAGGTGACAATGTAGTCCCTGATGGAGGGGAGGAGCTTTGGTGGCTGGCTTTGGTCCTTTCCACCCAGACACAGGAAAGGAGGACGAATGTCAAGGATCCGCTTACAGGCCACCTGGTGGCCATAAATGCCATGTAAGTGAAATCCTACCACAAGGCCTGAGATTGGGTTAAAAACAGGTACATCCTGATTCTTCGGTTTTCTCACTGGCCTAGGCCAGGGTGCACCTGGCCTGTATTCTAGTCTCTCAGACCCAGAAAATTGCTATGGAAGGCGCTTTTGGGAATGAGGCATCAAAATTCCTTATTTTATCAAAATGCATTTGTTTGGTTCTACCACCAGAAGAAGGGTTAGGCAAATGTTTTCTGTTTAAAGCAGGTAGTAAATATTTTTGGCTTTGTAGGCCACCAGGGCTCTGTCACAACCACTCAACTCTGTAATAGCTTAAAGCAGCCATAGACATTGGAGACCAAATGGCATGGCCAGATTTGGCCCGTAACCCATAGCGCACCCACCATTGCCCTCTAGCCTCAGGTATATAGTAATGTGCCATCATGCTTTCACTCCATGTGGTCCACTTCTGTGTACTCAATAATATCACACTTTGCCTCATGGTCTTAAGTTGTATGCACTTCAGTTCTTTTATTGCTTGAGTCTCTGCCAGAAGAATATGTTTACGTAAATATCTTTTCATTTTTAAGTAAACTATTTTATCATGTCTACAAAATGCAGGATTTCAAACTCATACATGACATTTAGTTAACAGAACGCCTTGTTAATAATGCAAAGCTGAATAATATATAGTGAAATTAAGGAAACTCGTATTTCTCTGATACAGATAAGCAGTATTGCAATAGAAAGGACCTATTGAATTGTCTATAAATTTTTCAAGTTTCAAGATTAATTTTTTTTTACATTTGATTTCTTTCCTCAAACTGTATTTTACATTTCTGGAGGTAGGGGAAAGGGGAAAGGAACTTTTTATCATAATGCCCTACCCCCTAGAGCTTAATTTTTCTTAAAAAGTCTACTTGGAGTTTTCCTTGTAAAGATATCTTGACTCTGCATGAATTGTGGTAATTGTCTAGCAGCCATTCTCTAGGTCTGCATCGTATCCAAGCCTCTTAACCACAGCACTTTTTATGTGTCTAGAGGCACTTATGAAGCTTCATAAACAACTGCAGGAAAAGGACAGCTTGAACATTCAGTTTGTCTGCTTAAGCAGAATGTATCTCTGTATAGATGATTTTGACACCAGACTAGGGATGCTTTAGTGTTCCTGTGTAAGGAGAGTCAGCAGTGGCAAAAATGAGTTTCTCCAGTGGAAGACAGAGGGATGTCTTAAACCTTTTAGTGATGTTGAGTGTGCGTGTCCTTGTAGGAGTTATGGGCTCAGCCTGCCATAACAAAATACATGAACTGGGTGGCTTTACCAACAGAAATTTGTTCTCTTACACTCCTAAAAGTTATATGTCCAAAGTCAAAGTGTCAGCAAATTTGTTTTTTCCCGAAGCCTCTCTCCTTGGCTTGCAGATGGCCTTTCTCTTGCTGTGCCCTTTCTCTGTGTGTGCATTGCTGGTGTGTCTGAGTGTCCAAATGTCCTCTTTTTATAAGGTTGCTAGTCAGGTTGAATTAGGAACCATCCTCATGGCCTCATTTGACCTTAATCACCTCTTTAAAAGGTCCTATCTCCTAATACAGTCACATCTGAGGTAGTGGGGGTTAGGACTTCAACAATTTAGTCATAACAGCCTCTCTAAACACATCCTCACATCTCGATAGGGTTCTAATCTGGGAACTGAACAAAGGACCAGGACCTTAAGATAGGCATGAGAGGCTGACCTTAGCATATGGCACCCAGGAACATAGGGTTGGCAGAGGAGAGCTGCCAGTCCTGGAACTAGAAATAGTTGTTCCTCATATATTTCCATAACTAACTACTCTGAGACCTGGTCCTTCTAATGGAGTGAAGGGTGGTCATGGAAAATTGTGCCTCCATCTGTCACCCAATTAGACACCCTGGCCACCTACCTGCCTATCCCCCTGCAGGCTACCCACCTTTCTAATTGGCCTTAGAGCTGAGGAGATAAACTCAATGTGCAACCTAATTCTGACCCAAGATGAGTATGTTGTGATGACAGGCTCAGTGAAGAAGAACAGAAATGTTCTTTTCTCTTTTGCCTTATCTGTTTAGCACTCAACCCTATTTAACAGGGTGAGCTTACAAGCACATGTTAGTTATAGGAGTTAAACACACCTACCAAACTTGATGGCTTAAATTATCACTGTTTATTTTGCTCTAGGTGAGAATTGGAGTATGGGTGGAGAGCAGGCCACTATTCTTCAAAGTCATTTCCAGGTTTTTCCCATATTGTAATGCTATGATTTTCCATATGTGGCCACCCAGTTTGTCATAGATGGGGACGAGAGAATACAGGATCACGAGGAAAAAATTCGTATTGGCTAGGCTTGTAAACACTCTGCTCATAGTCCATCCATAAGAATTCAGTTATATGGTACCAAATTCACTGTAAAAGAGCTGGGAAATTGATTGGCATGATTTCCCCAAACTTTTTTCATTGCCTTCCTGAACACACATTTATTGTCTAATCTTCTGCCACTTTGCAAGTGTGATTTCAGCATAGGGCTCTGTTTATGAAGTAATTCAGTATCACACAGCAGTTGGCTTTCTCAGACAATCCTTTGTTGTCTCTCACACTCCCAGTGAGAGATAACCATGTTATTCAAGGAAAGTTAAGTTTCTGAAGGCCATTGGAACAGCATTGCTGGAGCTCAAGATTTGTTTCTACCTGGGTAGCTCATTCTTGCCTTGTTCAGACATTTTGCATCATTGAAAATGTTTAAATAGTATGGCTGTCTGAAAGAGCATTCTTCCTTCATCCCTATTCACTTTATAAAATACAGATAATTGCCATAGATTATTATTTGGGGGATATCCTAAGACAAGGCTAAGACTGCCCTATAGGAACCCCCCAAAAGATTCCGGTGCTTCTTTTGATTCTTCCAGGAGGTTGGCCTGGGAATTTCAGTTTGTTATGATAGACATGTTCTCATCCACCAAATCCTTCAACCTCTGTGCTTTAAAACAGAAAACCCTTTAGACTCATTTTGTTAATTACCAAGAATTTTTCTTGAATTTTAATGCTCTTCTGTTTCCTAAACTGTTATTTACACAGCAGGTAACCTTTCTTAATTTGGGTGCATGATTTTTCCCCTTGAATGTTATTCTAAAATTAGGAGTAAACAGCAGTGTGTGCTATTGACTCTCTGCAGTCTAGTCTGGATTCTGAAACCAGGAGCAGAATTGAGGCTACCCGGATGAAGAGAAACACGGAAGGGGACCTCAATGAGATGGAACTCCAGCTTAGCTGTGTCAGAGGCAACCAAGTCTCTGGGCCAACTTCAGATTGAAATCAAGGTATTTTCAACTTGTAATATGTGGGTGGGGAATGCATCTGATCATGGAAGCCAACCAATCAACAAATTGTATTGAGCCATAAAAGTGGGGACACAAATCAAACCCTTCAAGAGAGCAGGAACATGCTTAAATTTAAGTTGGTGGAGCTTTCATCAGAACATGCATGCTCAGGTGGGTATTCCATTGAACTCAGAGACCCTGTGCCCCTGGCCCATGTTTTTTCTCACAGGACCTGTGGGTGCAGCTTGATGACTGCACACATCTGAACAGTGAGCTGAAGGAGCAGGAGGCTGCGGCTCAGGGGTGCAACTTTCTTCTCCAGTCTCAACTGATGGAACTGAGGTCCTTGCAAGAGCAGACAGAATGTGGGTGCAGGTAGGTAGAGGAAGAGCTCTTGAAAACCACAAAAAGAACCAATTTTTCCATACCCAGGTGAGTCCATAAACTCTTCTCATTACCTGCATCAGCTGGTTAAAGGCAGTGGTTTACACTCACCAGTCAACCTGTGGCCATGCACAGTTGCCATGTTAACCCTGGGTGTGGCATGTGAGGCACAGGGAGAGCCTTTGGCTTCAGAGCAGTGGTCAACACTCTTTATTTCTCATTCCCCAGTGTATGAGTTTCGTAGCGCTGCTGTAACAAGTACCACAAACTGGGTGACTTGAAACAACAGAAATGTATTCTCTCACATTTTTGAAGGCTAGGAGACTGAAACGAAGATGTTGGCAGGGTCATGCACCCTCTGAATCTCCCAGGTCACCCCTTTCTTGTATTTTCCGAGCTTCCGATGGTTTGTTGGCCATCTTTGATGTTCCTTAGTTTATAGATGCATCATTTCAACCCTCCACCTTCACATGGCATTCTCGATGCCTGTCCTAACACCATCTTTCCTCTATGAGTATCTGTCTCTATCCAAATATTCTCTTTTTATAAGGACATCAGTGATTTTGGATTTGTGCCACACTGACAACTTCAACTTGATTACTCCGAATAAGGTAACAGTCTGAAGTACTGGGCATTAGGACTCTAACATATATTTTTTGGGTAGGTTCACAATTTTACCCATAACACTAAGCCTTCTGCCAGAAAAATGGACTTTCAGGGCATTCACAGGATGCTAGGGAGAGAGAGGAACATTCCCTAGTGTTTCAGAACTTCTTGCTTGCCTCTAAGCCACATGTTCCCCAGCATTCCAGGATTAAAACAACAACAACAACAAAAGGCATTAGCAAGAAAACCTCCTGTTTCAGGGCCAAAGATAGCTAATAGTTTTGAGTTGCTGCTGCTGTGCTGTCAGAACTTTGGCTTTTCATGGAAGGTTATGTAAGTGACACCAAGCAAGAATTCTTAGAAAATTTGCCATTCTTATAGAATCAAGAAAAAAGTTATAGTGGTAGGACAACTGTGTATAATAAATGGGACATTCAACAAACATTTTAGGGCACACACCAACCATTACTTGGACAGGTATACATGGGATAGATACAAAATGTCTCTATTATCCTAAAAGTGTGACTCTTATGATGTAGCAAGCACATCCCTACAGACAGCCTTCCCTGACCATCATAGGCTTGGGTAGATGTACAGCATACTTAATCTGAGTCATGAAGGATAAGTAAGCAGCCAGCCAGGTAGTGAGGAATGAAGGGCAGAGGCTTGGGGAGAAGAAGAAATTGGGAAGGTTAAAAGAAATGGATATACTCACTAGAGCATGGGGTGAGGTTGGGACAGATCAACAGAAATGATGCTAAGTAAGAGCCAGGTCACCAGGGACCTTGAATCTGAGACCAATGGATTTCTGAATTCTGTTTTGTGGCTAATGAGGGTCTGCTGTGGAATTTTAGGTAGCTGCAAGTGAAGTTGTTAGATTTATATTTTAGGAAGTTTTACTCTTATGATTGCTATGAAGGGTGGATTAAAACAACTAGGGGAAGAATTACCATGCTCTGGGGTATTTAGAAATGTCTGCAGGGTCATTTTGGTTCCCACAGAGACTAGGAAGTGCCACTGAAATTTAATGGGAAAGATCCAGAGATGCTAATAATCCTGCAAGGTGTGGGATAATCCTACATCTCAAAGAATCTCCCCTCTCAGAATGCCAATTGTGTCCCCACTGAGGAAAAGGGAAGTATACACCAGAACGTGCCAGCTGGAAGGCACCGCAATCAGATTGTGCCTACAGTTTGGCTGCTGTGTCCATGCACATGACACAATCCTGTTTGGATACCATGTGGTATAGAACAAACAGCCTGTAGGTGATGTGTGACTTCCACCCAGCAGGTAACTCACCTCAATATGCTCTCTTTCTTTTAAAAAGGCTGATCTAAATACGAGTGGGGTTCTTATAAAGTAGAATATCAAAAATTTTAAAACTCAATCATTCATTATCTGTAGTACTTAATAGCTATGGGTAACAAATCGTTTGCCATACATATTATAACTGATAATGTGCCAGTGAGTCCCTATATGATGAAAAACCATAGCCTAAAAAATGAGAAAAAAAGAAAAACCATCAGCTTAGTGAGAGGTGAGGCCATCAACCACACACAGAGAGGAGGATATGGATGGGGGGTGAGGGGGGTTTGGCAGTAGAGTGAGCTGGTCTCTATGGCACATTTCTGAAAATGTAGGTGTGTAAGAGAAGCTACCACAAAAATGCAAATTCTCAGGTCTCACCCTAGACCAGTGGTCGGCAAACTGTAGCTCACAAGCCACGTGGGGCTCTTTGGCCCCTTGAGTGTGGCTTTTCCACAAAATACTACATGCAGGCACGCACATACAATGCGATTGACACTTCGTGGCCCATGTGCAGAAGTCAGTTTTCTGCTCTCAAAAGAAATTTCAATCGTCGTACTGTTGATATTTGGCTCTGTTGACTAATGAGTTTGCTGACCACTGCCCTAGACCTATGAAATCAGAGGCTCTGCGAGTGGGAGCTAGGAATAAAGCGAGTTCTCAGGAGATGCTGTTGGTCTAGGCACTATCTTTCACCCAGCATATATAGAGGATACTATATTGCACCTAAGGATCCCTCCCCCACATAAATCACGTGGGGACACCCTGCAATAACTAAAACAATGTCAGTCTTCTGATAATATAATGAAACTTTTTATGCAACCTTCTTAGGCCCTTCTGAATTCTCAGACCTCTAAACATCTGAGGCCAAAGTTATCCTTGGCTAATTACATGTGTTCTTTTCAAACTTGATCTGTGACTGTCTAGATTACCTTTCTACACAGTATTCCTTAAAACTGCTTTTTCCAGAAAAGAACCAATTAGAGACTCATTCATCTTGAAAGGGTTTTTTTCTTCCATAAATTTATTTTTAATCTTTAACCAAGAATATGGTTTTATATTAATTTTAGAGAGAGGAAGGCAGAGGGAGAGAGAGAGAGAGACAGAGAAAGAAACATTGCTTGGTAAGCACCTAGACCAGGGATCAAACCTGTGCCTTTTTGGTCTATGGGATCACACTCCAACTAACTGAGCCACACCAGTCGGGCTCAGCTTGCAAAGGTTTTAACCATTATCTCCCTCACAGATTAGCTGATTCTGTGTACAAACAAATCACTTTTAGCTTCCTATACAAAGACATTGTTTCCCAGTAAAGTACAGTGAGCATCCAGAATATACTCCAGAAAAGCACATTCACCCACCCCAGGCCACATCCAAGGCAGTGGGAAGCCTAGATGTGCCCAGGGCCTGGTTGTCCCTTAAAGATAGAGGATGACAGCCTTGATGAGATGTTTCATGCCACCAGGAAAACAGGGAGGAACTTGTGGGGCAGGAACCTCTTTCTTTCTGTTTCTAAGGCTCAGTCCTGCCACCAAGAGAGACACTGGCTGGTGGAAAGTGAAAGGACAGTGAGGGGGAATAAAAATTAGAAAGCTCGTGCCTTTTATACACACTCTCTATGCTCAGGTTTCATACCTTCAGAAAATCTGTGCTTCAAACGTGGACCAAATAGCAGTAAAAGGAGCTCCAGCCTCTTGTCACACCCCAGGAAGGGAAGAATTAGGACAGCACCAGCCACAGAACAAAGCATCCTCCCGCGCAGTGTGGTGGCGGGGAGCTCATCTCAACGACTCTTCCCACCTCCTCACTGCAAAGCCCCATAGGAAAGGGAGGTAGATAAAGAGGAAGATTGTTGTTTCCTGGAGCACCATGCTGGACACTGAGTGTTATTCCCCAGCCCCCTGCTCTCCAAGGTCTGCAGTTGACCCTGACTTCTGCTCTGGGACATTTGTTCTACCCCATCAAAGAGCTAAGGCAGGAAAACATTGTTCCGCAAGCTGAAAACCAAACACCTGTCCCTGGCTTGTAGGTTACCTGAATACATTTCTCCTTTCTGATTCAGGCTGTCATCTCTTTGTTACTGAATGGTTGAAATTGCTTCCATTCAAGTATGCCTTTGATGGCAAGAGACTTTTCTAACCTGGCCTCCTGGGGTTGGAAATGTTGCTGAAGTGAGTGTGGCTGACTAGAATAAAAGTCATCCTTGGCCTGAGCCCTGTCCCATGGCCCGTCCCAAACATATTAGCTTGTGTTAGCATCGCTGGTCTCAACTTCCTAACGAGATGGCTGCTTTTCCTTAGAATACAGGTCTTCTGGGCCAGGAGAAGAAACTGGAGGTTGATGTCAGGATGCAGGGGGAAGCCGGAGAAGCTGTGGGGAGCTGTCAAAATGCAGAAGAGAGGCCAAGAATGCAGCTGCTGAGGTGGGTGCATTGACTGCCTGCTCACTCCTGCCTTCCAGAGTTGACTGGAGCAGTAGCCACTGGTCAGAGGCCAAGCTGCAGCCAAAAAGGATTCCTTTGATTCTCCAAACAGCCAGGAGGAGGTTAGCTCACCCCTTTGCTCTTTGTTCCCATTTTGAAGAATTAGGCCAATTAACTCCTCCCCTCCAACCTCCTAAGGCAATGAAAAGGAGCAGTTGAATTTCTATAAGCAAAACCTTATGAAAGCAAGAGATTTTTTTCAAACTTAAGCCACTTTGTGCTGTGAATTGATATATCTAATGTGTAGAAACAATTCTTCCTGTGTTTACTTACAAATAGCTATGTTGTTAGAGTGTGTAGAGCTTTTATGAGATGCTTATTTCACTTATTTCTTACAAGCCATACTACTGCTCATGTAGCAGAATAGGTTGACAAAGAGGGGCTTCAGGGTTGGTGTCTGCCTTCTTTATTTACAACTTAAAAATTGTTGAGGGTGGTGCTTTTCCTCAATGACACTCAGCTCACGGTTGCCCCCAGGCTTGACTGTACCTTTGTGGAACAGGAAAAAGGCCACCCGTGGGCCACATTCTGTGGGCAGATGCAGCATTCCTCTCAAAGGATATGCAGAAGGAAATGCTCATATATATATGATATATATATATATATATATATATATATATATATATATATATATATATATATCAGGAAGGAGGCTGGAGGGAGAAGGTGGACCCAGTCTTGCAGGCTCCAGCTGAGTGGCTTGGGCTTGATTTCCACCTCCACTCACCCCAACCCCATCAGGTGATTTTGTGTAGTCCAAACAACTCACCCTAGGCAGCAGCCTTGACCTTGCTGGATGAATGGAAGCTGATCCTCTTGCAAAAAAGGGTATGGGGATTGGGGAGGGAAATAAGATAGTCAATTCAATTTTACATTTGTCATTTTGAAATTCAGATGAGGGAAAGAACTTGTGTCTGTGTTTGCCTGAGTTATTTAGCCCTTGGGGAGCTGAACAAAACTTTTGCACCACAACCTGGCTAACCTAGTCACTGTAGGATCCGGAAGAATGGAGAAGCATGCCTGTCACTCACCATTTTGAATCAAGGCAGACACTTCTGCTCTCTGATGGGGAAGGGGGTGTGAAAACTTGAAAATGTTTGGCCAAGGGAAAAATAATGTGCTTAACATTTATGCAAATCCACATGGATAGAAAGGAATAAAAATAGCTTTTAGATCTGCTTGGTAAATTTATGTAGTCATATATTATGAAGACTGTATCTGATTAACTCTGCTTCTTATAGATTTTTTTTGACTAAGTTGAAAAATGAACTCACTACCTCTCACCACCCTTGAATTTTCCAGTAGTTTAGCTCTGAGTCCCAACCTCACATAACAGAGCCCAAAGCTGCCTTTGTAATTTATTCTTTGCCCTCACCATCTGCATAGATGTCTCACACTTAAATTATACAGATGGTTGGTAACCTGATAGACAGAGGAGCTTTGCCTGGGAGTATAGTGTTCTTACATTAAATGCACTGAGAGATTCAGGAAACAGTTCTTAATAATTGCATCAAGACACCAAGCCCTTGTATATATAGCCAAAGCCAAAAGCAGGCTTCACAAGCAAGAATTAACCAACCATGTGCCAGATTATTGGCATGCAGAACAGCTGTTGCTGCCAAATTCCTGGAGCCTAAACTTGTTTGCAATTGTGAATCATAGAATCATAGAAGCCAGTTGTAAAAAAAGATTCTTATAGGCACTCCACACTCTTTCCTGGTGCATGATGTTACAGGAGATGTCCAGTGGTTTGGTCAATTAAAAGTTATTGCTTCGTCCTGGCAGGTGTGGCTCAGTTGGTTGGAGTATGGTCTCACACCCTGAAAGGTCATGGGTTTGATTCCCATCAGGGCACATACCCAGGTTGTGGATTCAATCCCCTCTCAGGGCACATATGGAAGGCAGCCAATTGATATTTATCTCTCACATTGATGTTTCTCACTTTCTCTCCCTCCTCCCTCTTCTTCTCCCTCTCCCTTCCTTTCTCTCTGAAATACATTTTTAGAAAATTTAAAAAGTTGTTGTTTCAGTGGCTCATCTTACTTTTAGTACAAGGTGTTGGGTAATAATGTCCATATGGTACTTCATCTTTTGTCTGTTTCCACCACCCCTCACCCTAGTTTCTTCAGTAGCTGCTGCTATCTTGAGTGCCTTTTCTTCATAAATCTGAGGGCCACAGACACTAGGGAGAGCCTGATGGGAAGAGATTACATACACAGAAGCAAGGCATGACATACAATGAGATCAAGAACTGAAGATTTCTGGTAAGAAATGTTAAGATCAATTGGCTACCAGATGATCTCAGTCTCTCTCCTGCTTTTCTAGGTAGCAAACATGTCAGAAGAACTGAAAAAGGATCAAGATGCCAATGCCCACTTGGAGAAGACGAGAAGTAATATGGAGCAGACAATTAAAGACTTACAAAAAGGATGGATGAACCTGAACAGATGGCCCTGATAGGGAGTAGAAAGCAAATCCAGAAACTAGAATCCAGGATGGGAGTTGGCCTGGATAATCACGGGGTCTTCCCAATTTCCAACTCAAGTCTACATTGTCTGGAATAACTCCAGTTAATCCATACCTCCCTTATCACTTTTGCTTCTGGTGTTTTCAGATCTCTAAGAGGGTCAGATTCCAGTGTATTCATTCTTTCTTGTTTGACTTTGGGCAGTTTCTCTTGGACTGGATTAAATATGCCTTCCCCCTTCCTGCTACCTGAAATGCATCTCTTCCCACTCACCTACATCAGCTCTGGACTCTCCAGAGCCAGGTGACTTCCTGTTCCACACACTCCCTCTTGCTTTTGTTGCTTCCTTGGCCCATTTCCGAACAGCCAGAGAAGGGAAACAACTAAATCAAGTATCAAGAAAGACAGAGCGAAGATATAGTAAGGGCTGACAGAAATGATGTAGTACCTGCCTTCAGGGAGCTTAAAAACAAATAGAAAGACCTATCTTGAAAATAGGATTTTTAAAATTATCGAATCAATTTCAGTGACTCTGTACAGGTCATGTGACAAATGCTACAAGATGGAAAGAATATTTGACTGGGATTTGATGGCTCAAAAGGGGCTCTGAAAAGTAAAGTATTGCCTTTGCTCATTTATGGTGTACCCATACAATGGAATGCCAATGTGCATTTATGGTACCATATTCATATAGTCACACTGTTTTAAAAGGAATGAGAAAAAGCTCTATAATGTGTCCTGGAGACCATGCCTACCGCATGATGATAAAAGGTGCAGGCAACGTGGAGAGTTTAGTCTTTTATGCAAGAAAGGGGGGAAATATGGAGTTATGTGCACATATGCTTATATTTTAAAAAAATAAATGTGACAGGATAAAACAAAGACTAATAAAAACAGCTGTTCAAGGAGGGGGATGTAGAGATAAAAGTTGGACCTGCTGAATGCACCTTGTTGTTTGATTGCAAAATCATATTAAATATTTATATACGTCATAATTAAAACGTTTAAATCAAAGAGGAAAAGAAAACAAAGCAATCTCTAACACTTTAACACAAATGGAAGCAAATGAAGCTAACTGTGGATCAAGCTGGTAGGCACAGAGCACAAAGAACAATGATCCCCATGACTTGTGAACACTGTGCTGTTTGTACATCTCTCACAAAGTCAATCTAAGGCAAAAAAAAAAAAAAGGCAAATGAGACGAACTGTACTCATAGTTTCAAAATAAGATATTATTATTGCTATTAGCAATAATACTAATATAATTATATATTCAACAATATATATAAGAACCAAGGATTTTAGGATAAAGAAAAAGCTTATAAGCATAAAATCAAAGAACTTAGAACATGCCTTTTTTTTTTTTTCTAAAAAGACATAAATGATACTAGTATTTCTAACTCAAATTTAAGATGACAAGATTTAATTTTATTTCCAATTGCTGTTTGTCCACTATTGAGGCCTAGAACTAATGATAACTCAGTAGTAATGAGCTTCTAAATGTCAGATGATACTAAAAAATTACAATTAACTTTCTTTAGAACATAGCCACAATACCATCTTACCTAATAATAGACAAACAAGTAAATTGACCATATCTCTGCTATGCCCACAGACAATCAGAGTGAGTGTCCAAATTAGAAAGACAAAGATGGCAGCCACCCAGCTGCTCCAGGCGTGGAGTGACCAGGTGGGCTGGACGCCTGCTATGAGGGAGGGCGGTGGGGGGGTGTGGTGCACGAAGGGATCTACAGGAGTGGAGTGTTGCAGCAAAGACAAGACTGCAGACTCCAGAGTCTGCAGTGAAGATGAAGATGGCAGACTCCAGCAAAGATGAAGATGGCAGGCTCTGGCCAGAACGAAGGCCTGGGTCCCGGGTGCTGGAGGAAAACTGGTGCTGGAAGCCAAAGGAAGGAAGGCCTATTGCATGAATCTCTTCATGTAACAGACCTCTAGTTCTATATAATAAAAGCCTAATAAGCTAAGTGTCCAGTCATCTGGTCTGTCGTTCAACCAATCAAAACATAACATGTTAATGTTATGCTAAGGCCACTCAACCACTCTCTATGATATGCACTGATCACCAGGTGGCAGATGCTTCATCTGGCAGGTTAGCTTGCTGCTGGGGTTTGACTCATCAGGATTGAGCGAGATGGGCCAGACATGCCCTGGAGCCCTTCTGTGGTCCCTCCCCAGCTAGCCAACCTCCAGTGTCCATCCCTGGCCCCAACTGTCCAACAGTGAGGTACTTTGGCCTGGCCTACACCCTCTTGCAATCTGGGACCCCTTGGACAATGTTGGAGAGTGGCTTTCAGCCCAATCCTGCAGGCCAAGGAACCCCACAGACTAAAAATCTGCCTGTAGCCTTTTAGATATTTGTTAAAATTACATAGAGAAATATTTAAAGGTAAAGTTACATAATGTCTAGGATTTGCTTTAATAAAGTGATTTTTTTCCTGAGGTGTTTTAATCACTTAAGAAATACAAAAGCCCTAGCTGGTCTGGCTGGTAGGGCATCAGCTTGTAGGCTGAAGGGCCCTGGATACAATTCCCAGGTTGTGGCTCTCAGTAGGGGGCATACAGGAGGCAGCCAATCAATGATTCTCTCTCATAATTGATGTTTCTATCTCCCTCTCCCTTTCTCTCTGAAATATATATATATATATATATATATATATATATAATCTCCTATTTAATAAAAGAGAAACATGCAAATTGACTGCACCTTCGCTATGCCCACAAACCCCGTCCACAGCCAATCAGGGTGAGTATGCAAATCAACCCAACCAAGATGGCGGTTAATTTGCAAATCCAGGCCTGAGCAAAGAATGAAGACATGTACAAAGAAGCCAAGTGCTGCGGAGCAGTAAGCAAGTGGGGCAAGGGAGAAGAAAGGGAAGCAGGAGGGGCGGAAAGCAGGTTGGGCAGCGATTGCAGCAGGAAACCCTATTGCAGGAATCTTCCTGCAAGGGATATATATATATATATATATATATATATATATAATTTTTTAAAAGAAACACAACAAAAGCTTAAAGGGTGGGTTCTGTTCTGTTAGTCTCATGTTCCAACTGATAGAACTGTGCGTTATATTCCTATATGACAGGGTTCCAGAAGGTTTTTCTTTTTAATAGGCTTCATTTACAAGGAACATTCCAGCCTGCTGTCTGCCCACACCCTGTCATAACTCTCTGAGAAAGAACTAGGAGAGTGGCTAACGGGTGGTAGGAGGTGAGGGGAGTCAGAGATGAGGTCAGATATTCCAGGTACAGTTAGGCTCAAGGCATTGGGATTTGCAGTGGACCTCAAATCACTTATTACCATCTAACATACTTTACATGTTACGTTGCTTTGTTTGTGTTTCCCTTCATTAGAATGTACACTCATAGGGGAAAGAGATTTTCATTTTATTCCTGGCTGTTTCCTTAACCCTGGGGTCTGGTGTGTAGCAGGCATCAAATATTTGTTGACTGGATGTCATGTTTATCTTGTTTCTATAACTCTAGAAGGCTACAGGCAGGTTGTTAGTCTATACTATAGCTCTCCTACAAAGCGGGGCTGTGTGTGACATATGTGTGGCATAGACTCAGGGTTTGAGTTTTAGAGAACTGAACATGGAGAGAAGTTTAGGATTAGGTAGTGTGTTGGCTGAATCCTCAAAGTGTGCTGTATACTTTATCCTATGTGCTTACATGCATTCGTGTGTGTGTGTGTGTGTGTGTGTGTGTAATTATGTCATCTCAGAGGGGAAGCTGTCACCTCTATATGCATTAGCCTTTCACGTCCTTTAGTCTAAACAGTCCTTAAGTGGACTCACCTAATTCAGCCAACCTACTTTTGGCAAGCGAGTGATGAGAGGGCTTGCCCTGTTTAACCACTGCCAGAAAGAGAACAGACACATCTTCCCTTGATGATTTTGCTCTCTTTCAAGTGATCATGCCAAATGGCCAGTGCAATGTCAACCTGGCTTGCTTCCGGCCAGCCTGTGGTCTGAGATTATGATTGCTCGCAGGTTTGTGAACTGGAAGGTGAACTGGAAGGTGAAATCCGTCACAATGCAGAGGCTCAGGGGAACCCTGCCGGCTGGAGTGATGCATCAAAGAGCTGACTTACCAGCTACTTGGGGAAAGCACCCCCTGTGTGTCCAGCTGGGCTCCACCCTGGAGAAATGGGCTTCATCGAGCCAGAAATGGCCTTCCAGCTCTCCTGCACTTCTTTCTCCATCTTCACTCCCTTAGCGGTAGACACTGACTCACCCTCCAGGGACCCCGTGCTATTAGCGGCTGGGGTTGGTCCCTTTTCAGAGCTCTCAGGAAGCCAAATGTGAGCTGCAATTTGCAATTAGAAGTAAAAAGCTATTTATACTGTTGCTATTTTTTCACACATAATGCCTGCAGCACTTTCAGAAATATTCCTTCCTGTGAGAGCATGAGTGGGAACAATGTGTAAATGAAGTGACTGGCAGAGATGGGTGGCTACCCAGCCAGCAGGTTACATGGAACGCTGACTAAATTGAGCAGGGGACATTTGCACTTCTCTTTTCTAGTGGCACAAACACTCGAAGCCACTGAGGACTCTCTCTGGTGCTGGTGCCAGATGAACACATAGCACATTGCTAACGAGAGGCCTCCAAAGCTTTGTTTTCATGCTGACTAACATGGGTCTCAGGCAACTAATTGAAAAGAGGTGGGCAGACTTCCTACCAGTCGTGAACATATTTCTAAAGGAACAATAAAATCCTTCATATTTTTCTTTTTCTTTTCTGCCCTCTCTTCCTTTGTCTTCAAGTGGAGTAGACAGAGATCCCACGATAGCAGAGGCACTGTATGTCTGTCTGCCGATCTGTGCATCTTCCTGGCACAGAGTAGGTGAACACATTTCAGTGGCTGAAAACAGAGGCCAAGGTCACTTTCTAGCCCTTTCTCCTGCACAATACAGCTTACGTCAGTGAAAAGAAACTCATTCAAGGCTCCCACGGCTGCAGCCACTTCTGCAGCATTACAGCAAGGTCTGCCCGTCCTGACCCTGATTCCTGAGGGCACGCTGTAGTTGTTAGAGGCATCAAAGTCTTCCTCTTTGCAGCTGGAAGAATAGTGTTGATCAGAAAGCCGAGCACTTCAGAAGCATCATCTTGGGCTCATTAAGATGAAATGAGCTACTTGTGCAGCTCTTCTTTACTGAGTAAGTGGTTCTTTCTGAAGACGAGCTAGTCTGACACTTCTTTAGGCCTTGCAGGTATATCAAAGCCACTGAGAAATGAGCCATGGTCTGTGTGGCTCAGGCAGCACACACCTGGGGAACATGAAGGGCGTGCTGTTCTACTATTCTTTTGAGTGGGTGGGGTGGGGAGTCACCTATGTGAGGGAGTGAACACTGCTTGTTAATAAGGTCTGAGTTTTTCCTTTTTTTAAAAAAAAAATTCCTATGCATTGTTTTTATAGTTTTCTTTGGTGTTAATTATAGAACACCAAAGCTTTTCTATTTTTTGAATATTGATGTTTCATGCACTGTATTCGTTTTTAAAAAACATATATTTTTTTATTTTTCACAGAGAGGAAGGGAGAGGGGTAGAGTTAGAAACATCGATGAGAGAGAAACATCAATCGGCTGCCTTCTGCACACTACCTACTGGGGATGTGCCCACAACCAAGGTGCATGCCCTTGACCAGAATCAAACCTGAGACCCTTCAGTCCTCAGGCTGATGCTCTATCCCCTGAGCCAAACCAATTAGGTTAGGGCTTTTTCAAAACATGCACCGCATTCTTGTTCTATTGAGTTAGATCTTTGTTTCTTCATAGCAATAATCTTAGTATTCCTCAGGTACTGTGATGGAGGCATATTTCTTAATTTCTTCCAACTGTCTGCACAATAATTAGAGTGTATCCATTCAGTCATGCAATGATTTTCTGCCATCAAGTCAGATAACAGCTGTTGAACACCCATTTTATGCAAATATTAATCTAAATCCTATAAGTTTAAGAGACATTAGAGAGCCCTCTACATTCCTTAATATCAGTACCAGGTTTGGAAAGATTCAAGGTGGATGCTGAGGCAATTAAGTCTGCCATCCTTTAATATCAAAATAACCATGAGGACTATGATGCAGGGTGTTTTCCGATAGAACTTCATAGCTGCCAATTTAAAATGTCATTTTGAAAGGGAGATGAATGTGGTTTTCCTTTCCTAGAAAACAACCTCTGGGAAGATCTTACTACATTAGAAAGGGAATCATGTGTGACCCCATCCACAACTGTTCTATGGCCAATCCCACTGAGCACTTATCTCATATGTCCTTCTAGCATTTAGAATCTCATCCCACTTTATCTCTCCGCTGCCTAGAAAAATGTGCTGTAAGACATAAGATTAGAAACTTGTAATTGTTGAAAAGGTCAAGACAGGTTTTCTGCTCCCACTCTTCTTTTGAGGGGGTGAGTGGGAAAAGTCACCTATGTGAGGGAGTGAACACTGCTTGTTAATAATGTCTGAGCTTTTCCTTATTTAAAAAAAAATCCTATGCATTATTTTTACTGTTTTCTTTGGTGTTACTTATAGAACACCAAAGCTTTTCTATTTTTGAATATTGTTGTTCCATGCACTGTATTCTTTTTAAAAAACGTATATTTTTTGTTTTTTACAGAGAGGAAGGGAGAGTGGTAGAGTTAGAAACATCGATGAGAGAGAAACATCGATAGCGCCTTCTGCACACCCTCCACTGGGGATGTGCCCACAACCAATGTACATGGCCTTGACCAGAATCAAACCTGGGACCTTTCAGTCCGTAGGCTGACGCTCTATCCATTGAGCCAAACCGGTTTCGGCCAGTCAGAGATCTGTATGCAGATGTTATTTAATCCTTATAAATCTAACTAGAGGCCCAGTGCATGAAATCCATGCATGGAGTAGGCAGGTGTCCCTCAGCCCAGCTTACACACTCTCCAATCTGGGACATTCTTCTCACAATCTAGGACTGCTGGCTCCCAACTGCTTGCCTGCCTGCCTGATTGTCCCTCACCACTTCTGCCTATTCACCCCTAACCACTCCCCTGCCTGCCATATTGGTGCTTAACTGCTCCCCTACCAGCCCAATTGCCCCTAAGTGTCCTCCTCTGCCAGCCTGATCACCCCTACCTGACCTCCCCTGCCGGCTTGCTCACCCCTAATTTCCCTCCCTTCCTGGCCTGGTTTCCCCCAACTGCTCTCCCTTGCCAGCCTAATCACCCCTAACTGCCCTCCCTTGCCAACCTTATCACCCCTAACTGCCCTCTCCTGCAGGCCTGGTTCCCCCAACTTCCCTCCCTCAAGACCTGGTCCCCCTAACTGCTCTCCCCTGCAGGCTTGGGTCCCCCTCCTAATTATCCTCCCTTGTTAGACTGGTTACTCCTAACTGCCTTCTCCTGCAGGCCTGGTCCCTCCCAACTGCCCTCCCCTTCTGGCCATCTTGTGCAGCCATCTTGTGTCCACATGGGGGCAGCCATCTTGTGTGTTGGAGTGATGTCAATTTGCATATTACTATTTTATTAGATTGTATTATAGAAATGAAATATTTATTTTAAAAATATATTTTATTGATTTTTTTATAGAGAGTAAGGGAGAATAGAGAGTCAGAAACATCGAAGAGAAAGAAACATAGATCAGCTGCCTCTTGCATACTCCCTACTGAGGATGTGCCCTTGACAGCAATTGAACCTGGGACTTTTCAGTCCACAGGCTGACGCTCTATCTACTGAACCAAACCGGTTTTGGCAACATCTTTATTTTTGGAGGAAACAAAATTTGGGCTTGTGTGGGTCCTCCAGGAACCAGATTCCAGGATGGAATTAGAAGCTCAAAAGATTTATTGGAGGTAACACCTGGGAAAGATAGGAGAGAAAACATGATTTAGGCTGAGAAAGCCTACAGACCACAGTAGAGCCTGACACCTGTGAAGGGAAAGGATGAAGGAAGGATTGGGGAGAAGGAGCCTCATAGTACAGTGATACTCTAAACAAGTCTCCAGCACAAAAAATGCCCACAGAGGAGTCCCATGTTCAGACCCTAGTAGCTGTGCAGTGCCCACTTACTGGTAGCGGCTGCTTGGGGAGTTTGTGATCTCAAATGCTATTGCAGATCCCAGAGGCAGTGCAGTTGGAATTTTTCAGGAAACTACTACTCACAACTGAATGGCAAGTTTCTTGAAGGGAAATTTGAGTGGTGCACAATCCTGGTTCCCACGGCTACTCAATGCCCCAGAGTGCGATGTACGTGAACCCAGGCCTAACAAAGGCTTGCCTTCCCAAACGGGAAGAACATTACCATCAGCAACCACTTCTAGCCATTTTCGGTTTTCTTCTGTGTGGCCTCCTTCACCACATAATTTATTGACCTCAGTAAATTGATTTTAGGCAATTAGAGCTCTGTTGGTTTTAGAACTTTTTATTCACACAGAGTTCTATGAATCTTCAAATTTCTTAAACCTGGGAGGTAGCAGGATAAGCAGATAAAAGCAGAAAATAGGTTTTATTTTTAAAAAGGACTTTTCTCATTGTCACCAGGTTATGCCTTAATATTGGTCCCTGGCTGAAAATTTGTAATTAGTTATCTACTGTCAGATTTACTTTAAGGTAGGGGTATGAGGGGGCATTCTCGGCAATAGAGATAGCTTGGTTGAACCTACATTTGGTTTCTTTGCTTATAAATATAGTTGACATATAACATGAATTCACTTTGGGTGTACAGCATACTTATTTGGTACATGTTTATATTGTGAAATGACTATCACAAGTTAACATTCATCACTGTACAGTTACAAATTTTTTTCTGGTGATGAGAACTTTTAAGACTTATTTTCTTAGAAACTTTCAAATCTACAACCAAGTATTGTTAACTATAGTAACAAGACTGTGCATTACATTCCTAAGATTTATTCATTTTGGAAGTTAGTATGTTTTGATCAACTTTGCCTATTTTTCCAACCTCATCCCATCCATCACTCCCATTGCCTCTGGAAATCACCAATCTGTTCTTATTCCATAAGTTCAGTTTCTTTTACATTCTCCATATAGGTGAGATCATATATTGTCTTTCTCTGATCCACTTATTTCACTTACTATAATGTTCTCAATTTTCATCTCAATTTTTGCAAATGGTAGGATTTCCTACTTTTATGGCTGAACAATATTCCTTTGTATATACAGAACACATTTTCCTTATTCACTTGTCAATGGACACTTAGGTAATTTCCTGTTCTATAGGTTGCCTTTTCGTTTTGCTGATGGTTCCTTTTGTGTTGTTGGTTTTTTTTTTTCTTTTTAGTTTGATATAGTCCTACTTGTTTATTTTTGCTTCTGTTGCCTTTGTTTTTGGTTTCAAATCCTAAATAAAGTATTGCCAAGACAAATATCTAAGAGCATACTCCCTATGTTTTCTTCCAGGAGTTCTATGGTTTCAGTCTTTAATCCATTTTGAGTTAATATGTAGTATGGTGTAAGATAGTGGTTCAATTTTATTCTTTTGCATATGCCTATACAGTTTTCCAACACCATTGAAGTAGTTGATACTTGATGGAATAAGTAAGATGAATCCAGGAAAAAACATTTGAGCAACAGGGGTAGGTCTTGATTAAATAAGTATCAAAGGTTGAGATACTTTCTTCTTTGGGAAGTTCAACAGCCCCAATGTGGAGATATTTGAGTTTAAAGGCTGTGAGAAAGGGGGGGCATTCAGACCCTTATCTACCTGCTTGTCTCTTCCCACATTTCTCCTCAGAATACCAAAGGTTCCACGGTGCACAACTGCAAAACACAATCTCACTAGATGTCCTTCCTCCAGCTCAAGTGTAGATTGCAATGGTAGCAATGAGAATGTACACAACATCCTCAGAGCTTATGGAATCTTCCTTACTATCTCTGGTGATGTCCACACCAAAACTCCAGAAAAATACCTTTCCTATTCCATTAGCAAAAGCCAACAGTCAATTAGAATGTTCAAAGGAAGATTTGTTTTGATTGGAGGGAGAGAGGTGACTAAGAATCCATAGGCAGAGATATAGCTTGGTTTTCATGGGAGGACTGAAGACCAAATTAAAACTAGTGGCTTTAACTTCCATTTTAGCAATGGCTGGGAGTTCTGTTGGTGAATCAGGAGAAATGACTCATTACTCAGAGCTGTGTTTTCCCCAGTTTCTCCAAATTTGGCATGGGTTAAGTCATAACTCTAATATAAATGACATTTAACAAAGTTTCCTTACTCTTCAGTACCTCATATGAGGCTACTTCCAATGCACACTGCTGGGTCCTTCAAATCACCTTCACATACATACCTATGCATTTCAGGCAGAGGAAGGCAAAAAAATCTGAGCAGGATGCAAACTCTGATGGATAATCTTCAGCTAAAAGTGCAAAGTTACAAGCAGCAAATTGAGGCGGTGGTAAGTGCCTGGGGTGGTTGCAGCCTCATGGATTTCCCAGCAGTTGTTTTTGATTAATGGAGATGTGGGACCCTGAGCTAGGTGAGCAGCTTGTCAGAGAAAAGCAGCTCAGCTTAACGTCTGCTCATTCTCTGGTTTTTCTCAAGCTAGAATCAGCACCCATGGTAAAATTTTGTGCTGCTTTTCCCTCCAGGGAGCCAGAGCTCTCTCCCTCAATTTTGTGATTATTGCACTAAACATGTACAGTGCAAGAAATAAGCCAAGTAAGAGCATGGTATTAAGTAGTGATGGCACATTTTTTGGCTGGGTAATCACCCCAGGGTCTTCCTCACCCTAAAACCTTGAGTAAGCACAAATGCAATTCATAGTCCTTTTTCTGATGAGCCTGGACATGACTGTGCACAAAACTGTTATCACTTGAAATGTATCTGCCAACTTTGGGTTAGTATCCATAGCTACATGAAATGTAAGTGATAAGTACCACATATATTGGATTATATCTAATAATGTCTCCTTAGGGTTTTCAAGTTGATTATTTAAATGATTTGGGCTAAAACACTGTTATAGCTATTACCCATTGACCAATATAATTATAAAGGCCCCACCCCCCTCTACCCAGAAGTATAATACGATGTGAACTAATAAGAAAACAAGCAACCCTGGTCATTCTATCACATACCGAATCTGTGCATGCCGGTGGACTACATCCAGTTGGTGGAAAGTGCCGACCATATTCTAAACTTACAGGGAAAAACAGTTATAAAAATAGATCTCATGCCTGCTGGAAAGTCTGAATCCTATATGTCATACAGAAATATGATATTCCTTTCAATACATAGAAGTTTAGATTCCCTTCACACATTTTTCAACTTTCTCATGTCAGAGCAGAAAAAATATGACTATGTAGGCACAGAGATTTCTTTTTCTACCCATTTTTTATTTTTATAGGAAGCACAAGTCAATCAATATCTTTCCAAGTATAAGAAGCAGCAACATGATTTGAACGAAGCTCAGGAAAGGGCAGATATAGCAGAATCTCAAATCAATAAAATCAAGATTAAAATGGAAGAGTTTGGAAAAAAATGTATGTCACATGTTCAACTCTGTTCTCTTTTTTTAAAAAATTATCTTTATTGTCGCAAGTATTACAGATGTCCCTTTCTTCCCAGTTCTAACTCTTAAGACATTTCTTGTTTTTCTCTTTAAATGCTTCTAAAATTATATATATGATTATAAATATATATATGAATATATATATATATATATATTTATTTATAAACACATTTTAATAAAACCTTCCCATATTTACTAAATTCTACTGGCCTAGGTAGTAGGAAGTGCTAAGCATCTGAGTGGGATGCACAATGTATTTATACTTCTCAAATGCTTAATTCTAGCTTAACTTGCAGGCTCTGAGACCCAGGGCCTAAATTCATTTGTATAGAATAGTCAGGAGCCCAGGGGAAAAAAATGACTTAAAAGGGACAGATGGATCTGCTTGAGATTCTATGGTAGGAAAGTATATGACTTTGTGCTGTATGTATACGGAGACCTGGAGGCTCAGGTTTAAAACTGAGGCAGTGGAGAACAAATGTAAGAGTCCTACTTTCTAACTTTCTGCCTAAATCACAGAGAAGAAAACTTTCTACATCTCTGTGAGCCATAAACTGCTGTTCTGATCCTATCATGGAGCCCACTCCTCCAATGTTCCCGGCAAAGTGGTAGAGTGTCAAGGAACAGTAAGCTGTAGGCTTGATAGGATCCGTGTCGCAGTTTGTTCAGGTTACTATACCAGAACATCAGAGACTGGGCATCTCCTATTTATCACAGTTCTGGAGTCTGGAAAGCCCAGGACCATGATGCTGGTAAATTAGGAACCTGGTGAGAGCTGTTTCTCAAATGGCCTCTTCTCACTGTAAGCTCATGTGGAGAAAAATGGGGAAGAAGCTCTCTGCGGTCTTTTATTCTTATTTTTTTAAATGAAGGCACTGGTACCATTAAGGCACTAATACCTCTTAAGGACTCTGATCTTATGACTTAATCATCTTCCTAAAACCTCACTTAATACAATCAATACAAGTGTCGGGATTCAACATGTGGACCTGTGGGGGACAAAAACATTCAGACTACAGCAGTCAGGGCCTCAGATTCCTCATAGATTTTCCAAGGAACATACATTTTTTTAAAAAAATGAGATCTGGCTTCAGAAGAAATAGGAGATTGGATATCCTTCATAAAAGGCCTATCAGGCAGTTAAGCACAATGCCTACCACAGACAGGCACCATTATTTCAATAAAAAAATTGTTTATGTCTGGTCTTCATTCTTTTATAAAAAATATATTTTATTGATTTTACACAGAGAGGAATTGAGAGGGATAGATAGTTAGAAACGTCGATGAGAGAGAAACATCGACCAGCTGCCTCTTGCACACTCCCCACTGGGGATGTGCCCGCAACCAAGGTACACGCCCTTGACCGGAATCGAACCAGGGATCTTTCAGTGCACAGGCCAAAGCTCTATTCATTGAGCCAAACCGGTTTAAGCTTCATTCTTATTATAAAGAATTACTCATAATCCTGAAAAAAAATAGATAGGGTTGCCAACAATAAATACTATCTTAAGCGAGGTCAAAAGGACCTCTTTTGAAGCAGAAACTGAAAGTTGGTATGGTGCCTATGTTTAGATCAAAATATAAGAAGTATGAGTCACTGGCAGACTCCAGAGGTTTCTTACTGGTGCCTGCATAGCTGTCTCAGGGACAAGGCCTCAGTGGAGATGTCCAGTGAAATGGCGTGAACTCTGGCCTCAATTCGAGAAGGTTATGGCATTGGATTTGGGGTCTTCTGTGCAGAGCCTGCCCAGCAGGCCCATATCATGGATTGTTTAGGGAAATGCCTCCCATGTGCTGCAATTGCACTCAGCTGCAGGAGGTTGAAAGGGCTCCAAAGCAGATGTAAAGTATTAGACTTTGTCACAGTTATTTCCAACAAAGATTAAATGAGCAAAGCAGAAATTGCTTCTTCTGCGAGGCCAGAGATGAATAGGAAAAGCATCCTCGGCAATGACTAATTGTTTCCCATTCACAGAAGGAAAGCCTGGAAATCTCTCAACTGTCTTAAAGCAGAAGAAAAGGTTTTCTGATAGCATTGCATGTCGGGCTGTGGAGCACATGGATGATGTGGCTACAGAGACTTTCCCTCATGGGGTCTTCTGTGGAAGGCTCTTCCTTCACTGGCAAGGTGGAACATTGAGTGACCAAGCCCACCCTTGGGGTGAATTACTGGCGGGTGTCCGCTTTTTATAATGCAGATAATTGCCCCAATTCTCCGCCTCCCTCTGAAGCTAATGAAGAGTTGACTGAGGCCTGCTCACCTCTGGAGAGGACTGGGCTTGGTCCTGGGTGTGTGTTCCACTGATGAAAGTCACAGGAATCTCACAGAACACACGGATACTGTTTTTCAGGTTCATGAAAAATAAGCAGTTCTTGCTTATGGAGGACAGTGGCTGGGAAAGCACAAGGAGAGTCTCATTTTATGGCTGAAAAGTTGAGTTGTGTTTGAAACAAAATATTAAACAAAGTGGCTAGAAAAATGTAGCACTTAAAGGGAATATCCTTGCTTCCAAGGTTAATGGGGTTTTTTTTGATCCTCAAATACAAGTAAACATTTCACATGAAAGATTAAATAGATGCAATGACCTTTTCAAATTCTGAAGTTAACAAATGAATGAATGTTTGTTCTTTGTCCATAATGCCTCTTAATGAGTAATATTCATTGGATAAATCCTTAGACCAGTAATAGTCCATGAAGACTAGAGCATGTTAGCAAACGGTTATTACTGAAGTTAGTGAACTTTGCTTGACACATCCCTAAGCCATAGGTCTATATTTTTAGGCACTAATGGTGGGAGTTGATAAACTTTTTGCTAGCACTGTAATCTATATATAGTCATTTGCACTTGTAGGTGAACTCTTTCTAACTGACTCGCATGAAAGCTACATGCTGGTGTAGACTTTAAACACGGAAGCCACTTCTTACACAAGACACTCAGTGATAGGTAGTATGGTAGTTTTGGATTGTGTCAGTTTCTCTAGTTAGAGGCATATTTCCCAGAATTCCTTTGTGTGGTTCTGGCTTGGACTTAGGCACAGTAGGAATTTGCACCAGGTTTGAGAAGAAGCAGTGAAGGCACATCTATTTATTGGATGCTCATATGGTCAGTTTCAGCCCCAGACACTGTGGGTGGTAACTGGCAAATACTAGCCCAGGCTACAAATGAGGAGCCCCCTGAGATCAGCAACAATTCTGGATCCACAGCTCTTCCAGTTCCTGTCAGTTTCCCTCTTCAGCCTCAGAGTCTTGGCCAGGCATGTAGTGTGGGGCTCCATGGCAACGGGCGCCAGCTTCTCTTGTAGGGCCCCACGGCAGGAACTTTGGAGGCCCTCAACAGGCATGGATTCCCATTTGCCATCAACATCCTCACTCCGTGTCCAACTCTCCTTCCTGAGCACTGGCTCAGCACCAGAGGCAGAGGGGGCAGCCTGGCCTAGACTTCACCAGTGCCCACAATTGTGTAAGGCTGAATCCCTATAATAAATCCTTATTTCTTGTCTTTCTCATCAGTCTGCCTCTCTGATCCGGCACTGACTCCTACAGGTGCCTCTAAGATTGATTCAGGTGCTCAACAGTGGTGAAGGACTCAAGTTCTCTCTTGTCTGCCATCCTCAGTGTGTTGGCCAGGTCTTTAAATATGTCGTCATCATCCCTGGAGTGTCCTGTGTTTCTTTATGAAGGTTTCCTTTACAATGCCATTCTTAATACTTACACCCTCATAATGTTGAAACAAATAAGATTAAAAAACACAACAGCTATGCACAAGGTATGGTATTGTGAATTAAGGCCAGCTGATAGAGAAAATTTGGACCAGTAGTATTAACACACAAGTGAGAGTTGGTTTTCTCCTATAAACTAAGGGTTAACATTTGATTAAGTCACAAAAATCTTGGTTAGGCTTTTTCTTTCTTATAATTGATTAAAATTAAGGGGAATAGATCATCAAGTCAGCTGGGCTATTCATTCTTTCCTTGCATAAAAATTTATATGGAAACCTAAATTATTAAAAAACTGATGAGCAAGCAATATGATTGCGCCAGACGAATGAGTCAAATTATCTTCAGAGCTGGCGTCTCTCAGCTATGCAAACCTGTGCTGGAAGCTCTGAGGTGGCAGTTATTGAGTTGATAGGATAGCCTTAGAGATACTGAGATACTTATTCTTTGGGTTCTAAGACTCAGCATACTAAATCTAGTTGTTTAAACAGACATAACCATATAAAACTAGAGTCTAATATCTTAGCACTGTGGTTCAAAAACTGTGGCTCGCAAGCCACATGCAGCTCTTTGGCCCCTTGAGAGTGGCTCTTCCACAAAATACCACGGCCTAGGTGAGTCTATTTTGAAAAAGGGGCATTAGAAGATGTTTAAGTTTAAAAAACTTGGCTCTCAAAAGAAATGTCAATCATTGTACTGATGATATTTGGCTCAGCTGACTAATGAGTTTGCCGACTATTGCCTTAGCAGATCAATTGCCTTGGTTTGCAGATTCTGTTTATCACCTTTTCATTTAAGGTGACTTCTGCTCCTACCCACTCTCTCACCCATCATTAGTTGATTAGATTTTTGAATCAGTGATTAGTGATACATTTCTTCCACATTCTTAGTGGGATCCTCACTGTACCCTCCTGGGATGATTGCAGTAATAATGTACATGAATGAGATAATTGTTTCTTTAAATTATATTGGCATCTAGGCATTTATAATCTTGATGCAGGTAGGTGGTCAGTGAATGGTACTTAGGTCCTGGAGAGTGAATGTGATACTGGAAAAGAGAACATTTACAAATCTTTGCATTCTTAAAATCATCTGGTCATGGCAGGCCATTGCTGGAATCCCAGGGAGGAAAGGGAGATGAAGTCACTGGATACTGATGCCTGTGATGTATTGTCACATTCCTGTTTTCACTTCACTTCCTGTACTGGCTAGCTGTTCTGAAAGAGCCTAGAGAGACCCAAGATAAATGAAATTTAAAGGGCTATCTTTGTGTCAGAATAATCATTTTTAAAAAATATATATTTTATTGATATTTTACAGAGAGGAAGGGAGAGAGACAGAGAGCTAGAAACATCGATGAGAGAGAAACATCGACCAGCTGCCTCTTGCACACCCCCTACTGGGGATGTGCCCGCAACCAAGGTACATGCCCTTGACCGGAATCGAACCCTGGACCTTCCAGTCCGCAGACCGACGCTCTACCACTGAGCCAAACTGGTTTTGGCCAGAATAATCATTTTTATCGTAAGTATTTAATGATAGTAGTGTGTTGCTTTGGTTTTTGGGAGGGGGTGCTTGAAGCTATTGTTTGAATCTCTAATCAGAGATCCATGATATAGTTGCCAGATGTTCCTGAGTTTTTAACACTTTTATAACTCTTGGCTCTTATTAATGATTAATAAAACTAAAAAATAAAAAGTTTTCAGCAAAAATGGAGTAAACAATCAAACTGTGACTCATAACTGAATTATCAGTCCCCAAGGATCCTAGAAGTGGCTAAAAAACTCAGCAATTTGAGTCTGGGCAGAAACTGTAGTGTGCTTTGCTTCACTTTATCTCTCTGTATTTCTCTTCATTTCTATACAATCCCATGTTTCCATCAAAAGAATAAGCACGTGGGCCCACTCATATGCCTAGTGCCATTCTCTACAAATAACAATAGGAGATGAGAAGAGCAACCACTTACTTAAACAAGTAGAGGCTGTTTAATTATAGACATTGGGAAAAGCCTAATTGTATTTTTTTTTCTGTTATATTATCCAGAAATACCTCCTGCCTTGTTTTACTCTATAAAAGTCTCTTGAATGACAATATGTAAATCAGTTAAATATCAGTTACCATTTTATAGTAGTGGCCTGGTGCACAAAATTCATGCACATTAAAAGAGGATTGATTAGAGGAAATATTTTAATGCTGCTATTTGCCCTTTCTCTGTAATAGAAGTGTCAGAGATGAAAGAAAATTAGTAAAATGTATATGAAAATCTCCCTCCTGTCAGAGTCTGGGGTGCACTGTGGGACCTAGAGTCAAGTCCCCGCCCACCACCCACACACACTTTGAAAATGCAGGAGACCCAGACCCAGCAGGCTCCATCACCATCAAGCCCTTTCAGGCAGGGTTGAAGCCTCAGGTCTCCCAGCCCAGTGCTGGGTGGGAGATGTAGCCTCAGGTCCCCCAGCCCCGGTGCCAGGGTGGGGGTCATGGCCTGAGATCCCCCGACAAGCCCTGTGGGGTGGGGGTGAGGAAGTGGGGGGGGGGCACAGCCTGAGGTCCCTCACCCTGGCCAGGCACCATGCAGCCTCAGGTCTTGATATTATAGCATCCTGGCTAATTTACATGTTTATTATATGTATATAGATTCTTATACTATAAACTAGAGGCCCAGTACACAAAATTTGTGCATGGGGTAGGGAGTGTCCCTCAGCCCAGCCTGCATCCTCTCTAATCTGGGACCCCTCAAGGGATCTTAAACTGCCTGTTTAGACCCAATGCCACTGGGATCAGGTCTAAATGGGCAGTTAGACATCCCTCTCACAATCCAGGACTGCTGGCTCCCAACTGCTCACCTGCCTGCCTTCCTGATTGCCCCTAACTGCTTCTGCCTGCCAGCCTGATCACCCCCTAACCACTCTCCTGCCAGTCTGATTGATGTCTAACTGCTTCCCTGCCAGCTTGTTTGCCCCCAACTTCCCTCTTCTGTCTGCCTGGCCACCCCTAACTGCCCTCCCTTGCAGAGTTGATCACCTCTAACTGCCCTCCCTTGCAGACCTGGTCCCTCTCAACTGCCCTCCCTTGATGGCCATCTTGTGGTGGCCATCTTGTGTCCACATAGGGCAGGAGTGGGCAACATTTTGACTCGAGGGCCACAATGGGTTCTTAAACTGGACCGGAGGACCGGAACAAAAGCAACCTGACCATGCTGGCACTCTCATCTTGGGCTGCTGGTGAAGGAGCAGAGGGGGAGAGCAACAGAACCCTCTGCTCTTTTGGCTCCGCGGGCTGGATAGAACAGCTGAACGGGCCAGATCTGGCCCGCGGGCCATAGTTTGCCCAAAGCTGACATAGGTCCCCCAGATCTTTGACCACATGGGGCAGCCATCTTATGTGTTGGAGTGATAGTCAATCTGCATATTACTATTTTATTAGATAGGATAGAGGTCTGGTGCACGGGTGGGGGCCAGCTGGATTGCCCTGAAGGATGTTCCAGATCAGGGTGGGGTTCCCTTGGGGCATGGGGTGGCCTGGGGGAGGGGTCTGTGGTGGTTTGCAGGATGGCCAGGCCCCCCAGCAACCCTAGCAGAGGTCCTGGTATCTGGAATTTATTTACCTTCTACAATTGAAATTTTGTAGCCTGGAGAGGAGCCAAGCCCCCTGCTCACTCTTTGGCTGCTGCCATTTCTGTTGGGGTTCATGTATCTTCTATAATTGAAATTTTGTAGCCTGGAGTTAAGGCCTAGGCCAGCCAGGACAGGTGGAAAGCTTGGCTTGCTCCTAGCCTGTTCTCTCCAGCTCCACAGCTACCACAATTTTTCTTGGGATTTATCTTCTATAATTGAAACTTTGTATCCTTGAGTGGAGGCCTAGGCTGGCCAGGGTGTGTGGAAACCTTGGCTTCTTCTATTGCCGGGGAAACCCAAGCCTCTCAACTGCTCTCTGTGGCTGCAGCCATCTTGGTTGGGCTAATTTGCATACACTCACTCTAATTGGCTGATGGATGTGGCTGGTGGGCATGGATTGAGTGGAGTGATGGATAATTTGCATATTATTCTTTTATTAAGTAGGATGGTTTGACAAAGGAAATCTCTTACCATGTTTTCTTCATTATTGGCATTGTTAGCTCTCTCATCAGGAGAGAACTTCTTTCTGTACGAAAAGAGAGAAAAAACTTTAAAATCTTGGCAAACATTTGTTCTTCCTTATTCCTAAATCAATATATAGGCACAACTTGGAGATACTGCAGGTTCTCTTCCAGACCACCTCAATAAAGCAAATATCACAATAAATTGAGTCACACAAACTTTTGGGTTTCTCAGGGCAGATAAAAGCTATGTTTGCACTATGTTTGAAATAGTGGAAGAATTACCAACACATAACACAGACATAAAATGAGCAAATGCTGTTGGGAAAATGGCACCAATAGACTTGTTTGACACAGGGTTGCCACAAACCTTCAATTTGTAAAAAGTACAATCTCTGTGAAGCACAAAAAAATGAGGTATGTCTGTAATTAGGTTATTAGAGTTACTTCAGTTACTTCCCCTTTCATATCCCTCTTTCAACAAACAATATTTAAAATGCATTCAGTGTAGAAATACCTCATCAGAAACAAACAGCAGTAAATTCTATGGCTCATTAAGGTGCTCCAAAGTGGCAATAAAGCCAATTCAACCAGGCCAGGAATTCCCAGCTCTTTAGGATTGTTGGCCTGATTCCTACCAACTGTTTAATGGAAAATAGCCAAAGAGGTGATGGCTAAAGCTGAGAGGGATGGTTAAGAAAAAGAAGAGTACGGTGATACTTCTCAAGAAAGGCCTTTCCTCTAGGCCTTTCTAAAATCCAGTATAATTTATGCTTATCCTAGACTAAGGGCATTTTAAACAGAATAATTGAAAAGGAAAACATTTGAATCATAGTCATATAAAACAACAATCAGAGACCTGGAGGTAGGTTTGTGGCTTTTAGTATAACAGCTTGAAATACATTTGTAGCCTATTTAACTACAAAACTATAGAGCATTATTATTATTATTATTATTATTTATGATGATGATGATGATGATGATGATGATGTGGCCAATACCATGACATTGTTTTTGCTGATCTCTCCTGACCACTCCTCCAGAATCAGTACCCATCTTGCTCTCTGCCATGGGAAGCTCACCTGGATGGTTCTATCTGCAGGGCCTCTCTTCCCTCTGGCTTCCAGGTGAGGTGGAAATCATAGGGAGGGAAAAGTAAAATCAGGTGTTTATTCTTCCAGCTCCCTCCCTTTAGAGTCATCTTGGTCTGGCTGTGCTCTTCAAGTGAAAGTCACCTTTCTAAAATGACAGCAGCTTTTATGTGACTCTCCAGGTTTTGGGAACTGCTTCTTTTCCTTATCCCTTCAAGTTTAGTTTTGCTCGTGAGTCGGCTGCTCCCATCTCTGGGGGGAAATGCACTATCTTCTGTGCTCCCCTTTGTACAGTTCTGAGTGAGCCAGGTGTCTGCTGTTAGGACCTGACCTATGCCCACATCCAATATTTCCAGCCAGCTAAGGAGTAGGAGTAAAAAGTAAGGGGACTACCCTGGGGATGAGTACAATCACAGGGCTAACGTTGGTGAAACTCCTGCTCACTGTCACTCTTAAAATCTTACCTTTCAGTAATGGTTTCTGCTGTGGCCAAATACTCTAACTTCCACAGAAATGATAGGCAGATATCAACCAGGGGAAGAGACATAGTATCTAGTCCAACCACCTAGACACTCAGAGCCTGCTCAGAGGAATTATGGAATAAGGGAGGGTGTCTTGGGGCCTAGATCTATCTTGGCTGCTACTTAGCTGGGCCATATTAGGTGGACACAGGTTTGTTCCACCTGCCTCCTTAGCATTTGAGCTAACACCTTACATTCCAGTTTCCTGATCTGCAAAGTATAGAAATAAGTTTTTTTTCCCCCCAGATCTAATTTTGCTGGTAAAAGTGAAGTTTTTAAAGAAGTTGTGTGACAATGGCATCTTAATATATCATTAAAATTGCTCTAAGTAACATACATCTGTTTGTTGCAGAAAACTTAGAAAACGTTTTTAAAAAATTTTTGAAGGATTAAAATAAATGGCACTTAAAGGACAATGCTATTTCAAGAAGTGGCTACAGTACACAAAGCTCAAGGAAAAAGAAAACAGAGCCCAGGGACTTGAGGAAGTCCATAAAACACCTGGGCAGGTGAGGGATGGAGAAGGGCAACCTTTCTCCACAAGCAACCATTTCTAAAGCTTTGGATTATTTCCCCCCCAGCTATTTCTCAATGCAAGGTAATTGGTACCACCCTGGGCATTATTTTACTCTTAGATTTTCTTTTTAATATTTTTTTAGTAAAAAACAAACAACAACAACCATTAACTATCATGTGATGTCAAATTAATTTACCCAATCCTCTATTATTTATTGAAATAGCAGAAAAACTGGAATTAAAGGTAGTATGCTGTAGTGAATGTGCTTATATATAGTTTGGTGTGTCTCAGACCATTAAACTCAGAATAAATTCCCAGACTTATAATAAGTAGGTGGAAATGTATGAGCATTAAAAAAATATTTCGTATAAATTTTACAAATGACTATCCAGAAAATTCAGATCTGTTATGTGCCCAGAAGATGCAGGTGTATGTCATACCTCAAGCTGAACACCCAGAGACAGAATCCAAATCTCCCATGAGGTATCAACTTTGATGAAATAGATGCATCTTCTTGATTTTAGGATGTTAAGTACCACCAAAATCTCCCAAAGCGTTGAAAACAGAATGATTATCAAGAGGGCTATTCTTTGAATCACTTATAAATAAAACAAACAAAAAAGTCTATAAGGAGAAGCATTACCAAAAGATAAAGAAAATATGTGGGTGGGTGGGTAGAGTATGCTTACTATTTTGAAAACCAGTTATTTCTGCCTTGCGGGTGGCAGGCAAATTTCATATTAGTGAAAATACGTTTCATAGTGAAAAGACAGCCCTGTCTGGACCAGAGAGTTGTGCTTTTTGTTTTTTGTTTTGCTTTGTGAGCATAACTAATACTTCCCAGTCTCAATGTCGCTATTGTGGGAAACCTGCAAAAGCTGTCATTTGAATGAATTTGGGGCTTAGTGGGAGTCAGGAGAGAAAAAGCCTGAAAACTTGAGAGGCAATGAGTCTATTATGCATTTAAGTTTCTTTTGTTTTATATTGTGGTAAGAGAATCAATGCACTTTCTACAAAGGAACAATTATGACTACAAACTAGCCTCAGCCCAGTGTTCTTCTTGGGGGATAAAGAGAGGGTGCAGTTTACTCTTGGCTTGGAGAAGACAGATTCCTAGCGAAATAGTGACAAGGAGTGCGGACGTGATGGGAAGATCTAAGCAGGAGCCATGGTATTGAATGAGAGGTTACAGGTGGCCACTGGGATAGCATATGGTACTTGAGGCTCCTTGCGAACAACTGGAGAAGTCTGGACTTTTCCCAGCATCCCCTTTAGTGCCAGAATTGTAATTAGTGTTAAAGGAAGTGGGGATCCTGGAAAGCAAAAGCTTGAAGCCCTAAAGTTATCAGAGCCAGAATCTATTAACCTTGTGATCTAAAGTCTACCCAAGATTAGAGCACAAAGCCTAATTCAGGGGGATAAATGTTTATAGCTATTTTTAAAGATGAACAGCTTTATCTAATAGATCTCATTTTTAATGAACACACTTTTAATGTTTTAAAATAAAAAAATTAATCTCTCTACGTATTTATGTCAATGTGAAATTCAATACCCATGCAAAGAAGGAATTAATAAGTAGAAATGTAAACTTTCCAACATGTTTTTATATGCATGTTTTTCCTCCTGAAGGAAATCCTGCAAGGTTAGCTTCTCATTTTATCCGTGATCTTCAGTTCCCCCATCTGTGGAGAGATTTGCCCAAGGTCACATATTGATTCAGCAGCAAAATTTAGCAAGAATTATTTAATTCCATTCAATTCAGTGTAAACTTTATCTAGCAGATCTCAACTCCAGGAATAACAAGCAACCCTATCTGGGCCTCCTTTTCAAATGTTGCAGCATGTTCTGGAAAAGGCAGCAAGTAGAAAATTGCCATTCAGAATAGAAAACCGAGTTTCCTTGAAAGAGTGAAATATAAGGTACTGGTGCTATTTGCCCTCTTCTCTTGCCTGCTGGGGTAGTTCCTGCTACAGACCTCTGCCTGGGGTGGGTTAGGGGAACAGGGAGGAGTTTGAGCAGACCCTCCTCTCTTCTCAACTGGCCAAGGTTTACTTGGGAAAGACTCAGAAAAGCCGGATTGGTCTAAGGCTCCTCTTTGAGTAAACTGAAACTTAGACCTTTGGTTAGAAAGATGGGCCATGTAGACCATGGTCTGTAGACCATTTCTTCCTAATCATTTTCTACACTCCAAAATGAATCCAATATGGGGCAGCGTTTTAAAAATAGGATGCAAGCTTAACTGTATTTTACATAAAATGGGCACTTTTACTTTGGAGAAAAATAGCTTCACATCCCAGTTTTCAGTATTCTCAAAGTGTCAGCTCTACAAAGGAAGTATTATCACTTAGTGTCTAGGAGCTTTTGTCTATTTGAAGATCACTTAACCTAAAGATAGCTCTCGGTTCTTAATCTCAAAATCTTATTACATAGAGTCACCAAACCTCCAAATATGTTATTCCTACCAGTTTTCACAAGTAGGATGATATGATAAAAACATTTCTAAACTATATTCCATTGACTCAAATATCTTTATTAAATAATAAAAAGAGAGGCGCTGTGGTCTCCCGTGATGTCAAGTTGATAGTTTGAGGGTAAGAGGACCAATCAACCTACTTGGAAAGTCAGCATCATGAGTATACATTCCACTATGAATAGTGAACTAGAGACATTTTAAATAATTAGTTTTGGCATTTAGCTATCAGTAGAGGTAAAAAGAAAATGAGCTGAAGCAGGCATCCACTTCGTGTTCCAAATGTCTTTTGGTGGCTTCTTCCTCCCAGGTTCACGGACTGTGCTTCCCCCGCATCCAGCAGAGCCCCAATTCGAAACTCCTCCTGTGCCTACAGCCTCAACTCCCCCAATGCTGGACCCTAAGGAACATAATTAGGCACAGTGATAAAAGGAATTGAAGATGTTCAGCCTGCAGAGTCATAAAATATATGTTCCCTCTTTATTTCTAAAGCCCAGAGGCCAGCTAGGGAGGTGATACCACCTGGGTTTTAACTCTTACAAACCCAACAGTGAGCACTCAGGCACCGGCACCCACTATTAACATCGCTATCAGTTACCAACATTTTAAACTCACTGTTCTGCTTCTGTTGGCCTCTCAAATGCTGGTGTTTCCCAGGACTCCCCTCTTGTCACTCTGTCTACTCCCTAGTTGTCTGTTACTTCTATGGTCTCAATCATTTCTTACTCTCTCTTTCTAGACAAAGTTATTTTCTTTACATAAGCAGTATTTTTCCAAGTGTGTGTTAATCCCTCTTGGCCTGAACTCATTTGGAGCAAAGACTGTGCTGGGTGTTCTGGCTTGCCTCTACCCACTCCTGATTAAACCCTATCATGTCACTCTGTAGTTTTGTAGGCTGACTTCTGTGGACTGCCATGGATTGCTTTTTTCAGGCTCTAGACTCACCTACTACTTAATCCACCTGCAAGAGAATATGCCCCTCAAATAATCTAAAATTCGAGTCTAGCATCTTTCTGATGTTTCTTTTTTTATTGATTATTGTATCACATAATTGTCCTCATCCCCCCATTCCCATCCCAAACCCCTCCCCACATATGCCCCCACCCCCCTGTTGTCCATGGCCACTGGATAGGCCCATGTGCATGCACACAAGTCCTTTGGTTGATCTCTTCCCCTTACCCCCACCCTCTCCTACTTTCCCTCTGAGGTTTGAGAGTCTGATCTTTGCTTCCCTTTCTCTGGGTCTGTTTTTGTTCACCAGTCTATGTTGTTCATTATTTCCTCTAGATGTGTGAGATCATGTGATCTAAGAAATACCCTTGTAAGAACATAAACTGCGACAAGCCTTAATGGTTATGCTGAGAGGCAAATGAATCAGTCTGTAGTGAGTTCCTTTAGGGCCAACAGTTCTTTTAAGTTCCAGTTTCAATGTCAAATAGTTCCTTATGTGTACATGTCAGCCATGCTATTTCAGATCTGGTTGTTGGACAAATGGTGGTGTTGCAGGTCTGACCGTCTCTGGTTTGGTCCTGGGCAGCCTTCAGCGACACACAGCTGCTGTCTGCTGGTATGGTGAGGCGTCATTAGCATCTTCCATCTCTGAATTGTGTCTCTTCTGTCTTCATGGCTGGAGCACTTCTGTCTATTCTTTTCTGTTACAGGATTTCAGATGGTCCCAGAGTTGGTTCCTCATTACTTTCAGGACCCTAATCAAACTCCTTCACAAGGTGTAGAAGGCCTTTCATCTGGTTTTCCTGTACTCTCCACGCTCATCTCTTGGTAATTTAGCCTTGCTGTCAACACTTAAACTTTCATAAAGCCAGTAATATTTACTCCGCTATGCTTTGCACATAATGCATCTTTTTTTTCAACCTGGAATGCCTATGTTCTCCTAAAATTTCCTAAGACTTTTAAAAAATTCTGTTCTTATTCAACTCCTTTAAGCATATATTCTTTACTTCATGCATACCCAACCATGGTGAATAGAATTGCTCACTTTGTATGCACCCTTCCTGGTTGAATTTTATTTTTACACGTTTTTTTCTAGATGCTATAGATGCAGAAATAAGAGCCCTTGTTCTTAAGTTCACAGTCTGAGATAAAACAACCCTTACTTAGCACATAATAAATCATCAACAAGATAAAAAGCATGATGCCTAAGGACCTATTGGTGCTGTGGGATACTCAATTATGAATAAACATGAGAAAATACAATTTCCCATAGACAGTACTTACAGTTCAATATGAAAAATTTCATTGTTTGCCATGTGTCCATTGCTGCCTGGCTGATGAAAAATGGACATTGGGTGGCCATGCCTTTAGCACTCAAATTATGTAAAGGTATAAAGCACTTATAATTTTAGTATCTTACCAGTGGGCATCTTGAGAATATAAAACACAGAAAAAGAGATTTACAGAAAAATATTCTATAATGGAGAATTCTCTATATAATGGAGATTTACAAAAAAAATCTTGCTTTGCTTCTAAGAAATATAAAACAATATTTTCCTTAGAATTGGATAAGCGGTATCAAATAAATTTTTCTTCTCATTAATTTTCCATAAACAGTAGGTTATAAATACAGAGATTGATCAGAGTGTGGGTTTGTTCAAATAACTGAGAGGAAGGGATGTTAAAAACTGCTCATGCAATGATAAAGGCATTGATAAAGATTAATGGGCTAATACTACATGAAAAGACCAAAGAGATCAATTAATGCTCAATTAATATTTGACACTTGCCATGTATGAACTGGACGAGGATAAACACGTAATACACCACATATGATGGAGCTGTTTGTGTTCCTCTTTTCATATTTTATCACCAGTGTGACAAAAGTTAAGGGAAAAAAAAAAAACAAGGGCTCCTGGGAAACTGTCATCTTTAGCTTCTTGTTAGGCTATCTTTGCAGAACATTTATTATCTTAATATCCATGCAATGGAAAGATAAGCTTTCTGAGCAAAACTTGGTAGTCACTGAAAGGAAAAATAAAACAAAAATGTAGAATTTTAAGATCGTGTATGGTTATCTACAAATGAAAAAAAGGGCATTCATGGATACATAGCAACTAGCAATCTCAATTCTCTAGAAATAGTAACAAAATGAAATCTAATAGCCTTCCTGAGGAACCAAAATGTGGGTGTTTAAAAGTCTATAAACTAGAGCTCATGCAGCGCTCTGCACTCCTCAGGCACTGACTTGGTCTTTTTGATATTATTTACACATTATTCTTATTTTTGACATTATTTACACATTATTTCTGAGTCAGGGTCTGATATAGCTAAATAGGACAGAGGGAGAAGGACCAATGCTGGGTAAAACACACATTGGAAAATGCCCCTTCTCCAAGAAATAAATTAATAGATAAATATAATTAATATGGGCAAGAGGTAAGTACAGTTGACTCTTGAACACAGCGCTTGTAAGCTACATGGTTCCACTCACCAGCAGATATTTTTCATTATTTATTATTATTATTCTATTGTTTAAAGTATTACAAATAGTAGCCCTGCAGGATTCAAACCCACATTCTTCAAAAGTCAACTTGCCATTGAACATACAAGTATGTGAAGGGCTGGCTTAAGTTTTAGGCAGATTTTCAAATGCATGGGTGGTTGGCTCATCTAATCCCTGTGTTTTCCAAGGGTTAACTGAATAAAATACTAAAATTAACTGTACAATTTTATATGAGCATTTTCATGTTTTCAAGTGTCTACTGCTGCCATTCTGTTTTCATTCAGAAATAAAAAAGTGCAATTTAAGTTAGCAATTCAATATTTTTAAGATACCATATCAGCATAAATTTTTACGATTGATGGTAGTAAGAACTAATAAGACTAAGGGGAAAATATATGCTCTTATAATGCTGGTGGAAGTAATGCATTAAAATCTTACATATATTTTTTCCTTTAGATAATTTCTCTGTGCTTAGTGTAAGGATGTTAATCTCATTAATTTTTCTTTCCAATGTAAAATACTGGAAATGCTTGCACATCTACCAATGGGAGGATGGCTGTGTCAATTATGGCATGTCTATACTATGAGGTACTATTCATTAAAAATGAGGTTGGTTTGTATTTATTGACTTAGGAAGCCCCCTAGCATATCAAATTAAGAAAAAGACACTTCAGAAAAACATGGAATTATATCATTGTTATGTTTTGTAAAACCTTGAATGCAGACTTACCTCCCACCTCTAGGACCACTTTGCATATGTAAATTCCTTTATCCAAATGGCTTAATATTCTGAAAGGTAGGGAAACATTCCCATTGTGAATTTCACTGAGGAAGAGGGTGTCCTGGTTATGAATCTGGGATCTTGCTGTTCTAAATGGTCACTTTTTTTTGTAGTATTTATAAACATCATGTGATTCCACCAGCGAATTATGACTTTATCACCCACTCTCAAATGGTCAAGGGAGAATTACATCTTCCTCAAGTCTTCTAATGACTATTTGTTCACTCATAGTACTAAAATGATTGAAGAAAGCTTGAAAGACTGTGTATAAAATGAAGAGCAGTTATGAAGAGAATTAGTGATGGGTGTTTATCAAGGGTTAGGTTAGGACTATCTAGAAGAACTATTTTAGGTCAGAAGCCTGCTCACTAACAGACACAGCATCAAGAACTCCTGCTCGTCTAATTACTAGAAACAAGCTATAAAGCTCTGTTTGAGTTACTGCAATTTTAATAGACTACCTCTTTGATTCATTGTAGCTATGAGAATTGTCAACAGCCTAAAGCGTAGAAACATTAGTTTGCTCCCGCCTTGATCAATAGTCTCATCTCTTCTCTGATCCTGGCCTGCTATAGTTACTGGAAATTATGTATATCATGTAATAAAAGACTCTTATTGATTTTTATTCCCTGAACACATTTACTTTTAACAACTACTATAACAATAACAAATTAGTTTATCCAGCTAGCTAGAGCTAGCAGGCCCTAAAAGATTAGAACATGCTTAACTTGGTCGAGTTAGAAAACATTTGAGTGCAAATAAAGATGATGTTAGGTTCAGAAATCTGTTAGGAATATGCAGACATTAGTTTCAAGTGAGGGAGCACACAGGCAGGAGGAGTTCAAAATGGGCAATGAAGTGACTCATTTATTTTGGCTTTGGGAAAACTCTCAGGCTATCCCATGAGTTAATGAAAAACCAGTAAATAAATGTTATTCTGGATATAAATGTGGAAGTCCAATTTTCCACTTTAGAAGTTGACTTTAAAAACCACATGGACTTATCAAAATCAAGGATTTTTGCAAAGAAGATATACTTAGCTACTTCATAATCATTGAAGCAAGAACCCAGGTTCTTTTGATTAGTAGGTTGAATGTCCTAAACCAGTATAGGAATTCTATGATATTGGGGCTGAAAAGCTTAGCTTAGCTTATGGACAATGTAGTAAACTCCTCTGGACTCTGGATAAGGCCACTGAAGGTGGGAGAGTTGGGTGCTCATGTGGCCCTGTCACACTTTTTCCTCTGGCACCATTTCCACTCTTCCATGCCTTACTTCTCTTGCTCACAGATATTTATTTCTGCACAAAGTGTTAGAGGGATGTGGTATTATGCCGAGAGAAAGACATGGAAAGCTGGGATAGAAAGTGAGTGGTTTTGTTGACCTCCCTAATTGTTCTACTAAACACCTCTAATATTTTACCAGTTAATTAAAAATGCCTATCACAGTACCTAGCAAAGCTGATAATGCCTTCTGTCAATGTTGAGTAAGTACCAGGTCTACACTTAAAAAAAAAATCAATCAACCAATCAATCAAATTTGCCTTAGAAAGGCAATTTTTTATTTTATTTCTGATAGCAGATAACAGATTAGGAGAGTTTTAATCAGAGTAGGCAGGAGAAAATACAATTTTTAATCTTCATACAGATTTTTCACTAACTGATCTTTTAGAAAAGTTCACGATTCTATGGCTATTGAGGAAATAGCCACCTTGGACTGTGTACTCATGTTCCTCTTAAATATACAAATAAATAACATTTGGGTATATTACAGAGGAACTTACTTTGAGATCTGCTTAGAGATATTATAAAAATGAGAAAGAGAGACAGCACTGCCTGTATCTTGTGGAGGTCATGGAGGTAATCCTATGAAAAAGAAGCAAAACATGCATTTTATGAATGTTAAGAGCAAACAGCAATTAGTAAATAAAGTGACAATAGATTAGTAAAATAAAATATGGTTCATCCGCACAGATAATTCTTCTGCAACTATTAAAGCTGATCTTAAAAGATGGCTCAGTAGCATGGAAGGGAGTTCTTATAGGAGAAAATTAGATTACAATGCAACTTTCAAGTAGCACAGTCCCTTTCTAAAAGCACACACATTTCTGTACTTTGGAGACTGACATGACATATGACTAAATGTGCACTAGAATGTTAACTCTGGAGAGCAGGTGTCACATCTAAAGCAGCATGTTTTTAACCTGACTGCATATTTCTATTACATATATCTACATAAAAATTGGAAAAGCAGCACAAACATATTAAAATACAATTAGAGAAAACATTTGCAATATGACACAGTTATCACTCCAATAGCTTCCATCTTTCTCAGAGCAGCAGGTACTGAAAAATGGCTGTTGAATGAAAAAAGATTTGGAATACATCCAAGGGTAGTTCTCTGGGTAAAAATACTTTTTTTCTGTTATATTTTTAAAATATATTTTTATTGATTTCAGAGAGCAAGGGAGAGGGAAAGAGACAAAGAAATATCAATGATGAGAGAGAATAATTGATTGGCTGCTTTCTGCGTGCCCCCATTGGGGCATGTCCCTGAATGGCATTCAAATTGTGACCTCCTGGTCCATAGGTTCATGCTCAACCACTGAGCAACACCTGCCAGGCTTTGTCTATTATTTTTAAAGCTTTTACAATGGGCATGTATTGTTTTTACAGTAAATATACTAAAACAAAATTCAATTTAAATATTAAATGCCACTGATGTTAACTTTGGTGTTACTTATAATGACACATGGAAAAGAAAACAACTTTTGGAAACATATGTTTAAGTGTCCAATAATAGTGCAGATTATAAGGCAATCATTAAAAGTATGGTTTACAAAGAGTGTTTCAAAAGCTTTAAAAAGTGAGAAAATATAGGTGGCAAAATCTATAAACACAATGCAATTTCAAGTAAGTAAAGTACAACTTTTTAAAATATATTTTATTGATTTTTCAGAGAGAAAGGGAGAGGGATAGAGCTAGAAACATCTATGAGAGAGACACATCAACCAGCTGCCTCCTGCACACCTCCCTCCGGGGATGTGCCCATAACCAATGTACATGCCCTTGACCGGAATCGAACCCAGGACCTTTCAGTCTGCAGACCGACGCTCTATCCTCTGAGCCAAACCGGTTTCGGCACAACTTATTTTCTCTGGCAATGGGAAGATAGATATTTTTTACTCTTTAACAAATATCCTGTTTAAAGAACAATATGTAGTAATTTATTTTAGAAACCTCTGAAAGAGAATTTTAAGGGAACTATTTGGGAGCTCTATCATTACAAGGTTGTGTTTTTGATTGATTTTAGAGGAAGGGAGAGAGGGAGGGAGGGAAGGAGGGAGGGAGAGAGAGAGAGAGAGAGAGAGAGAGAAAAACAGACAGACAGACAGACAGACAGACACATCAATTTGTTGTTCCACTTATTTTTTCATTCATTGGTTGCTTCTTGTAAGTGCCCTGAACAGGAATAAAACTCACAACCTTGGCATGTTGGGATGCTGCTCTAACCAACTGAGCTATTTGACTAGGGTGCAAGGTTGCGTTTTAAATTTGTTACAGGGTATGAAATTTAAAAATAATTAAAACTATTCTAAAAATAAAATCAGGTTCCTTCATTACATTTAATAAAATTAAAAGCTGGTAGATGAATAATTTATACTTTCATTTTTACATTTTAAATAGTAGAAAAATAATTGGTACATATCCTTGGAAGAACGCCTTTATAACATGACTGTACATTTCCAATTATAGTTAGATCTACATAAAAATTGGAAAAGCAACACAAACATATTAAAATACAATTAGAGTAAACATTTGCAATATGACACAGTTATCACTCTAATAGTTTCTATCTTTCTCAGAACAACACCTAAAATGCTTGGCAAATAAAAACGTATAAAATAGTATTAGTTATGAAAATAAGACCTTTATATTTCTTCCTGTAGATGTATTTGCATTTATAATATATGAAAGGCTATATTATAATGATTATCTATGAATAGTAAGATTACCAGTAATCATTAAACTAATTTCCTACTGTGAACATATATTAATATGTAATAACTTTTTACCTTTATAGGCTATTAAAAAAACAATTTAAGATTTAATCAGTCTCTTTCCAAGCAAAAATCAAATCCTCCTGTTTAATGTATGTTTGGGGCATTTCATGTTCACTGCCTAGTATAGGTTCACCTTCCTACTCTCTATAATGACTCCAATAGTTGCTACCTTTTCTTGAAATTTATAACACCCCTTTCCCATCTTCATTTCAGCTGACACTCTTGCTTCATTAATTACTCCCTCATCTCCTTATCACCAATTAAGCCTCCTCTTTTCCAAGTCAAACCCTTCACTATTGCTCTCATCCCATGTATTTTTTTTTGCATCCAGCAATTTATCCCTGCAATTATATCTCCTTTCTACTGTATTACCATGTTCTCTCTCCCTACCAGATCAACCCCATGAGCATAAACACTCCAATACATCCCATCTTAAGAACAGGAAAGAACAATATTCTCTTCCAACTTTTTATTAGCTACCCATCTATTTCTAAGCTCTATTAACATCTTAAAATAATTGTCTAAATAGCCATCCTTATTTCTCCTTTACAATCTCCCCTCCATCCACTCTGGGCCACTTGTATGACATGTCATATCTGCCACTGTCAGTATGGCCAAGAACTTACATATTGCCCAAAACAGTGGATACAATTTGTTCTTTTCTTATCCATCTCACAGCAGCATCCAACATAACCAGCTGTTACCTTCCACTTGGAATATTCTTCTCCTAGTTTCTGGACCACCACATTCTTCCAATTTTCCCTTCCTCACTGTTGTCCCTCCTTAGTCCTCTCCTGGGCCTCCTCCCCAGCTTGTCCTATTTAGGTGCAAATACGGATGTTCTCGGGCCTTATATTATCTCTATGTTCTCTCCCTAGATGTGTTCCTCTAGTCCATGACTCTGAATGCCATCCGTATGCCAAGGATTCTCAAACCTATCAGATATTCAACCACCCATTTGAGCTGTTTATGTAGATCCCTTATAGACATCACAGAATTACCACAAGCTCTTGTTTCCATTTCATTTCCTTTACTATTGCTCCTTGTCCTACCCCAAGAATGACAACAAAAATTACCCTGCTCCTTCTCCAGTCTTCCTCTCAATAATGGATACCAAATCCTCCCAGCTGTTTAGGCCAGGATCTTAGAAATCAACCTTGACTCTTCCTTTCCCTCATGACCCATATACGTATAATCCATTAACCAACTTTTATTTGGGCAAATGAATTAGCAAAACCTCCATTATTTGTACACTTCTTGCTAGATCCATCATTACCATCCTATTCCAAAACACTATCATCTTTTACTTAAATATCTAAAACTGATACCTGGCTGGTTACCCTCTTCTATTCTTGCCTCCTTACAACCCATTGTCAATAGATCAGCCAAGAGTCATATTTTTAAAATATAAATTTTTCTATGACATCTTCCTCATTACATCCCTCCAGTGGCTTCCCACCACACTCAGATCCACATTCTTTTTTGTTGTTGCTGTTAATCCTCACTTGAGGATATTTTTTTTCCATTGATTTTTAGAGAGTGAAAGGGAGGGAGGAAAGAGAGTGAGATAACCATGTGAGAGACACATTGATTGGTTGCCTCCTGCAGGTGCCCCGACCAAGGCAGGAGATCCAACCTGCAACTCGGGTATGTGCTTGACTGGGCATTGAACCTGAGACCTAACAATGCACAGACTGATACTCTAACCTCTGAGAAACACCAGCCAGGGCCAGATCCACATTCTTAACCCTAGCCTACCAAGCCTTTGTGCTCTGGCTTCTGGACCTGTCTGTCTCTCCAGCCTCTCTTATAACAACCCACAACATACATTCCAAAAGACTAGTGAATACAAGTGCTCCAGTTCAAGGGTCAGCATAAGTATAAGCTGAAAATTAGGCATTTAAGAACTACGCAATTTATGTCTTTTGAAAAAAAAATTATAAATTACAGTAGCCAGTTTTTCATCTAAGATGAACTCTTCTGGATTAAAAAAATAACCCCAAAACACAAAAAAGCATGCTCAACCTCTTCTACACAAATGCTTGATTTAGTGCTGCTGAAATAATCTCAGCATTCAGCTAAGTGAGGCAGTGAATGAGTATTTGGCCCTATTTTATGCCTAAGTTTTATTTTTAGACATCGATTTTCTTCCCCAAAAGCAGCAGAAATCTTCCACCACCTTGGATTAAACCGAAGTTACCCACGTTGCAATCAGCACCCTTACAAAGGCTTCAAATGTTAGAAGCATCTTGTTCTGGTACATTTGGCTGGATTCCAGATGCAGGGCAGGGGAAACAAAGAGAGGCGGCCTCTGTAATAAAACACAGCAAAAAGAAAACCAGATGCTAAGGCCAATCAGACAGAAAAGAAAATTGAGGTCACTCCACAAGCATATAATAAAGAGAACAGAACAGCTATCCTGTACCCATCTTAAGAGCTCCAGACCAAATTGACTGCAGCCATCAGCACTAATTGTAACAATGATGACAACTTCACTGTGTTCTGGCCGGGTTGTCTAGCCTGCACTTCAGTAACACTCAAAACCAGTTCTTGTCTCATAACCGCTGGCCTAGATGTGACCAGAGCCACAATGCAAGTCGCTTCTCTTTTTGGAATACAAGAGTGTTTCCCATCACTTGCATCATGCCGGTTCCCATTATGAATTCTTTCAGGAAGAGCAGCTTCCAGGGAACTACATTCTCTGCATCACTTTTAAATTCACTGCCTCTCCGCAGCGCTCGTGGCACGGAGCCCATTTGTGAAAGAACTCATAACAAAAAAAGGAAAACTCTTTGTAGCATCCTGGGGATGTCTCCTTGGCATCCACTTAGGTTTTAATATGATTGACTTTGTTTAGATAGAAAAAAGAACAATTTTAGGATCATTTTCGTTTTACCCAAAAAAACCTCCCCTGATGTTTTATAGTGAAAATCTGCCACTTAAGGATTTATATATTGGGTTGAAACTTTGAAATTCTAGCGGCACTGTGTGTGCTCCAGGCTGTGTTTTTTTGGGGGGGGGGAGCTGCTCTTTGTTTGTTCGGAACCAGGTTACAGGTATGTGCTGGTACGTTTTGGGAGTGGTGTAGAGGCACAGTGGCAGGGCAGCAGGAGTGATGGAAAAGGGAAGAGAAACTGGGGACAAAGGAAAGGCGATGCGAGGTGGTTGTGCCTTGCTGGCTAATGTTTTAGAACAGAAAACAGGGCCACTTGCCCTGTCACAAGGGAAGGCCTCCAGCATCCTCTACACTGGCCACAGCAACTCAGAACAATGTCAGATGAAGAGAGCAAAATACATTTACCTGTAGGTTTTCTCTATTGGTTTTCCCCAAGAGGCTTCAACACACATGTCCTTCCTGTTGGTGCACCTGGCCCTTCAGAACAGCCACTGAGGAAGCTAGATATTATGCCTCACGATGAGCACTTTGAGCCTGGAAATATGGGGCAGGAGGAACCACAGCCTCTGTGAGTGTCCCTGGGTCACATCAGGATTCTGTGGCGGTTGCAGCTCCCACATGGTACAATGGAGGAGGCCATTTTGAAGTCAGCCTCCCCAGGGCCAGGATCAGCTGCTAAGGGTTGGAAATGAGGCAAAGGCCCTGGGACAGGGCCTCTCTGTTCAACCAGTTAAAAGGCCAGAAAACAGGTAAGGCCAAGAAAATCTAGGGAGGCTCATACACTGAGTCCAATGAAAGCAGCTGTTTCAAAAACACCACACATTTAACATTTGATATTATGTATATTAGCAGACCATTAATCACCTATTCAGACCCCCATGGTCATTTTTATCAGTTCAGTTTTCATCCACATATTGCTCAGCTACTGCTATCTGCTCATGTACTGGAACCTTCCTCAGCAGATTGTCCTTAGGTGATGGAAGCTGTGCTTCTGAAAGTTATACTCCTTCCCCACTGCTTGTCCCAGTGATGGCTTCAAGGCAAGAGACAACCCATAGTCCAGATGCCCCTCTGGGAATGAGAGCCACATTCTCACTTAGCTTCTATCTCTGCCCCATCTGACTTCCCACACACACACACTTCCTTATAGGTTTCTCCTGAAAACATTCCCTTATTACTTATCCACATATCCTCATCTCCGGGGTGCTGGGTCTTAGAAGTAGAACCCCAGGCAGAGCATGTGGATAGGAAACCACAGTATACAGGAGGGACCAGGGCACTACTGTGCCTCCGTGGGCCATTTTCCAGGTCAGACACTGATCACAAAATGTTTCTTCTTGCCAGAGGACAGGTTATGTAATCCTCCTCCACAGTGCACTATGGAAGAAATAATATAGCTGAACAGAAAGGGCTTTTTGCCTTTTGCTTGTTTGTTTGTTTTTTTTAAGCAAGAATATATAAAGCCAATACAACAGACAAGAGAAAACGCCAGGGTTAACAAGGCAGATGGCCTGCAATTTGCTGAAAACATAAAGGCAGGAAGCAATTGAACAAGACTATTAAGTGAAGTGAGTTTTGAGCATGTGTAAATGTAAGGCCAAGGCTTTCTGGAATTAGTGGCTTCTCCCTCTTTAAAACACACCAAGAGCGACTCACAGCACGACAGATGCCTCCGGGAAGCTCCTTTGCTGTGTCTGTGTACTTCTATATCCATCCATTTGGTGTGTTATCATCATTAAATAATTTTAACTAACTATTATGCTAGTTGATTAAATCAGAGGTTCAGTCTAACTTGGAGTTTCTGCAACAACTAAGACGAATAAGAATAATGCTTTGGGAAGGCTAAATAAAAGCAAGGCACAAAGAGGAAGGGTATTGGATTCCGGTATTGGATTAGGTGTGGGCGGGACAATAGCAAAAGACTGAAAGCAAATTGCAAAGGTCTAGAAGGAGCTGGAGTCTTTTGTATCAATCTGAAAGCAAAGGTCTCTGGGTACTTTCAAGAAACAAAAACTGGAAATGCTGGATGGTGCATTATTGATTTAGTCTGTGCAAGAAAGATAATTTAGAAAATCAAACAGTGGGCCCCCTACTCAGAACAAAGCCTTGATGCACCTGTACTCAGAAAATGATAAAAATAATGGACATTTTAATATTTTAATGTTAAAAACATTCAAAATATATAATTTGGGTACCTTTAAAAACACAACAACAAAACAAAACAACACATACCAGCTACTGGGCCTAAGTGAATCAGCTGTAAGGATTTTGACTAAAGTAATAAAAGCTCTGAAATATGATGAATTTCCCCCACAGATAATGGGAGACAAAATCTAACACAGAGGAGGAGGCACATTGCATGAAGATTATAGAATATGGGCTCCACTATAATGGACTCTCCCTCACATTGGTTTCAGTGCATCACCAACTTCTGATATCAGAATCCCATGCTATGAGGGTCACAGTTGTTACATTTAAATAGCATATGGCATAGTAAGTGATATATTCAGTGTTTCTCCTCCGCCGGTATGAGATTTACCATCCCGATTCAGTCCCTAGGTCTTCCTTTCTAATCCAGAAGTAAAGACCCCCCTCTTTGTATCTACATGTCAAGAGGGTGGGGTGGAGTGACCTGCAATGGATGATCAGAATCAAAGGTTCTGTGTGAAGAAAACCCAATTTCAACATAACTTATTCCCGGCAGTGCACCACTCCCAGCTTTTATTATGTGATGCTTTCTAATGGACTGCTTTCTGGCATGTGCTGGTGCCTATGTACACCTGAATTAGTGGCTTTCAGTCCTTAGAATTGAAAGCTGCAGCTCACCTGACCAGCTGGTGCACAAGAAAAAAAGACCGCTGGCCAAGTCCCGTGCACATGGCTCAGTGGGTCATTTCAAAGCAGAGCAGTTATCAGCCTGGCTTTCTACCAGGGAGTTATCTGTACAGCTGAGTCAGTTCTGCCAAATAACTTTTGTTTGTGAAGCACCATTGCCTCATCCATACCTCCTACTCACAACCCATTCCTAAATTAGAGTCAGAAAATGTTGGAGTTCTGAGACACAACGGAAATGGTATATTTCACATCTACCCTGCCCTCCTTGGAAACAGGGCCAGAGCTTTCCTTATGGGGAAACCATTCTCCCCCAGAAAGCCTACCATCTTTTCTGCCATTAAAAAATATACAATTTGGCCGAAACCTGTTTGGCTCAGTGGTAGAGCATCAGCCTGCGGACTGAAAGGTCCCCGGTTCAATTCCGGTCAAGGGCATGTACCTTGGTTGCGGGCACAGCCCCGGTAGGGGGTGTGCAAGAGGCAGCTGGTCGATGTTTCTCTCTCATCGACGTTTCTAGCTCTCTATCTCTCTCCCTTCCTCTATGTAAAATATCAATAAAATATATTTTAAAAATATATATACAATTTGAAGCTCTCCTATGGGTCATAAACTATGCAGAAATGAGTCAGTCCCTAATCTCAAAATCTCAGTCTGGTACCAAAAGATAGATGGGCTATATAAACAAATAAGTTATAGCACAGAGATACAGGCAGCTATAAGGACTCTCACCAGGCATTACCCAAGGACAGAAGAAAAATACTTGAGCTTAGAGGGGTCAGGGTAGTTAGTGAAGCTTCTTAAAGCCTCAGTTTTGAAATGCCAAGATAAACTGGCCTGTAAGGAAGAGTAGAGGGAAATGGGGGGAGGAAAGATATTCTATGTAGACAACAGGACAGAATTATACAGCTGCAAGAGAGAAAATAAATGTCAAGCAAGCCATGTGGAAGAGAAGATGCTGGGAGTAAGAGCTAGAGGATGACCTTTCCTGTAAGCTACACTGAGGAAATAGGAAGCTACTAATGAAGTCAAATTTGTGATTTAGGAAGATCACACCATTGGTTTGCAGCAGATGAATAAACAGAACCAGCCTGTAAGCATCCACTCAGTAAATGTGACAGGAGACCATTTAAAAGAAATTTATAGTGTGACGTGGATAAGACATGAAAGGACACTGACAGACACCAACATCATTTTCCTCTTTCCTCACTAGCACAGTTCCTTCTCTGTCGAATGCTATGCAGGACACGACCACCTCTTGCTAAAAGGAGAACTGGGAAAGGCTCCAGAAAAGGGAAAACAAGATGACCACAACTGGCTCAGAATGGGAGTAGGTAGCCTCTGTATTTGGGGGAAAAAGGTGCTGGGTAGTGACCATTGTGAAGAGGTGGATTTAGGTAAACCAGTCAGAACTTGCCAAATTTCTTGGAAATTGAGTCCAGCAACTACCCATGTTTACAGGACTCTTAAGTACTGAACCCTAATTAAAAGATGCCTGCCTTTTCCTCCTTTCTAACTTAGAGTACAAAGGAAGCAGGACAGTGTGGCCACCCTCGTGCATTGCTTTGTATCAAAAATAAATTATAGGCACACCTCATATTATTGTGGTTCACTTTTTTGCACCTCACAGATGTTGCCTTTTGTTGTTGTTTTTTGTTTGTTTGTTTTTTTCAAATTGAAGGCAAAATCCTCCACCAGCAAAAAAATTGAGACTTGCTTTACTGAGATTTTCACTTCATTGTGGTAGTCTATACCTCTGACATACACCTGTACTAAAATCAAATTAAAAAAACACACAACATTTTGAGCCGAGGTCGGTTTGGCTCAGTGGTAGAGCGTCGGTCTGCGGACTGAAAGGTCCCAGGTTCGATTCCGGCCAAGGGCATGTACATTGGTTGCGGGCACATCCCCGGTGGGGGGTGTGCAAGAGGCAGCTGGTCGATGTTTCTCTCTCATTGACGTTTCTGGCTCTCTATCTCTTTCCCTTCCTCTCTGTAAAATATCAATAAAATATATTTAAAAAAAAAAAAAAACACACACAACATTTTGAGATTGTTTTGGACAGTGGGTCATAAACAAAGGTCTGTTGGAAGGATTTTTATAGAAACCTTTGTGTCATAAAAGAAATGGATGCCAAAGCAGCACTTGATGGCAAACCCCTTTGCTCTCCTTTCTGAGTATTGATTTGATGGCTGGAACTTCAGCAGCCATCTTACCGATATGAGGAAATAAGTGGGAGGATTGAAAATTTCACATAATAAGGATGATAGTGCAAGAGGATAAAAAGAACCTGAGTTTGTAATGATATTTTTGAGTCCCTGTAGCTGTATGTTCTGGATCTTTTACTTTTAGACTCCCATTAATTTACATTGCTGTGAGTTGAGTCATCAAGTGTGTCTAAACATTCCAAAGTTACACAAAATAAAAATAACATTTACCTGATGAAGAGCTGCTGACATAGGAAGTAGGTTCCATTTTTGCCTTCAAAAATAAATCCATGAAAAAACAATCTCTCCTTCCACCACAACAAATATATACTGAAAAGCATTGTATTATCTTAAATAGAGCAAAATTAGAGACATTCATTTGCTTGTTAATGTTAACAAAACAACTTGTAGTTGTGAAGTTAAACAAACATTAGTTATGAGCCATTGGAAGTTTGTAGCAAGTTAATGTGCCTTATGCTTTTTATAGGAAGATTTCTAACAGCAGAACCACATTAACCTTAAATTTCCTATTTCTTTTTAGTGTCCACATTAAAAGAAAAATACTGATTCTCAACTGAAGCATAACCTTGCAGATACGGGAGTTTCTATTATAAAACTAGAAAAGAGCTTGACTAGCTATTTGACTCTTCAGAGCCCCTATTCTTCCTTATTACTTTCAAAGAGAAAGGAATAAATACTTGTTTTCAAGGGGCCTTTAAAAATAAGTCTGTAAAGTAGTAAAGTAACTTTACAGTATACAACTAGGACTTGTATATTTGTAGAAACAATAAAGTCAATGTCAAAACATAATTGTGTGCATTCCAAGTTATAAGATTAGAGTGAAATTTATAAAGTGAAAACTAAACAAGGGACAACAGAAAAGCTTTTAGTTGGTCTGTAGACTGTTCAAATGCAGAGTACGTAAGTTTGACGCATTCAGACACATGAGTTCATTGGTTCACTCTCTGGGACCGGGGGTGGGGGGGGAGGTGAGTTCAGTAAAAATAATTTCAAACTTAGGCAAACAGAGAGAAACACCAGCAACGCTGAGAGGGGAACTGTTAAAAGTGCAGCATCTTTGCCAGTGTCTCCATCTATTCAGGCAGTGAGATCCAGGCCCAGCATGATCCACAGTGGAATGATGATTCTGCTTATCCTTGCACTGGCTTTTAATTCTTACTTTCCAAAGATGAGCTACCACATTATTTAAGTAATAGAAAATATCTCATCTCCATTCCATTCTACCAAACCCATCTTCTGGCAATTCTTCCCTGTCTCAATTCTGTCCCTTTAATCTTTCCCTAGACCTCAGCCTTTCTAACCCTCCACTACCAATCCCTCCTCTCGCTTTCCCCATGCCTACAAAAAACACTGAGTAACATTCCTAGACTCTGTTGTTCTCTCTGTTATGACTCTAAGTCCCACTTACCATTACCTTCTGAGTTGTATCTTGGGCTATATCTATTGCCACTCCTCATTACATACTGGCTACAGTCCTGTGAACCAGGCTCTTCCCTCTACCAATCCTGAAATCATTTCTGAAAGGCCCCAGGGACACCAGTGACAAACCCAAAGTGTTCTTAAACCATGAAAGACACTCAGCTACTCCGTTCTTGCCACAAAAACAGGGCATTTCTGTATTTTTTTTGGGGGGGAATTGGCACATCAGAAGAGCACATTAGGTGAATAAATGAAGATGGATGAAAGGACTGCTATGAGCAATGCTTATTGGAGGTCCTATCTGCTAAAAGAATAAACAAACAAAACAAAGCAAAACAAAACTGTAATTTTTCTCTCCTGCATTTCATTACTCTTTTTGGTAGTATTGGCAGGAGACATTTCAGTGCTACTAAGCATACTAAGTAGTGTTATATACACAGTAAGTCTAAGCACCATCATGTGAAATATTACAATTTCCATTTTAGAGATGGAGACACTGAGGTTTAGAGAGGTTAAGTAACTTGCTCAGGGTCAGAGTTGGCATATGACAAAGTTAAGACTTTAAATTACATCAGACTCAGGATTTTAAGGCCTGCTATGAACCACACTGCTATGAAACCTCACAAGTGATATGAGCCCCAAGGTTATTCTCCTAAGAACCAACTATCAAGGAGCAAATGGTTCCTTCCAGTGTAGACTTAGCCTTTTTGTGAATCTTGACTTTTCCTGAGCTTTGGTCTTGATTCCAAAAAGTTATTTCCCTCAGCAAGTGGTGGATAATTGTTTTAAAACCATATAAACTACTATTGGACCTTTACCATACAAAAAAAGAGATTTGGCAACAATTCCCAAATACCCTCTCTGCTTCCACTTAGCTCTCCAAATAGGATAAATGTGCATTCCATTATTAGTAGTCTCTTTCACTTTCAAAAGTGTCAATGTTTGGATGATAAACTGTATGGTCACCCCACCCATGTACCATTGTCATCTTAGTTTTCTTCAAACATCAATTTCAACATGTAATCAATCTGCCACAAACTTAGGAACTCCTTCTAGATGTATAGGGAACATTTCTGCCTGCCCAGCAATATACCTTAAGGGGAAACGTCCTTTCTCATTTCATTTCATCCCAGGAAAACTGTTAAGCATTACTGGTCACATTGTCCTACCCTAACATCCCAACCAAGCATAGGCTAATAATCCAGGTGTGGTGAATCATTGCAACCCATTCCAAGAGTGTGCAAGTGATCCAAGAAAGGCCAAAGCACTACTGGACATTAAATAAGAAGACGTTTTCTGGTAGGTTTGTAGGCTAGGATATTGTATTTGGAACTACTGGCAGCAATAATTCCTGCCACATGAAGAGCACTGTTTGACAGAAATTAGTCAATGATGAGGAGTACACAGAGAGACTGAGGGTGTATTGTGATGGCAAGAAGGTGAGTGCACCAAAGCAGACATTAAGTGCCCCCAATAAGCATGGCCTCATCTCTTTGGTCCCCACTTTATAATTTTATAAACTACTCCTGTATCTTTCCATTTTGTGTGCACCAACAAAATCTCTTTTTGTGCTCAAGGTAATTTGAATTTGGTTACTTTAATTTTCACATAAAAGTACCTTGACACATAATCTCCCCTCAAATTCACCTTCAATGATATTCAAAGATACGAAACAATTCTAAATAAGACCCCATTTTCAACTGAGCAGAATGGAAAAGAGGTAGATAGATAGATAGATAGATTAATACATTGAATATTCAGTTCTAGGAAAGATACCTGGAGACCATTGCTCATATCATTGGTGATGGTATACACTCATATACAACTTTCTGGAAAGCAATTTGGCAATATATATAATAATGCATTTAAAATTGCAAGATCTTTTGTACCATTTAAGGTGGGCTTAGTGACAAGTAACAAATTTAAAACTTAAGCAAGAAGCAAATTTATTAGAAAGACTTTGGGGAACTCCAGAACTGAAGGAAGAACAACCAAGCTACAAAAAGAGCAGAGCCTACACAACCCCAGGAAAGTCAACTGTGCAGGAATCCTGGAGACTTCTTAGGTTCGGTTTTATGGTGACTCAGTTCCATTCAACTTCCATATGAGAAGGTAACACACTATTCTCATGTCCAAATGGGAAAGATCAAACATTGATTACTTCTACCCTTGGGAATGCCAGCTATGTCAGAAGAGGAAGAGAGGGCAATGGGATATAAGCTACACAGTCAGCTCATTGGAATATTTCCATGCAACTTTGGCTGCCCACTTACACCTATTCCTGAATAGGCAAAGATGCAACCACCACCCAAATACTCTATGAACAATGACAAGTTCATTCACTTCCTTCACAATGGGAAGTGGTCTGAGGTTACGAACAGCTGCTGTATCCAAGAGTAATAATAGATTTCACAAAGCCTCAACTCATTAAGACCAGTGCTTTTCAATAATTTGTAGTAAATGAATAGAACATTTTTGTTTCTAATCTGACATGAATAAATTCACCGGGAAAATGCAATAAAAATGAATTGCTGGAAAAGTGAAAATTCAAAACATAAAATGCAAGCCTTGATTTTTTTTTTTACTATTGCATACAATAGGCATAGGAATTTTGATACCAATTTGATAGAATACTTTTAAATGTTTACTCTCTATTCCTGTGGTTTTGCAACATGAACCAGTAGTAAACAGCTTACAGACTGGCACCAGCCTACAGATCCCACAATCTGGAAGCTTTTATTGCAATTCTCCTAGTAGGAATAGCCACAGGCACCATTCAGTATCCAGACCTGCCTCAGTCACTGCATTAATTTGTTCCAATGAGGAGACAACATATGGACAGCAGTTGCAATAAGAATCACCACCTGATTAAAGAATAATATGCTGGGCAGCTTTGCTGGCACCAGCTCCAACTATTTTTTCCATGGCTCAAGCTCCCATCAGGCACATGTGCCAGGGTTCCAGCTTCCAGAAGGTGACCTCATTGCTGGGATCCCAGAGCACTAAATTCTTTTATTTTTTAATTTTTATTCATTTTAGAGAAGAAGGGAGATAGAGAGCAAGCTAGAAATATCAATGATGAGAGAAAATCATTGATCAGCTGCCCCCTGCATGCCCCCGAGGATCGAGGCACAACCTAGGCATGTACCCTTTACAGGAATATACCGAGCCAAACCAGCCAGGGCCAGAACACTAAATTCTTACACCGTAGAAGTGATTTCCTACTGTTTTTTACTGAGCTCCTCGCTGTCTTCTGATTTTCTGACTTCTCGGTCACCTGGTTTTCTGCATTAAATACTCTCTGTTGTAAATACTTGAAGTAGATGCTATTTTCCCAGAAAAGCTACCTGTTTGTCAACTAAGACTGAACACACTAGTCCCTGTGGGATTATATTTAACATACTTTGTTCTCAGTGTATAATAGGAATGCTTATCCTTGGCAACTTTTAGCATCCCCAAATTAGCTCTTTCATCTCTTTTGTAAAGTCTGTTTAGAATAGGAGAGCCAAATGACAGCTTTTAGCATAGCCCATACCTTCAAAATAACTTTATCAAAAGCAATACCACATCCTAGGATATATCCAAAAGCTTGAAAGATGTACATGAGGATATTCATAGCTTATTTTCATCCAGTTCCTTGGGCTAGCCATTTCAAACACTGTAACAATAGAAAGGCTTGTGGTGTGTGTTTTTTAATGTATCAAAAAAGGTTAACAAAACAACAACAACAAAAAAACATGCACAACAACCAACAAATAAAAAATAGACTTGAAAGTGTGGCTCATCAATATAATTTCTGAAGATTCCATGTTTAATTTGAGCCAAAGATTTCTGCGTGTCTATTTCCTGTGCCCTGATTACTGCACTGCCTTCGTTCAGATCTCTGACCACACCCATTGCTATCTGCAATCACTTGCCTTGAGCATGATTCCTAACTCTGCTGAGTTTAGGGATCTCATTTTCATTGCATCTCTCTTCTCTGCAGTCCTGGCCCATAAAAACAGCAATGTGCATGTTGAAAGGATTCTGCACCCTGGCTCAACAATCTGCTTCTTGTGGGAAAGAAGATTCTTCTGAGCTCCAGGACACCAGAATGAGAGGGCATGCACATTCATGTATGTCCAAACTAATGCACGAGAGGGAGGTATTCCATGTGCATACATGTATGTCTAAACTAATTCATGAGAAGGAAGTATGTCATGAACATACACATATGTTCAAACTAGTGTTTTTATTTCTTTCAGGCCTTGAAAACAGCATAGACCAAGAATGATAGAGGGGAAGGAATTCAATTAGCGCAGCTTTCAGCAATGGTCTGCACTCACCAGGCCATCAAACTTTTAATTAAAGTTGGCTGCTTAGACTAGCTCACTGAATATAGGTGAGCACTATAGCAACACTTTCAGTGCATCTCAATTTCTGAAATTTCCTTTGAAAATGTTTTCTTCACTGAACCCTCAAAGGCATGCATGTGCTAAATTTTAATTAACCTTTGTTATGGAGAGAGGAATAATGAAAAAGAGAGATAAGGGACTGGGCCATGTATGGTTGCCAGACAAAATATAGAACACCCAGTTAAATTTGAATCCAGATAATATTTTAATACAAGTATGTCTCAGACACATTTGAGATATAACATATACTAAATCAAATCCCTCATTGGTTATCTGGAAGGAAATTTAACTGGGAGTTTTGTGTTTTTATTTGCTATTTTTGGCAACTCTATAAGTGGGGGCAGTTGGCATTAGATTCTTGTTGTATACAGAAGGCTTAACTACACTGGGCAAGGGAGTATCAAGAAATGGCTAAGAACCAAGGCTGTGGAGTGAGGTTGCCTAGGTTTGAATCCTATCACCTCCACTTAATGATTGTGACCTTCACCAGGGATCAGCTACATAATTTATGGGGCCAGGGTCTCTCATCAGCTTCATTCTCTTCATTTGGCCACTGCTCGTAGACACCCAGATCTTCACCCTGATGAGATGCCCATTGCCTGAGGGTGGGAGATGGATGAGCTTTCTGGCTACCACTTATCATGAGCATTCAGATTTCTATCCCAGAACATAGAAGGGAGCCACACTGCCTTTCACCCTGGACAGTCTAAAGGCTAATTCCAAGTACTATCTTTCTCTAGGTATCTGTTTTCTGCAGCCACCATCAGTATTAGTTGGGATTTTCTTTTTTGGTAGCAACAGAAAGAAACCCCAAACAAGCAAAACATGAATTTTGGGGGAAGGCATCTAAGGTAATTTACATGACTCAAGCAGGGGCTGCACAGACAGCTTCAGGCAGGACAACAGCTTCAGGAAGGATAGGAGGAGGAGTCAGAACCCAGCTGCAAATCCATCTTTTCTGCCTTTGCCTGTCAGGTCTCCACATCTTTTGGGGGCTGCCAGCTTGAATTCATGTGCTCTCTTCCTGGGTCAGAATGACTAGGGAGAAGGACAGAATGATGGCACAGCCAGTGCCTCTGAGGGAATTACACTTCCCAGTTGGAATCTATTGTGAGCTTTGCCCCAGTAACCCTGTTAGGACTTTATTTTATATATAAATATATACATATATAATCAGAGATGTAATATATGGATAAACAAAGCTTTATATTACAGTGAAAAATAGCAAGAAAGTTAAATGTCCAACAGTAGGGGGAAGGTTAAAATAACAAAATAGGGAAATAAAATGTGGGATATTACTGTAATTATTTATGAAGTGAATGCTGGATTGGTATTTAATGCATTGGGAAGTCCTCATATAAAATTTATAATTCATGTCAGAATTTTATAATGATTCCTTTTTGCAAAAGACTGGCAGGAAATACAAGAAAAATTAAAACTCACCAATCTTACCGCACAGATATAATTTCACTGTTCACAGCTAGATTGCCTCCATTTTTCTAATGAGTCTTGGAAATTATTTTTTAATTAAGATTTCTGATTGCTCATGAGTCTGGCTGCAACACGCCTTTCAAATGGATTTTCTTTGTTTCTTGAACTAGACATTCAAGAGAAACCAACTAACTTGGTTTCCCAAATACCTCATGCTTATCCCCACAAGCTGTTTGCCTTACAGTCAGCGATTGTGATTTAAGAATCCGCAGAAGTCCACGTCTTTCATGAAACCTCAGTCAGCTCCTCGGGTTGTCAGCTGCCACCACACTCCCCTACATTTTGCTGTATCATTCATACCAGAAAACTTATGAGTGTTCTGTGGTTAGTTTCAAAAGGATGGAAAAAATTTTAAAATTTCACATTGTTGCCAGGTAGAAGGAGAGAAGAGAGGCAAGGGGGAAGGAAGGGAGCAGAAAGAGAGAACAGAGAAAACCACACAGACTATTTCAGTTTAGATATGTTAGAGAGCAAGGAAAACATTGACAGCCAAAATGCAATGTGATCCTTGATTAGGTCTTCAATCAAACAACTGCTACCGGCATCTCACACTCATGTGTGTATGAATCACTGGATTCCTGTCACAGTACAGAGATGCCCAAGCTGCTGGTTTATGGATCAGACTTTAAGAAGCAAAAAATCCGAAGGTCATTTTGAAGACTACTAGAAAAAAATGACTATATATTAGGTGATACCTCAATGTTTCAATTATTCAGTGTTAAGGTTATGGGGTTATATGAGATAATGTCATTTGTAGGAGATATGTATGAAAGTGATTAGGGGTAAAGTGTCATGATCATTTGTAAATTACTTTGAAATGGTTTAGCAGTAACATCATGTATGTAATTATGTATATGAAAAGTAAAAAAATTGAGTCAAATATTAACAATTAATGAATCTTGGTAAAAGTTATATGTGTTTACTTTGCTTCAGCTTTTTTGTTTCTCCATGTTTTTAACTTTTTTTTGTTTGTTTTTTTTAAATATATTTTATTGGTTTTTCACAGAGAGGAAGAGAGAGGGATAGAAAGCCAGAAAGATCGATGAGAGAGAAACATCAACCAGCTGCCTCCTACACACCCTGCACCGGGGATATGCCCGCAACCGAGGTGCATGCCCTTGTTCGGAATGGAACTTGGGACCTTTCAGTCCGCAGACCAACGCTCTATTCACTGAGCCAAACTGGTTTTGGCTGTTTTTAACATTTTTATTGAGGTTACATTGGTTAATACAATTATACAGGCTTCCAGTGTATAAATCTATAATTCATCATCTGTATATTGTATTTTGTGTTTACCACTTGACGTCTACTCTCCTTCGGTCACCATTTGTACCCCCTACATAATTTTCTACCTGCCTCTATTCCCTTTCCCTCTGTAATCACTACACTGATGTCTGTGTCCATGAGGTTATTTTTCCTTAATCCCTTCATCTATTTTATCTAATCTCCCAGTTCCCTATTCCTGACAGCTGTTCATCTTTTTTTTTCTGATTTTGAAAGTCTTCAGAATAAACACATCTATGAAATGATAAAAATAATTTATAGCCCTAAGCTATATGCTCAAGATGAGTCAATACATCTGGAGCAAGGCCTAGGAACCTGTATCTCAACTAACACGCCAGAGAGTTCTATTCTAGGTCCTACACATACCACATGTTGAGCCATTTTAAATATTATTTGCTGGATGATTCAAATCCTTGAGATGTTGGGATCCCCAGGTTTAAAATATTATCATAAACTCTGAGAGTTACATTTGGTTTGCCTAGTAGCTCATGCCAAACCCTCATTTCTCAAACAGCATCTTTCTGTACTTAAGGATCTTCATCCCAATTCACAACAGGAGGAGAAATTGACAGATGACAACTACCTGTCTTTTACCTTTCGCAGGTAGGCATCTTTATTAGTTTCCTATGCTGCATAACAACATATCACTGCTTTAATCGATGGAAACAACACACAATTATGACTTCATGATCTCTGTACGTCAGGTGTCCAGACACAGCCTAAGTGAATGTTGTGTTCAGGCTGCAGTGAAGGTGTGAGCAGGGCTGCTCTCTCCTCTGAGGCCGGGAGTCCCCTTCAATGCTTACTGACTTCTGGCAGAATCTGGTTTCTTGCGGCTGAGTTTCCACCATTCCCTGGTACGTGGCCCTTTCCATAAGGTGGCAGTGTGCTTCTTCAAGGCCAACAAGAGAGTGTCACTGCTTCACATTTCTGAGCCTCTGTTAAAGGACTCACTGGTTGTTAGGTCAGGCCCACCCAGAGTTATCTCCCTTTTGATGACCTCAAACCTACAAAATCTCTTCATCTTTGCCATAAAGTATAATATCATTAAGGCTATGGTTAGTTTATTTTATTGACTGGCCCCAATCCACATGCACACAGAGGAGATTATAAATAGTGTGTATGCCAGGAAGCAAGAATGTGAGACCACCTTTGAGTTCTGCCTATTATAGTACCTGCAGTAGTGGCCCTCACTGACCACTCCACTTCCTGGTTTTCAGACCCTGGCATAGTCCTCTCCCACACTACTAGTATACCAGGTTTGGTCTGTGGAACCAATAGAATATAGCAGAAATAATACTTTACTTCTGAGATTAGGTTATAAAAGGAACTGCACTTCTGTTATGGTTTCTCTTGCTCTCTGATCACTCACTTTGGGGGAAACCAGCTTCATGTTGTGTGAACAGCCTTGGGGCGGGAGGGGGGGAAGACAGGAGGTGGGCTACAAGGCAAGGAACTGAAGCCCTGCCTGGCCAGCGTGGCTCCGTTGTTGCACATCAACCTATGAACCAGAAGGTCACAGTTTGATTTCTGGTCAGGGCACATGCCTAGTTGCAGGCTGGATCCCCAGTAGGGGGCATGTAGAGGCAGCCAATCAATGATTCTCATCATTGATGTCCCTATATCTCTCTCTCTCTTCCTCTCTGAAATCAATAAAAATACTTTTAAAAAAAGGAATTGAAGCCTTCCAACCAACAACCACGTGAATGAACTTGGAAGCAATTCTTCCAGTCCCTTTAGATGATGATGGCTCTGGCCAACACCTTAGCTGCAATCCCATGAGAGACCCTGAGCCATACCATCCAGCTAACTTTCTTCCAGATGCCTAAAACACAGAAACTGAGATCATGTTTGTTTTTTGAACTCCTGAGTTTTGGGGTGATTTGTCATGTAGCAGTAGATAACTGGTATAATAATTACCCCAGACCTGACTAACCGAGAAAAAGTAAAAGATACCTATGCCCTTCTCCCCTAAGGCCACAGGAAAAGCACACATGCAGTAAGAGCTAACAAGTCCACAAAGATAGAGCAGAGGACAGAGGCAGGTTGTAGGTACAAGGGCAGCAGTGGTATTTTTTTAGCCTCCAGACCCAGTCAAATGCCATGTCTTAGTGTCATGCCTATTGTCTTCAACATCATGAGCCAATAACCCATTCCTTTTCTCCCTCCCCCCTTTTAAATTCACAACCTTCCAAAGTAAAGTTAGGCCTGCTGAAAACATTTTGGAACTCTCTCCAGCCAACAAGTTTAAATTGATAGTGATGTGCAATGTAGTTGACCCAAGACAGTCATTTGACCTCCTTCCCTTTTCTTGATGGCTGTGATTAGACTGATTTGAATCTGGTTTCAGTCACTTGCAACCTGGAATCCTGACTCATAAAAGCCCTCTATAGGACTAGTTTCATGCCTTACTGTGGTCATTTTCTTTTTTATTGCATCTTTCCCTCCACGGTCATGTTGGCTGGTCCTGAATCATAAGTTAGGTCATGCTTTTCAGATTTCCTGACAAATAAGTTCTGTTTACTTGTGTTTCTAAGAAAGCTCTTAAGGCATTCTCTCCCAAGGAAGCCTTAACATGTTGAGAATATAGCAATTTGACTAAATGATCTACATTTATCCAGGGTAAATTTCCACTATAATATATGATATTTTGCTTCCTAAGTTAGCGAATCAAACACTCTCTGGGTACCGAGCCAACTGTTCAAGTTGAAGCAGGCTGAACAGTCATTGTGAAAAGAACTACAATAAACAAATCTCACACATGAATCAGCTAAGATTCTGAGTTCCAAGATGCAGTGCAGTGCTAAGTAGTCTGTGGAGACCACACAATTAACCCACAATTTTGCTTCCTCCCAATTCGGAACTACAGCAGTGAGTTTACAAAATTGGGGTCTTGTTGTCTGTCACCCAGCACCACTGCCAAAATGACAGATAGATAATGCATTCTTAAATTCATAATTAGTCAAAGTTGAATGTACTGGTCCCACTTCTAACTGCTCTTCCCCACATAATTCCAAAATTTGCCATTTCTCAGAATAGCATAGTACTCAAAAGTCTAAATTTGTCTCAACAGCATCATCTCTTATTAAACCAATTTCATTAACTTAGCCTCGTAACAACTCACAAAACTTGCCTCTGGAAAAACTTAATTTAAATAATCCCATTAAGAGTGTTTGCCCCTTGGTTCAATACATTTAGCAGCCAGAAACTGAGCTAAGGGAGCTCAGAGGAAATGGCATAAACAATAACCAGCAATTTCCCCCTAAAGCATATTCTCACTTTACCATGACAGTTAGCATCAGAGACTCTGGAACAAGATTACTTGGATTCAAAGCTCAGCTGTTCCACTTAAAGCCATGTAACCAACTCCTCTCTGCCTCAGTTTTACATCTGTAGCACAGGGACAATAATGATATCCATCTCATAACCGTTGCTATAAAAATTATCTTATTTGGAAAGCACTTAAAATACTACCTGGTACAGAGAAAGTATTAAATAAAGTACCAGCACAGATCATATTGAAATCTGATTGTATATATCTTTATATACCCTAGGGAGTACTTTAGCATCTTTCAATAGAGGCATTACCATCGCATCCTGTGTAGTATTAGTACTCTTCTATATGCTGTGGAAGAAATTAGATTAAGGTGATTACAGGGTATTAGTACTATATATGCACCCGCCCCCTCCCCTCCACCAAACAACACACAAACACGAGTCCTCTTTGTGAGTAGATGTTATTTCAAGCTAAAAATTATTTCTGCAACATCTTTGAAAATACAATGTCTGGCACACAGTAAAAAATAACTAGGAACTCAGAGACAAAGCAACAAGCAAACAAATAACTGAAAATAAAATTCACAGACACTTCTGATACTTAAGTTTTTAGACATAGACTTTAAAATAATCATACTTATTTTGTTCAGGAAGACAAGAAGTGATTGAGAATTTTGGTAGAAAAATTGAAAACCATAATAAAATACCAAACAGAAACTGTAAGTTAAATAAGTAACAATTTAATAGACTGATTTAATAGCTGTTTAGGTAGCTAAACAATCAGTATCCTGGAATATTGATTGGTCAGAAGGAACTATCCAGAATGAAGCAAAGAGGGGGGAAAGGGGAAACATTAGAAAGGTAAGAAACAGAAGACACATATAAAGAGAAAACAACCAAGTACCTCATACTAAAATGTTAAAAACCAGACAAGAGAGAAAAGCTTAAAGTGGTCAGAAGTAACATAAAAGGCAGAATGCTTTCAAAAGAGCAACAATTAGGCAGACAGCTAACTTTTTCAATAGTTAATAGAAGCTAGAAGACAAGAAAAAAATATCTTCAAAGTACTGACAGGAAATAACACTCAACCTAGAATTATAAAGCTAGCAAAAATATATTTTAAGAATAAAGTGAAATAAACAATTTGAAGGCACTCCAAACAGAATTTATATTCAGTAGATAAGCACTAAAAGGAACACTAAAGACATGTTTTGCAGGCAGAAGGAAAATTATACCAAGTGAAAGTTGAGATTCAGAAAGAAATCAAGAGTAATTAAAAGGTGACTATGAAGCAAATTTAAATAGTAAACTAACAATGGTGATGATTACTATGATAATTTTAAAAATACAGGCAGAATTAAAGGACATACAATGATGGCCTAAAAGTTTAGAGGGGAACTAAAAGGAATTAAGGTACTTAAAAGAGTCTAAGATCCTTGCCTTTTCCATGAAGAGGGTAAAATATCAATTAATAAAGGGCTTTAAGAACCAAAAATATGTCATAATCTTCTGCTTAATCTATATAATAACTACAGAAGAAGGTATAAATTTCAAGTTAGTAGAGGAAAAAAATAGAACAATGATTTGCAGGAAAGACCAGAAAGGAGAAAATTTTGATTTCAGAGAGGAAGGAAGAGGGAGAGATAGAAACATCAACAATGAGAGAGAATCATTGATCTGTGTGCCTCCTGCATGCCCCCTCCTGGGGACAAACTACCATCTCTCTCTCCCTCAAAAGCAACATCTCTAAATGTTTATGGTTACCATTTCCCCACTTTTCTTTAGTCTTGCTATCTAGGTATGCATCCTTAAGCCTTATAGATTAGTTTTGCCTGTTCAGAATTTCAGGTGATTAGAATCATTCAGTATAAATTGTTTCATGTCTGGTTTATTTGATGCTTTCTACTCTTTGTCCCACCTATATTATTTCTCTAAATAAGACATTCAAATGGCCAACAGACACATGAAAAGATGTTTACCATCAATAATCAGGAAAATACAAACCAAAATCATAATGAAATACACCTCATACCTGTCAAAGTGGCAATTATAAAAAAGGCAACAAAGAGAAACCAAGTGAGCCATATGGCCATGGCTATTGCGGATATTTTACAATGGCCAAAATATGGAAGTAACTTAGTTGCCCCCAAATAGATAAATGGATAAAGAATTCAATGAAATTTTAGTCATAAAAAAGAACAAAATCTTGCCATTTCTGACAACATAGATGTATGTAGAGTATCATTCTAAGGGAAATGAATCAGATTGAGAAAGACAAACACTTTATGATTTCACTAATATGTTGAATCTAAAAATCAAAACGAAGGAACAAAAAAATAAATCAAAACAGAAATAGACTCATATACAGAGAACACACTAATGGTTGCCAGTGGGGAGTCAGTGGGAAGATAGGTAAAAAAGGTGAAGGGATTATGAGGTAAAACAATTCCAATTATAAAATAAATCACAGGGATGTAATGTACAGCATAGATAATATATTCAATCTATATATATAAAATCCTAATATGCAAATAGATCAAATGGCAGAACAACCGAACAACTGGTTGCTATGATGTGTACTGACCACCAGGGGGTATGTGTGGAACATGGTGGGTGTTGGCTGTGGTGGGATGGTGGAGCAGGTGAGCGGGGGTGCCAGACCACAGCAGGGTGCCAGTCACTGTCATCGGGGCAAGCCTCTGGTGACTATTGAAGATTCTTTGCTTCTGCACATGCTCGAACCTGCTGCCAGCACCTAGTGCCAGTCCCAATTTCTCAGTGCCATCAGTGGGTGTGAGCGGTGGCTGCTAGCCCTGATCACCCCTGAGGGCTTCTCAACCTCCCCTTGCTACTGAGAGGTGATCAGGGCAGTAGCTGCCATTTGCACCTGCTGACAGCTCCAGCCCCGCTTACACCCACTGGTGGCACTGGCCCCAATTGTTCCCCACTATCAGTGGGAGCAGCAGCAGAGGGAGTGTGGCTGCCAGCAGACAGGGAGCTAGAGTGGGAGGGGCTGGGTGCATGGAGGTTTGGTTGAGACCTGCCCCTGTGCCCACTGCAGCCTCATGGTCACAGTTCCTTTCAAGGTGCACAAATTCATGCACTGGGCCCCTAGTAATATAATAAGTTTGAATGGTGACAAGTCTAGTAACACTTCATAAGGTACATTAATGTAGAATCACTCTGATGCACCTGAAGCTAATATAATATTATATGTCAACTATAATTTAAAAATAAATTAATTTTTAAAAAGACATGGCACAGGAACATGAGCCAAGCAAAGAGAATCCTAGGAGGATAGTGAACAGATATCATGAGATGCTATTCGCTAGTTGGAAACTAGACCAGATTGAAGCAGTGTGAGCCTAGACAGATATGCTGCAGGACATATGACTGATATAGTTTTTGTTTGTTGTTTTTTTGTTTTGTTAATCTTCACCCAAAGATGTTTTCCATTGATTGTTTTAGAGAGATTGAAAGGTAAGAGAAAAGACACAGAGAAAGAAACATCAATGTGAAAGAGACACATCGATTGGTTGCCTCCTACACAGCCTGACCAGAGCAGGGATCAAGTAAGTAACCAAGGTAAATGCCCTTGACCAGAATCAAATCCATGACCCTTTAGTCCATGGGCCAATGCTCCACGCACTGAGCTAAACCAGCTAAGGTGGCATAGTTTTGTTTTGTTTTTGATTTTTTAACACCAGAATGAATGCCCTGGAGAGTCCTGCCCAGAAAAAAGTGTGGTGATCTTGACAACTTGTTGATAAATTTCCTGCTCTTTCCTCCAGGTCTTGCTGCCTGAATTGGCTATGGACATTTATTTCATCCCGCCAAATATTTTTGCTTTGATTTAGTTCTGTGAGCTAGAATAAGGCCATAATGAGCTTAGAGGCAAGAAACCCACACAATTCACTACCCTCCTGCTGTTCACAAGCTTAGTACCTGTTTTCCACTACAACCTCCCAGACTCATCCACTTTGTGAGCCACCAATTTCCTAGAATGCATGCATGGCCTCACCCACTGAACACCCCAGAATGTCCTCTTGGAAACCCCCAGGAAGCAGAGCCTAAAACTCAGAGACTATGAGTTTCTTTTTTCCTGGAATCCCTCACAGAACTAGCTTTGTTTTTGCCACCCTGTGGGAGGGGAGGAAGGCATGGAGAGGAAAGCTGAGAAGCAGCAAATACAGAAAGGTTTTAAGTTATATCTCATAACCTGGATAAAGGACTCAAATGTGTGTTTTTTTAAAATTGTTTTTGGATTAAATGTTTATATTTTACACATAATTTCACAATGCAGAAAACAAATGAAAAAGAAATAAGCCTGCTCGTATAATAATGGTTGGACTAGAAACTGGAACAAACTTCCTAAATGACTTGTTGACAATGAATATAAAAAAAAAAAAACAACTTTAAAACTGGGCATTTATCTTGACCCAGTAATTCTACTTTAAAAAATATTCTCTGAAAAGTTGGATCATGCCCAAAGTATACAGAAAGACTTTGCTAAATCTAAAACTAATGGTTAAAAGTTAGGAACCAAAAACACTCTTGCAGAATTGATTCCAATAAGTGGGATATTCATGTGATTGACCATTATGCAATCATTAGATGTGATACATTTACCGATGTCAGTAAAGTCACATTCCACTGTAATTTACTTTAAAACACTTAAGCATAGGCCATATGATCTGTATGTGCACTGGTTTTAATTTACTCCCTAGGGGTGATTAGTTAATATTTGAAGAAGCATGTTCAGTGCATGCTCTCCGGGTGTCTGTGCTATAGAAACAGCAACTGCCATGTGCTTCGATAATAGCTAATTCCATCAGCATTGGAGGATTTTCTAAAATATGCTTAAAATATGTATTCCTTGGATGAAAAACTAGCACATCTGCTCTTGTATGAACAGGAGCATAATAGAAGCCCATACCCATAAGAGTGGTTAGTGTTAGAATATTTCAGTGTCTGCCTCTAGTAAGCCTGTCATGCAAGGAACTTCAAGAACCTAAGGAACAGGAGCTCTTGCACCAAGCTTACATAAACAGGTTTTATCATTCTTTGTGGTCACTTGCTAAATGTGTGTATTATTTTGTGTACTTCTGAGAAGCAGATGGCAAGACAGGATTATTGCACATTTATTGGGGGATATACTCATGAAGAAGGCAAGGAGGACCTTCAGACTTTGACGAAGGTCTGATAGGTGAAGGTGGAGAAAGGAGGATGCGGTGGGAAGAACTTCAGTCTGGTGAGGTTCTAGAAAAGTTTTAGCCAATCTGATGAGAAATCCTTATGCCAAAGTCACCCATCATACTAGTGACTCCTGTCGCAGCAAAGGTCCTGCATTAATACCACAACTGTGCTCAGATATGGGAAGCATGGCATCACTGTGAATGAATTAGCAGGTCCAGATGAGCAGAAGCTGGCACAGCCAGTCAATTATGCTCCCTATGGCAGGAGACCCGAGTATTTTCACAGCTACTATAGTATGTTTGGTAGCATACTGTGTTTAGTTTATACTGAAACAAATCACACAGTAGAGACTGTGAGTGCCCTTGTCAATAGTTTAACCAGTGGAAACTGCAGGTAACTAGGAGGAAAGAATCTGATGGTTGTCCAATAGCCAAATTAGTCGGAATCTATTCTCAGCAATATAGTTGTGTGCATGTGGGTTTCAATGTGAAATTACATGTTCTTATTTTTTTAAGTCAATTATATTATATTTATTTTTAAATTAAATTTATTTTATTAAATAAAATGCATGGAATTTTTAAAACTCTTTTGCTATCTATCACTAGGATTTTTTTTTTTTTTTTAGGGATTTTGTCTCCTTCACCCACAGGCCCTCAGGTCTGAAATCCCCCATGCAATCATCCTATCAAGGCCTTTTCCTAAGGCACTGTGAATAAGAAATAAACAGAAATTTGGGATGTGAGGGGGCATGAAGAAAAGAGAGAGAAAAAAACAGAGGAAGAACAAAGCAATAAAGTGTTCAGAGGCCAAAGGACTTTTTGTGCCTTGTGAGTGACACTGTTATGTTTTGGAAAGGATGAGGAAAAGGAGCTTTATGCCAACTGATAAGGAAACAACTATACCATGAAATAATAAATGATAACCAAGGCTGACAAAATTCCTGAACAATTCCAGAAATTTTAGGGCATGCACTAAACTTCCCATATGACTTGAGCTTGGGAGACCTAAGGGGTGTGGGAAGTACAAACTGATCTGAGGTAGCTCATTGTTAGCAGGGTCACTACAACTGACATCTTAGCTAAAATATACACAGCCAGCCAGCCAGCCAGGCTTGGCTCAGTGGTTGAGCATTGACCTATGAACCATGAAATCATGGTGCGATTCCCAGTCAGGATATATGCCCGGATTGTGGGCTTGATCCCCAGTGTGGGGTGTGCATCTCTTTCTCCCTCTCTCTCTGAAAATAAATTAAAATATTTTTAAGACACACACACACACACACACACACACACACACATACACACACAAATATGAGTAGAAATTATTTGATAGTATAAATAAAATGCTAGTATTGTCTTTATAGGACTGGGTTGTAAATTATTATTTTTGTCTCTATTTTCTAATTTTTAAACAATGAACATGAAATGGATTTAACATAAAGAGATTTGTGTAATTGCTTATTTTCGGTAATTAGGCTAAACATTTGCTAAGTAAAATCATTGCTTTCCCAAAAGACTCCAACATAACTGATCATTAGAAAAGAATTCCATAGAACAGGTCAAATTGCCCTCTAACCCATGCATGCATTTTGTAGCCAATTCATCCTGAGGAGCATATTTAGTAAGCCATGTTAGACAAAGTAGACCTTTTAGTTAAGATACTCTTTCCATGTCTGTTGGTAATTAGCTCTTTGAAACTCTTTTGACCATACCCATCTCTATTTTACTTTATAATAAGGTCTTAAGAAAAATATTGCTCCAATAATGACTAAATTCAAGTCTAACTATAGATAACGCTATACTTTCTCAAGAAGCAATCTCCCTGGATTATAGGGTACCTCTTAAGAACATGACTCATCAGGGTTCTGTTGATGACTTATTATCTTATCTAATAAAATAGTGATATGCAAATTGACCATCACTCAGCTATACCCACCAGCCATGCCCACCAACAACACCCACCAGCCAATCAGAGCAAGCATGCAAATTAACCCCAACCAATATGGTTGCAGCCACAGAGAGCAGGAGGGAGGCTTGGGTTTCCCAGGCAATGGAAGAAGCCAAGTTTTCCACCTGCCCTAGCCATCCTAAGCCTCCACTCAAGGCTACAAAGTTTCAATTATAGAAGGTAAACAAATCCAAACAGAAATGGCGCCAGCCACAGAGCAAGCAGAAGGCTTGGCTCCACTCCAGTTACAAAGTTTCAATTGTAGAGGGTTAATAAATTCCAGATACCAGGGCCTCTGCTTGGGTCGCCAGGGGACATGGCTGGCCTGCAAACCACCACAGGCCCAACACTCAGGCCGCGCCATGCCCCAAGGGAACCCCATTCTGATCCTGGACACCTTTCAGGACAAACCAGCTGGCCCCCACCCATGCACCAGGCCTCTATCCTATCTAATAAAAGAGTAATATGCAGATTGACCATCACTCCAACACATAATATGGCTGCCCCCATTTGGTCAAAGATCCTGTTCCCATGTGGACACAGATGGCCACCACAAGATGGCCAGCAGGGGAGGGCAGTTGTGGGTGATCAACCCTGCAGGAGAGGGCAGTTAGGGGTGACCAGGCTGGCAGAGGAGGGAAGTTAGGGGCAAATAGGCTGGCAGTGGAGCAGTTAAACATCAATCAGGCTGGCATGGGAGTGGTTAGGGGCTGATCAGGCTGGCAGGCAGAAGCGGTTAGAGGTAATCAGGAAGGCAGGCAGGGGAGCAGTTGGGAGCCAGCAGTCCTGGATTGTGAGAGGAATGTCTGACTGCCCACCAGGATCAGGCCTAAATGGGCAGTTGGACATCCCTTGAGGTGTCCCAGATTGGAGATGGTGCAGGCTGGGCTGAGGTACACCCTCCTCCCCCACACCCATGCACGAATTTTGTGCACTGGGCCTCTAGTGTAAAATAATGAAGTACCTTCCCCATGACTAACACATGCAGATACTTCCTTCTTTCTTATTGTTACTCACATTTCCACTTGGCAGCTTAATTTCTAAACATAGATCTATCATCAATTAACAGCAGCTACCCTATTTACCCAAAAATAAGACAGTGTCTTATATTAATTTTTGCTCCCAAAGATTCGCTAGGTCTTATTTTCAGGGGATGTCTTATTTTTCCATGAAGAAGAATAGGGTACACATTTATTGTTAAATTAAAATAAAGGAAATGTATTACCTGTATACTGTACAGTAGTACGGTAGTTGTCAACACAAACCAGACAAACTATGAATCCTATAGTATCAAGAATTTACTCATTTATCCAATGACAATCATGTCATCATCTTCTGGAACATCATCATAACAATCCAATTCCTGATTCCTGGTGAATTTCTTGTGACTCCATTTCTTTCAGAATCAGTGGACCAAATCTCTCATGTTTAGCAATAGCACTGTCTTTAAATGAGTACTTCTTGTCAAGGTAGCCTGCTCGCAGTGCTTTTGCAATGCAACTGTCAGTGATTTTCTCCCATGATTTCTTCACCTAAGTCACAACTTGTTGCAGTTTAGGTTTCACAAAGTTTCCACACTGATTTCTCTCCATTCACACAGCAGTGACGTCAGGACTCTGCATTAACGTCACTGGTTGCTAGATGCCAGTTGGGGCGGCCCTAGCGACCAGTTTATGGTAAATTAATTTTCATTCTGAGACAGAGCCTGAGGGCCTTATTTTCGGGGGGATGCCTTATATTTCACTCAGAAGGAAACCTGTAAGTAGGTTTTATTTTTGGAGGATGTCTTATTTTCGGGAAACACGGTATTTCTTTAGATCCTAATAGAGGGTATGGAAGAATAGTTTGTACCAATTAAAAAATAAACCTGGCTGAAAAAAAATGTCACAGAAATTCTAATTGCATGTTAAGCTCTATCCTAGGATCAAGCTATATCACTGGAAGATGATGTGTGTTGACAGTGTTCACAGTGCCTCCCTGTAAAAAAAAAAAGAAAAAAGAAAGAAAAAAGGCTCCCCTTCTTCCAGGCAGACTATGCATTGTATCAGGGTACATGATTTAATGAGCATAATAAGGACTGGATATCACTCACTATAAGCAGAGTGCCCTAGTACATTGTTCAATCTGAATAGCTGTCCAGCACAACTATGGCCTGTGTGCATAGAGGACATTACCTAATGCCATGAGGAAAGTCTGTCACTAGATCAGCTTCAAATCTAAACCTTTATTATTCTCAGTCACATTTGTTAAGGGCCTATGTAAATCAGTATTTCCAAGCTCTTTTAATTTCATGGACTAATTACATTCCAAAACCAACAAACAAAACCTACAAAGGTTTTTTTTTTTTTTTTTTGGCGGGGGGGGAGGGCTACTATAGGTTTGTCAAGTTTTATTTGAAAAAAAAAATAAGATGACTTAAAATATGTAATTCACTGAGCATAGTAATTTTAACATCAAAGGCCAGTACCTGTCAGGCAATAAAAGCTATCTATTAAACCCACATTCTTCCTTTAATAAAAGAAAGTTTGACCAGTGCATTGAAGAACTGCAGGCATGGCCGCCACCACCTACCTTTCCGTCTCCTCTGTACTGTCCTCTGCCCTGCTCTCCTCCAGGCACACTGGCTCCCTTAGTGCTCCAGCCCAATTCTCCTGTGTTCTCCTAATCTGGATTATGCTCAAGTTGGGGATACAAGGGCAGAGTCTAAGGCAAAGACAATTAAGGACATTTAGGAGTTGTAAATGTTTCAATGAGTGATACAAAAGAAAGGTATACTAGGTTATATGTCAATAGGTTTAGTATTTATCACCTCTATAGAATGCGAGCTTCATAAGTACACTCATACCTACAGGTTTGCCTCTAGCACCTGACACAGATCTGGCTACATAATAAGTGCTTAAATATTTGTTGAATGGATTAAACCAACATCATATCTATAATGTGCTATATGAGAGATCTGGGTTTTGCACCAGAAGAATTTGCTTCCTTCTTTGAAGGTTAACGATGGTATATTTGTTTCTTTCCTTACTACAAGTCCAAGAATCTTAGAGGTTTATAGTTCTTAATAGCCAGAATGTTGACTCTTGTGGTTGGAATGTTGACTCTGTTTCCTCTTTCATATTTTTTTCTTATTATATTACTCTTTATTATAAGCTGTTTCACATTCTTCAGAAAGATGCAGGGTGTAAATAAATAAATAAAAGCCTTATAGTGCAATTGCTCACCTGTTCCTGAAATAAAATGCTGACATTTCAAATGTTCCTTACTGTAAAGGTTAGATGATTAAATATATTCCTCTTCTGCTATCTCAGATTATCCAAATAAACATCAACCACAAGCAAACCATACAAATAGATCAGGCTTTTGAATGGAGGTAGTTTTTAAGGGACATATTTTTGAAGATCAAGAGAAAAGAAAATGCAAAGTATAGCATTCTAGTTTAAAAACAAACAGCAAACTTTAAGAAAACTACCACATTTAAGCTTATTATATGCCCTTTTAAAATATCAAGAAAATCCAACATCCAGCTGATGTATTTTTCAAAGGTTTCGAGGAAGCATCAAGATTCTTTTCTTCCATGAAAACAAGCTTATTATTGAAGGTCTACTCATCACATTCAAAATGATCTGACTAGCTATCTCGTTTGGTAAATAGTACGTAAAATAAAGCCAAATATCATTAAACATCTAATTCTGTATTACATTCTAATAAAAAAGAATCTGATACAAAATATACATAGGCTAATAATCCCTAATTGGCTTAATTACTCATCTGATGTATATATCTCCTGTGGGCTTCATTACCTCAGAGAAAAGTTCCTTGCTTTCCAGGAAAGGAAATTATCATCATAAGTCACCTTAGTTTATCTAATAACTTACCTATAGTTTATCTAATTGCTTGCCTATCCAAACAGATTGGAATTCTCCAGGTAGAAAGCCTCTTGGAATGCTAGTCAGCCTCATCCTCTCATGTGACAGATAAGCTAAAGCAGAGGTCAACAGACTTGCCGAAGACCACACAGAGAGTGAGCAGCAGTTAGGACTAAATGCTTCCTCTGCAGGGAATACTGACTATCTGGGAAGATCAGAAGCAGCCAAGTGGCAAAGGAGAGGTGAACAGCACTAAGGAAGTGTACTAATATGTACCCTGGGCACATACTTAAGCTCCAAGAGTCTATAACCCCCATTCAATATAATAGGAGGCCATGTACTCGCTCTCATAGTTGAGGATTTTTCAATTGCCAATGTTCTTGTTTCCAGAGCCACAGAATACACTCCATCAGCGTGCACTGCACTTTTATGGAACACTGAGGACTCAGTTACGAACTCGCAGCTCTTCCGAGGGCAGAGGGGTGAGAGAATGTGCTCCTGGCATACACTTGATGAGCCACCTTTAATCTCATTTCAAAGGCGAGCTCGCCTCGGATGAAAGACTTAACGGGAGTACAAAGTACCATTTTCAACCCGTCTGGGAGAATTAGAGCATTTGTTCTTCTGAAGAGCTGGAAAGAAGTTTTGGCACAGAGCCTGGCATCTTTCTTGGTAGGCATAGCAACCTTTGTATTCAGATGAGTAGGGGAGCAAGTCCCCACTGGAGCAGCGAACTCCTTTTTATAGTGGGGTCACCTGAGTCTTCTCAAGACTGTTGTTAGGTGTTTTCGCAGCAGGCAGGCAAGAGCCTGGCCTCTGGATTCAGGTGGGATTTTTACTTTCTGCTCCAAAATTTACTACTTATCTGACTTTGATAATAGAGTCATCTTTAAGCTGTTTCTGCACCTGTAAAATGGAGATTGGGAGTAGCAGCGGATACAAACAGTCTCTTTAATCCTCATAGCAACTTGATGAAGTAAAATACCTAGCCACATAGTAGGCACACAAATATTGTTTTACATTCTATCAACCTCTCCTTATTTTCTACTGCATTCCCTGCTTTTCTCCTGAGAGGAGACATGGAGAAGGACCTGTGGGTACCGCCAGGCCCATGTCTAAGGCACCTGAAGCTGGGCAAGGTCCTCTCCTTCTGCCAACTTCCCTCACCCCCAATATCATTCTTTTCTATTTTAAATTTAGAAGCAATTAATATCAATAAATATTCAAAAGGGCAAAGAATCGACAGAATGGCAAAAAGCAAAGCTAAGGATGTGGAAGTAGAGAAACCATGTCTTTCCCCCCACCAAGGAGGCAGACAGGGCCATGGATTTGCCTTGCTTGTTCTGACAAAGAGTAGGCGCTCACAAGAATGTGGAATGTGTGTTTATGGCTGCCCAGCCCAACTTTTCTTCCTCCCTTCATCTTTTTTATCTGTATCGTGCATTTTCATAGACACTCGCTAGTTCAACAGTTTGATTGCCAATCTGATAGTGTTTTTTGGGAAAAGACAACTAATGTGTCCCATGCATTCTTATTCAGCAGAAATAAAAGGATATATGATTAGTACATTAAACAAGGGGCATGCTAGACTTCTAATAGGAACGATGGATACTTGAAGAAAGTGATACCTGCTCTGTGAAGCCATCCACAGTCCTTTAAAGATAACATTTGAGTTGTGTCTTGCAAATTAAGGAGGATTTTGTTGTGGGCAGGGAATAAGAGGGAATGGCTCATAAAAAGCCATTTTAACCCATCAAAGGGGTTATGATGGGTGTTAATTCCTAAGCACCCTGAGCTTCAATTTCCACACTAGTAAATTAGAACTGACCTGCCCAAGGTCACAGAGGTTAGTTTCAATGTGGCCAAGAGCCAGACCTTACTCCAGATCAAGTTTTTCACCACTCTGTGGCTATCCCTAACCCTACACACATTAGCCTGTGGATACCCATTGGGCACAACCTTAATCCACTTTGTAATCCTCTTGTTCTGATCCTTCTCCAGCAACCAGCTCTGCAAAGGCTTCAAGCAGCTAACTGCAGTAAAACTGGGGCACCTTGCCTTGAGACTATACCATCCCCTGGAGGTTCTGAAGTGGGAAGTGAAATACTCACAGGAATTCTATTTCTACATGCACATGTACAATCCAGAAATATAAGGGAAGTAACATCCATAGTAGTTCTGGAGAGGATGGATAAATTCTAATGGTTCTGAAACACATTTTTTTATGTTCCTCAGAAGGTCCCAAAGAATCGAACAGTTACTGAAGGTGGTGACCTAATCAATAATGCATCTCTGGTTGACTTGCTTTTGTTCCTTGTTTTATTCTTCCTGAACCTCAGTCCTGCTCCCTGCACCAGTTTTTGTTTCCATGAAAGCAGAGCCTGCGACAGCCACTCTCAAGGTGTCACACTTCCACCTTCTTTTGCCTATACAACACTCCCACCCTCATCTGGTACAAGGATGTATCCTTCATAATTTAAAAGTCATTTAGGAACTTTATTTTTACTTTTGTAATAAAAGGACTCATAATCTGGATATCACGGTTGACAATTTTCAAGAGCTGCTTCACAATTTCAGTGTCAATGTTGCCTTTGTTTTGACATTAAATTGGACAGTTTTGTTTCATGCTAATAAGGAAAGGGGCAGGCTTATATAAATGACATGCTTTTATCAACTGAAGGCCAAATGGCATACCACCTGGAAGGTAACACCAGTGGCTCAAAAAAAGTAATTTTGTTCTAAAAAATTATTTATATCAATACTTTGGATACAAAATTATTTTTCTGAAAAATAAGAATTATATATTACTCAAGTCTGAGAAAAACTGCCTTCATATCATTTTCTAATTAGAGTTTATTATTTTAGTCTTGGATCAGACTTGACATTTCTAATCACTCCCAGGTATTTTTACTCTTGAAAACTTTTGGTGCTTCACAGTCAACTAGTAAAAAAGCACAGTATCATCTATTTCCTATGACATCTAGCCTTTCTAAATCTTCTTACTTTTATAAGGTGCTGTTTTTCTAGCATTAAAACAATCAGCTCCCCAACAAGGGTAGATTTCTCAAAGACTTTCAGCTATTGCTTTCCCCCCCATTTTTACCATCACCAAATAGAACTGTAACTAAAGCTCTCTTCACAATTTCTATTTAACCATCTCACCAGAGTAACACATTTCCCCCATTTCTTCTGTAAAATATACTTTCATAGGCCAGGTTCCCTCAAAGCAAAGCCAGGGATGTGGATTCCAGGGGAGCCATAATAAAGTGAGGGAAGTAGGTAGGATGGAGAAGGGGAAAGGAGCCAAGCAAACAAGAGCTTGATTGAAGTCTGTATAACTAAGGGCACAGGGAACTCTGGAGCATGAAAATGGCACCACATACTTGTTCATCCTTAAGGTAAGGGGTGAAGTTTTCTATCTCCAAATTGCTCAGTCATTAAACTTGAGCTAGTCCAGATAGGACACACAACCTCCCAGGCATCTCCAGGCAAGGACAGTTCTCTGAAGAGGCCATCCTCGAACCATTATCAACCAGCAGCCACAGCAACTGGAAGTTGGGTGCACCTGCATGGCAAACAGGATCTGGGAAGAACATTAAGAGGGGTTACTGCTCATATTGACACCTATCTATTCACATAGCTAGTAGCCTATAAGATCCATCCAGGAAACAGCAACAACCATAGGTATTTTATAAAGAAGCAATTACAGGAAATTGGCCACATGGGTGATGGGAAGCAACACAGGTAAGTCAATCCAGTGATTAGCAGTTAACAAGATGGGACTATAACCCTTAGAGCTAAAAGGTAAGGAAAAAAGGTGGTGTTATAGGTCAGGGCTCTGTGGAAGGAGGTAGAACCCCTGAGGGATGCAGATGGGATACCTCAGGAAATAAGAAGGGGGAAGTGACCTGGTTTCTCCCTTCCTGCCTTCCAGTTTTCTACAAGTGCTCCTATTGGCTAACCCTACATAGAAACCGGAGGGATGGGGGTCAGGGAGATGCAGCTTTTTGTGATGCTCAGCAGAGTAGGGGAAAGGAGAACAAGAGCCTCTAGGCATGTGACTGACACAGGCGTGATAGCACATATCTATATTCTTCTGTTCATACCAAGTGACACATACACACACAAAACAGCAGAGTGTCATCATTTTCTCCAATATATAGAATGAGCTAGTTTGGGGACAGAGACATACATCTCTTTAGGTTGAAACAGAAGTTACCCAATTTATGCCAGGTCTTAGTTAACCCTATATCAAATCATATCATGTATTTTTTTTTTTTTTACTCAGCCCTTAGTTTTCAAACTGTGGAAGAGATCAACAATGAAAGATACACTCCTCCTGGTACCCATTCACAAACAAAATTATGTCTTGGCAAAGTTATAAGACAAAGTGGATATTTGTTTAAAGCAACATTAAGGACTGAGTTCCATTCTATTAATAATCTTGGCACAGGCTGACTTGGCAGGACCTTTTCTTTGCTTGGATTTCCATGTTCTCCTACAGATATCTGAGTAAATAACGCTCAATTATTTGATATCACTTGATATTTGCAAAATGTTAGTCATCACCTGAAATATTTTCCCATTCACTAAATAACAATTAAGTATCAACCACAGATTCAAATTTAGTGGGCACATTTGCATGTGTCTTTAATTATTTGTTGATTTGTGTCAGTACTTGGGACTACGCAAGAGACAGCTTCTACAATGGCTTCCCCAAGGGAATTACAAGTGATTACAGGCTTATTAGGAAACACAGAGAGGCAAGCCTCCCAGGTGTTGTTCTCTACCACTTGCAAATCAAATAGCTAAAAAAAAAATTCCTCTTTGCTATAAGTGGAGCCATTTTTCAAGTATACTATGCGCAGAAACTCATTCTGGTCCCATTTAGTAAACAGAGGAAATAAACATTAGAATTCTGTAAGTGTTCTCAACTACATATTTCTTTAAAACAACTTAGAAGATCTGTAGCTGCAACCTCCCGAATCCATAATGGATTTTAATGAATGGCAAATTCTAATGGAAGAAATATTCTTTATGTGAGGGCATATTAGCACAGTTTCCAAAACGTCATTTTGTTAAAAAAAAAAAAAAAACAACACAAAAAAACCCCACACAACTGAATATGAATGTTAAATACTGCATTTAAAAAAATTTCTGCCCTCAAGCAACTTATATATGGGGGTAAATAACATAGAGTTGAATAATTATACCAAGCATTCACATCTTTCCCAAATTCAAAGTTTTAATGGTCTCTCAAGCTTTCTAATCAGTCTTGAGATGCAGCAGAAAGGCATTCAATTCTATATCTGCTGAGATGAGAAATAAATTCACAATCATAACACACAGCAAATTCACTCTTATTGCCAATATGGATGTGAGATGCAGTTAATTATTAGTGATTAACAACTTTTGAGAATCAAGATTCAGATCATTATACAGTAAAGTTTCTCTTGACAATCCAATGAATTACATTGACTTGCCAAGAAATTTCAAAAAAAATAATTAAGACAGCTGATTTTCCCCTAACGATTAAGAGAAAACAATATACTATTAACTCCAAAAGAATATGATTGATGAAAATAACATGGTATATTAACCGATACTTCTGAGGAATTTTATATTTTTCAGATACTTTTCTCTTAAAAAGCAATTTATAAAATATGTAACTACTTTTCCTGTAAGTATAAAAACTGCAGATAAAATAATATTTAAACATTATTTTAGCCTAGAATTTCTCTAGAATTATATATTTGTTCTTGTCTAGATAAATATGAGTGGCCTGAGAAGACACAGAATATATATGAGTGGTCTGGAAATACAAATTTGGGGGTGATCAAGGGGAGAAAGTGATAATTAGAATAAAAAAGCAGGGGGATGTCAACAGTACACAGGCATCAACCTCAAAGAACCTCTAAATGCCTCTAAAGGCATCTAAAGCTGGAAATGTTAAGTGGCAAAATTAATTATAACATCAGATTATAACCCCCCAAAATTTTAAAACTCTTGAGTCCACATTCATATAAATGGTTAAATAAATAGACCTAGATGGTTGGCTTGGGTGGTTGGAGTGTCATTCCATAATCAAAAAGGTTGTGAGTTTGATTCCCAGCCAGAACATGTACCTAGATTGTGAGTGGTTGTGAGTTCCATCTCTAGTTGGGGCTCATATGGGAGGCAACTTATCGATGTTTCTCTCACACTGATCTCTCTCTCTCTCTCTCTCTCTCTCTCTCTCTCTCTCTCTGCCTCTCTCTCTCTGTCTCTCTCTTCCTCTCTTTCTAAAATCAATGAACATATCCTCGGTGAGTATTAAAAATTGTTAAATATTTTTTTTCTTACCAAAGAATATATGTACATACAATATATACCACCCCACTTTAGGAGGTAGAATTCTTTTCCCCATGGGGTGTGAGCTGGAATTAGTCACTCACTTCCAACAAATGGAGTATGAAAAAGGGGAAAACAGTAACTTTACATTGGAAAAACAGGCAGATTTCATTTTAACCAAGTGATCAAGGTTCATATTACATGTTGCTGTCAGATGACCAGGCACTTCACTTGTATGGGGTTCTCCCACAAAACCCACCACACAAATATAATCAGGAGACAAACAACAGAAACCCAACTTGAGAGAGTCTGCAAAGTATCTGACCATTACACCTCAAAACTGTCAAGATTACCAAAACTAAGAGAAGTTGTTGCAGATTAATGAAAACTAGAAAGACAAGTACTAAATGCATGTGTGGTATTCTGACTTGGGTAAATTAGAAAAATAGAAATCAGTAGAAAAACTAGTGAAATACAAATAAAATTTATAGTTTAGTTAGCAGGATTTTACCATTGCCTATTTCTCAGTTTTGACAAATAAACCACGTTTATGTAAGATGTTAACATAAAGAAAGCTGGTAAAAGTAAACAGCAACTGTTTTACAATCTTGCAATTTTTATGAAATTCTAAAATGATTCCCCAATAAAAAAATTAAATTACAACCAAATGAAAAATATAACATATGCCAACAAAATAAGTGAAAGAATATGATAAAAATGAGATTGCAGATCTAAGGAAATGAAACCGGCATTAAGATTTCTAAAGAGAAATAATAACAATATAGATCTTGCTAAGTATCAGCAGAGATACCGCTGAAAGCCAAACACCACATATATATTTTAAAACCTACAGCTCCCCTTCTGTGTGTCTTCTTTACTACTAACACATGAGTACACGTCACTTTTGACACTTCAGGTTACCAAATGTATATGCATTGAAATAATTGGGGGCAGGAGAGAGACATAGAGCTGACTTCAGGTTGTGGTGGGATAAAACTATGGGGAAAGTATTGTGAGTTGAATAGAAAGTACTTTTTAAAAAAAGACTGCAAGAAGATAACTGTAGGAGAAAGCAAATGCCTCAGAAAACAGCAGATGTGTTAGAATCGTCAGAAAAGGAAATGAATAAAAGTGAGGAAGCGGAGCAACTGTAGACTTGGAATTCAATCACCTATTTCTGCTGTCACATCTCTGGAATTCACAGGCAAGACAAAAGGATGGTAAAAAGCCTCTCAGAGACAACTTGCAAAACTATGTCAGAGCAGGCAGCACTAAAAGCACAAGAAAGCACAAGAATTAGAAATGCAATTTATAAAGCACACTTACAATATAAACTTGTTTGGCATATAAAATAAGAAGCTAGCCCTAGCTGGTTTGGCTCAGTGGATAGAGCCTTGGCCTACCTACTAAAGGGTCCCAGATTCAATTCCAGTCAAGGGCACATATCTTGGTTGCAGGCTCCATCCTGGCCCAGGACCTAATAGGGGCTCATATAGGAGGCAACAAATTGATGTGTTTCTTTCACATTGATATTTCTTTCTGTCTTTCCCTTTCTTTTCCACTCTCTAAAAATCAGTGAAAAATATCCTCCAGTGAAGATTAAAAAATAAAATGAAATGAAATGAAAAGCTAAATTCAGTGAAGAAAATTTGGAGGCCCTAAGTCTCTTCACTTTCAAATTTTAAAGACTTACCTCAAGAGCAGAAGACATAAGTTAAAAGAGATATTTATAATGTATAATCTCCTTTTCTTTCCAATCGGATAATACTATGAAAAATTTCAAATGTGTTAGAAGGTAAACCTAAATATTTGTGCTATCACTCATTTTTTATTGCTTTCAAACCCAAAATTAAAGCACATTTAGATAAATACACAGGATTCTTAAAGTGTTTGAGAATTTACAATTCTCTTGCAAGCAGCACAACAAAATCCTAGAACCAACTGGCTTAAACAACAAAGGAAGTTTTCTAAGAAACATACCTGAAGAGACTCTGGGAGCTTCAGGTCAGTTTGATCCAAGACTCATCTCACCGGGTCTCATGTCTCAGCTTTGCCTTCCCTGGGTTTGCTTGACATACAGTCTGCCTTCACACTCTTGGTAATGAAGTCTCAGGCCTGACATCTATGCACCACCAGACTCTGGATAGAAAGAAGAGGATTCCCGCCAGCATCTTTTTATGAGAAGTTTGTGTGCCAGAAGCCCAAGCAAACAACTGTTTGCTTGTTATTGGCTCAGTTGGGTGATGTTCCCATCCCACTCATCACACTGGCTTCCCCTGCTTCCTAACTGGTTTCTCCTGGGAGCACTACTTTCATAAATAATTGGCACCTAAATCTTTGTCTAAGCAGCTGCTCGTAGTAGACTCTTCTTTAAGACACAAACAAATGCAATCAAACCTCCTGGCAGGTTATCCTTGAAAGCCTTGAGCTGTTCCTTCCCTCTTTCACATTTCTGCAAATGCTGGCAATTCACTCAGTGACACAGACACTTATCTTTTCTTATACACTCTTTCCCAGGTCTGTGCTGCTTCTCTTCAGAAAATCCTCCTACTTCCTCAGCAACTCTAAAATCTCATCCATGTGCCCCCTGAAAACATCATTCGACAATAAATTGCTTCTTACCCATAACCTGCTCAGATTCCTGCCACCTGTCAGCCTCAACTGAAACATGATTCAGCCCCATACACCATTTCCCCTTCTCCCTGTTCTTAAGAAAGGATGACTCGTTTCTCTATATCCTCTCACACTGGAATCTGGAAATAAAGCTGGAAATGTCCTTTTAGATAATTTCTGTATCACTAGGGCTTCTAGATCTCTCTTTGAGAACCTGAATTCCTTCTGAAGGAAGGAACCAAGGGCATGTCAGCTGTATTTAAGATAGATGGGGCATATAGGGTTGGGATATAGTATTCTTTATATCTTTATTAGGTATGAAATGTTTTTTTAATGAGTGCCTTGTGGCTTGGGTTATCTGTCTTGTCTTCCCTATGCCTCTCACTTAGTTATCTACCAAATCCTAACCACATCCCTGATTGGAGAGGGTGTAGGCTGAGCTGAGGAAACCCCTTCCCTCAAGTGCATGGATTTTGTGCACTGGGCCACTAGTAATTCTATAAAATATGTACTAATGTCCATTTTAAATATCAGTGGGTTGAGGGGCAAGGAATTGAATAATTTATTTCAAATTCATAGCAAGTGACAATGCCTTAGTATACTGGTAAAGTACCTGCTTTTAACCTCATACCACATGCCATGGAAGACAGATAATATGGCCCAGGTATACTCTTTGACCAGTTTATTCTCCTCCTCAAATAGCCAATAAATTCCTGTTACCCACAGAATACAATTTCTTTTAAAAAATAAAATTTACGATATCAAAATCTGGTTCCAGGCTATCTTTTAAAAAATTTCTACCCTTTAGCACTAGTCTTCATACACTCCAGGATTCTGGTCATAGTCACTTGCCTATCTCTTGACTGTGTCCTGTGCTCAGCTCATACTGTCTCCTTCACCTGGGATGTGCCTGATGTCAACACCACCTATCAAAGCCCTTTCCATCTTTCAAAGTCACACATAAATCCAAAAGCTTCCTGAGATCATCCTCCAAACTACTTTCCTTTATACTCCCATAGCAATCTCATGTCTCCTATTGTGGCATTTATTATGCTTGCCTCTTACAAGTTATTAGAGTAAGCCCATGGCTGACTGAGACCAGCACGTCCCCTGCCCCCCACCTTTGTTTTATACAGGCACTTATATGTGGAAAAAGGTCTCCATATGGTAGGAATCAGAGACAACCTGTAAGATGGCCCCAGTGATCTGCCTCCTAAAACTGACACTCTTATGTAATTCTATCCTCCTTGAATCTAAGCAACATCTAATGACTCACTTCTTACTTTTTTTTAATTGACAAGACAGAGTGGGAGGAGAGTGAGAAACAGATTGTTTGCCTCCCACATGCACTTTGACTAACCTGCTATCTTTGGTGCATGGGACAATGCTTCAACCAAATGAACTACACTGGCCAGGACTAGTGACTCAACCTAACAACTATAGACTACATCAGAAGTGATAAGATACCTTTTCTGGGATTAGATTATAAAAACACTACTTCCATCGTTGGGGTTCACTTGCTCTCTTGTGCTGAGGGAACCAGATGCCATGCTGTAAGATGGCCAATACAGAGGTCCACATAGCACAGAATGGAAGGAGACATTTTCCCCATAACTAGCAATGAGCTAAGACTCTCAAGACCAACAGCCCACAAGGGACTTTATCCTTTTAACAATCATGCATGTGAACTTGAAGTGAATATTCTATCAAGCCTTCAGATGAGACCACAGCCCTTGCTGACAGCCCTTGAGAGGCCTTGAATCATGGGCACTCAGCTAAGCTGTATGCATATTTCTGACCTACAGAAACCATGAGCTAAGCTTTGTTGTTTTAAAGTAGTGCATTGTGAGTTAATTTATTACACAGTAGATAACTAATACAGTAAGGGTGCAATGTGTGAATTATATTTTAGGATAAATAGCTATAATGAAAGGAATATATATAACACCCCAAAATAAAAAAAAATATTTACTTGTGTGAAAGCTATAAAGAAAAAACTATGAACCCTTTGGTTTATAATTCAAAAGAGTTGCACCAGGAATTTGTAACCAGGCAGAGTTAGAAAAGACTCATTTCTGAATGTTCACTATCAAAGGGGAGCTATTTATTCCAGGTACCTAACACTAGATAAATGATGTAGAGGGTGTGGATGGAAACAATAAAAGGCCATACTCTATAAAAGCTCTACAAGTTCATTAATTAGAATTCTTGCTTGACAAGGCATAAGACTAATATTCAAGGAACTGCCTCTCACAGTATACATGCCACCTGTCTTTAAATTAACCACAGTATAAAATGCCCTCTTAGTGTGGTAGGTAGCACATTTGTCTCATAAATTAAGCATAGTACAATGCCACTCTTCTGAAAAGAAGAACAAAATTGGCTGTTTATTGGGCTTATAAAAATATATCATGTTATTTGCAAAACAACCCATTGAGCACAGAGAAACATTGTTATAGACTTTAGAAACACACACACACACAACAAAAAACAAACAAACAACAACAACAAAAAACTAACTTCTAAACTTTCCCAAGGATTTAGCTATGATTTCATGGCAAAACTCTCTAAAATGAAAAGTGACATAATGGATGAAGTCTCTCAAATTCAACACAAACAATAGTATTACAAATAATCCACTCTACATCCCCCCTCCCAAAAAGGATTAAAAAAAAAAGACAAAGAAAGCTTTATGACTAAAAAGTTTCTCTAAAAAGAAACCAACCACTTAAAAAGTATTATCAAGGATTATTTCGAAACTAGGATAGTCACAGGTTTAAGTAAAATGTCAGTAAACCCTAATTCTAATTTGAGGTAAGCTGATGAGAAGAGTTGATCATGAGAGAGGTATTGCAAAGCCACATTCGGAGCGTGTACAGAAGGATGGGCCCCACTGCTTAGCACGAGTCTATCACCCAACAGACAGTAGAATTCTTATTTTGTTTGCATCTTCCTATTTTTTAAAAAAATGGTTCTTTAAGCTAAAAGTGATAGAACACACACACACACACACACACACACACACACACACACACACAAATGTCTAAGGAGAACTGAAAGCCCAGGTAGAGTGAGGCTCCCTAATTCCTGGGTGCAGATTAAACAATGTTTGATATAAAAAGAACTTGCTTTGCAGTTGTAGTTATGGTTTTCTTGGCAAATTCCTTAAAGTTGTTTCCATAGACAATATTTAAACATGATGTACATAGCTCGTGACAAAATTAGCTGCCAGTTTTCTTAAATCACAGAGATATCCCTGGACGAGTTAGTAATGGAGTGAGTTGATAGCCAGTTACTTTATATTCATTTGATCTCACTAGGTTTTTAATGCTGGGTGCATTTGATAGGGTGGTGCCTCCACTGACTGGCTAGTGCCCCAGCCTTAAAGGTTGTTAAGTATTTTCAATATACTGCCATTCATGGACGAATATTAAATCTATAACTGTGTAGATGAAAGCTAGTCTTATCTAACTCTCCAGAAATAATTATAGCAATTGAGAGAGTATAGTGCAGACCATAATTATCTAATCTGGTAATATCTAGGCAGAAGGCTCTACATATACCACGATTGATCTTGCTGAGAAAACCAGCAATGAATAAAATTCTTGGACTACAGGTCCTAGCTGTTAGGTCTGTGGCACTGGACAGAAATGGGGATAAACCTTTGAAAGGTTTGGAGGATTCAACAAATTAATGTATATAAAAGTATGTAGAACAAATTTTTATATACATAGATATACAATAAATTTTCATGATTATAAGAGCCTTGGAATTCAGAAATGAGGTCCCCTTACTAATAATTACCAGATGGAGTTTTAGAAATTGCCAAAAGCATTTTGCCACATAATCAAAAGGAATATGAAATATTCATATTTTTATTGTCTACAGGTCCCATAGGCAAGTTACATATTTTGGAGGAAAAATTTAACAACCAATAATATCTTAGCCCTTAGAATGTTATTCCATTATACCCATGAGGAGATGGTCTTTCCAGTAACCTACTAAGATTGAAAATAGGGAACTTTTTATATTGTATCTTTGCATTTTATGAATTTGAAATTGATTCTAGAATTATACATGATCTATATTTCCTGAGCTATTGCTTTTAAAAAGGGTTTTGTAATATAGATAGCTACTAGCCATGTTTGGAAGTGGCTGCCACTCCTCAAGATCACCAGCATTAGATATTTAAAATATTTTGCTAATTAAAGGGGGACATCTTTGTCTTGTATTAATTTGTATTTATAATTTTTAAACTAATTAAACAGATTTCCTGACTACTTTAACTTGTTTCATACATTACTTAGAAAAATATCTTGAGGAGAATTTTTGTAATTATATCAAAAGTTTTATTCCCAGGTTGTGGGCTCGATCCCCAGTTGCGGTGTGTGCAGGAGACACCTGATCCATGTTTCTCTCTCACAGAGATGTTTCTCTCCCTCTCCCTTCCCTCTTTCTCTAAAATCAATAAATACATATTTTTAAAGAAAAAGTTGTGGTAAAAATTGCTTACATAATTTTAGGTAAATGATCATGGAATGTTTTGGTTTTAAAAAAGATAGCATGGCTATTAAAAAGTATTACAAGTTCTTTAGAGATTAGATTGTTAAATGAAATGGTTCATAGAATAGATGAATTAAGAAAATCTATTTAAATATGGAAAAATGTTTAAAAAATTACTTTAAATGCAGACTGAAATAAAGATTGGTCTGGGACAACATGAAGGGGGAAGGCCCAGTTTAATCATAATAGTTTTAAAAGAAAAAAAAAATATGGCTAAGATAGTCCCAAAACAATAAGTAAATTTTAAATATATAATGGGGAATAGAACATTCAATAAAGTAATGGATTTTTTTTAAAAGATTGTGGTATTTTCCAAGAAAAGAAATAATTTCATTTTGGGTGGTGGGCACACAGTGAAATATACAGATCTTATAACATAGAAATCCAAACCTGAAAGAAAGAAAGAAAGAAAGAAAGAAAGAAAGAAAGAAAGAAAGAAAGAAAGAAAGAAAGGAAGGAAGGAAGGAAGGAAGGAAGGAAGGAAGGAAGAAAGAAAGAAAGAAAGAAAGAAAGAAAGAAAGAAAGAAAGAAAGAAAGAAAGAGAAAGAGAGAAAGAAAGAAAGGAATAGAAAAGAAAACAAATTCTTAATGATGCAGGATAGTAAGAAGCTAGGGAAATTCCTTGACAAGTGGAATAAGGGAAACTGAGACAAAATAATTAAAGAAGGCCAAACAATTTGACCAATTTACAGCCAGCTAATGAATCACAAATCTTCCCTAACCAAGGACACTGAGGAGCAAATGGTTTATTCCAGATGTAACCTCATAAGCACATTTTAATGAATCAACACACAGAAGGAAGGACACACCTGGAAAGCTACTGAATATTATAAGACTATCCCAGGAGACTTCCTCTATAGATAGAACTATTACCAAAGTCAGTTTTAGTGACATTGATTTTATATAATTGACAGGAAATTCTAGTAATTGCAGCTAAGGGATCTAGAGGACAGAACAAAAAGAGAAAGCAAGAAGGTTTTTCTCTTCCAAAGGTATTTTCTGTAATGCCTCTAATTTAGGTTAATTCAGATGAAAATAAACCCATTAGTCAAAGATGGTGTGTAGGACAGAACCTGGGTGGTCACGGAGAAGTAAAAAATTCGTAAGCATGCATTTTAATATCTCCGGTTTTTATCTTAATATATTCTTGGTTGGGGATTACTAGTTTAAATGGCTGATAAAGAATGATGTACAATTAAAGACTACAAGATTCTAAGATCAAGAGCAAAGAAAGAGCATCTCCCATGACCCAGAATTTAAAAATCAGCATCTGAAGAGGCATTTAAGAGTTTGCAGAGAAAAATCCTGAAACTAAAGACATTATCAGAATCTACCTGCTGGCCACACTTTATTCTTCAGCAGAGGGAATTCAGTAGAGTGAGCGAGTTATCACAGATAGCTACTAGAAACAAATGTTGAGAGTGAAGAAAGTCTTCAAGGGCAACGTCTATCTCCAAAGAAAGAAATCCACATGGTTTTAAAGATCATGGAGTCAATGAGGACCTAAAATATGTATTGGGGACTTTTACTTTGGGCTAAATCACAGGGATTTTTAATTCATAATACCACAACTGAATACCAATGAAAGGTGTGCATGTATCAGAAAGTTAGTATTGTATGGAAAAGGAGGACCCGAATTAAAAAAAAAAAGCAGAAAATACCACAAAACACAATACTAGGATTTTTTAGAATGACTTATGTTCTTTGTTCCAATTAAGAAGAATGAAGTTGGACCCTAGTTTTCCCTGAAAGTCTGGTCAGAAACCTAGAAAGTGAACCAAAGGGCCAGTCTCACTAGTAAAAAAGATTGGAGGTTTTTCCTGACTAGGAAATTTGGTCTTCCCAGAGCTTAAAATAAGCCAGGACTCTTTGGTATCCCCTGGGCAACTACTGAGGAGCTCCTTAGAAAAGAGATATTTATTTCCAGCAGATGGAAGGGAAATGTTTACATGTCTAGAGCTGGAAGTCAGGGAGACCTATTCAAAGCCTTAAAGATGAAAGTGCTGTTATAGAACTGTTTACAAAGTTTCCATGTTCTAAATTTTTATTTGATTGCCACCCTTAGGAGGAAAAACACCTTTACTGGCTACTGACCACAGCAAGGAGGAGCTGCCCAGGATCCCCACTTACTGATAAAAATATTCATCAGCTGTGGCCTCCTCTAAGTGTCTGGAGGAAAGCTAAATCCAGGAATGGGTCTCTTCCCCAGCAGAGGCCAACTGAGAGAGCACACTGTTGGACCACATGCTAAAACCGGACAGAGCCTTCATCCATGGACTTTAAGAACCTCCAAACTTTTGGTACAGTTATTATAGATACCAAAATATGATTAGGATTTTTTTGTCTTTTACATCAATAGTCTGAAATAACAATAATCATTTTTAAGCATTCGTTTTGTTCATATATACTATAGATATTTGCATGAAATCCACTTAAATAACAGTCACAATTTTTTTCTTTTTAATATATTTTATTGATTTTTTTTTACAGAGAGAAAGAGAAAGGCGTAGAGAGCTAGAAACATCAATGAGAGAGAAACATCGATCAGCTGCCTCTTGCATACCCCCTACTGGGGATGTGCCAGCAACCAAGGTACATGCCCTTGACCAGAATCGAACCTGGGACCTTTTAGTCTGCAGGCCGACGCTCTACCCACTGAGCCAAACCGGTTTCGGTCACAATTTTTTTTTCTTCTTAACAGAAGAATAAGGTAATAAGGAAAATCAATTTTTTAAAATTCATTCATGCCTAAATTTAACTTCTAGTTAGGAACAACTTAGAAAGAAATTTCTACCTTACTTAGAAATTTAGCTGAAACCGGTTTGGCTCAGTGGTAGATCATCGGTCTGTGGACTGAAAGGTCCCGGGTTAGATTCCGGTCAAGCGCATGTACATTGGTTGTGGGCACATCCCCAGTAGGGGGTGTGCAGGAGGCAGCTGGTCGATGTTTCTCTCTCATCGACATTTCTATCTCTCTATCTCTCTCCCTTCCTCTCTCTGTAAAATGTCAATAAAATATATTAAAAAAAAAGAAATTTATGCCTTTCATTGGAACATTAAGTCCATAAGCTAGAGGTTGAATTGTGATATGAGGAGAGGGATGATAAATGCTATAGGAGTCAGACATTTAGGTATGTTTAGTTAACTACCTAGTAACAGATCAAGGAAAACAATGATGTCATTAGGACTGCTTGTGTCAAAGTACACCCCTCCCAGATCTTAGTGCAGATTTTCAAGTCGAGAAATCAAACTGCCCATTAACAGATAGTGTGATGGAGTAACTAGATGTTTGCCTATGGAAGCAGAGCACTCTGGTGTCCATACTATGGGTGCCAGCCTTCACCATCTGCATGATTCAGGCACTTCTTGGAGTGGACTGCTCTATGACTTTCATGTTTAGGGCAAACCTTGCTAGTTGGTTGCAGAGTGGTAAAATTAAAGAGGGGGTGTGTTTCTGGCTGCTGTAGGTGATGAACATTCTATGAAAGAAAACCATAACTCTACACAATTCCATATCTACAATTCCCACTGCAGTTGTTTGCTAGAACACCCAAGTTTAACAAATTGGGCTTCAGATAAAAGTCTTCTTTGTAAGCACTTCCTGGAACTCTCTGTGGGGGAAGAGTTTAACAATACCTCTCTTTTATATAATCAGTAGAAGCCCAGTGCACAAATTTGTGCACTGGTGGTGTCCCTTGGCATGGCCAAAGATCAGGGCTGACCTGGGCCTGTCTGACCAGTCCTGATCATGTTGGTCAGGGATAGCTGGAGTGGGATGGGGAGGGGAAGAGATAGCTGGAGGTTGGCTGTGAGAGCACACTGACCACCAGGGGGGCAGCTCCTGTATTGAGGATCTGCCCCTGGTGGTCAGTGCGCATCATAGCAACCAGTCATAATGGTCACTTAGGCTTTTTTATTTTTTTATTTTATTGATTTTTCACAGAGAGGAAGGGAGAGAGATAGAGTGTTAGAAACATTGAGGAGAGAGAAACATCGATCAGCTGCCTCCTGCAAACCTCCCACTGGGGATGTGCCTGCAACCAAGGTACATGCCCTTCATCAGAATAGATCCTGGGACCTTTCAGTCTGCAGACCGACGCTCTATCCACTGAGCCAAACTGGTTTCTGCTTAAGCTTTTATAAATATAGATTATCAGACATTATTATTATAATTACTGTGTTTTCTTTTAGCTCTCTCACACACATACATACACACACACACATACATACATACATACATATATAAGGTAGGTACTAGGAACCATGCTTTACTCACCTCTGTATTTCCAACAATAAGCATTGTAGCTACCAAATACCAGGTCATTAATATTTGCTTGCTGTACAAATGACACAAAAGTTAAACAAAAGATACTTTATGCCCTAACTGGTTTCGCTCAGTGGATAGAGCATCAGTCTGTGGACTTAAAGGCCCTAGGTTCTATGCTGGTCAAAAGCATGTACCTTGGTTATGGGCACATCCCCAGTAGAAGGTGTGCAGGAGGCAGCTGATTGATATTTCTCTCTCATCGATGTTTCTAACTCTCTATTCTTCTCCCTTCCTCTCTGTAAAAAAATCAATAAAATATATTTTTTAAAAAGATACTTCATGAAGATGATGGACTCTTCAACAGGACTTCAATAGGCTCTTTGGTCTGGATCAAAGAACGCCATTCACACTTTAACAGGTCACACAAAACTCTTGATTGTGGTCCTGCCTAGTTTTCTATTCCTCATGCATTACTATATCCTCCTGCCACATGGAAACACTTGGAGGAGAGGGCAGGGCACACTGGAGAACTTCTCCCTCTTATTTCCCACCTCTTTATTGCCCTTCTTCTTCTACTCGGGAGTCATACTACCCATTGGAAGTCAATTTCTTGCCCCCTATTGTAGGACCCCAAAGTCACCCATGCCAACTTTTATCATTATTGAGCAAGATATATTATGAAATAGGATCAAACTGGGACTTTCTTTAAAGATGCAAGCAATCTCAGCTTTCACCTCTGAATTCCTAGGGCCACAGAATTCCTAGTACATCACAGACATTCTAATATTTGTTTAAGGAAATATCTAAGGTCCAAAAATATCACCAGAGAGAACAGACTTTCACATAATCTCAAAACAGAAGAACTAGATAGTCTTTGAACATTTTTTGAAGTTTTAGCGTGAAATACCATATACACACTAAGATATTTATTATGCATAAATTGTGCAATCTAAAGTTAAAATAGAATTAAGTCTGGAAGATAAGGGATGCTCTGAAATTTATGTCACAGAGAAAGTATACCACTGTTGAAGACTAGGGAAAGTTTTAGGTTATGGACCTTTCCCTTGTAATGTTGTCACTACCACTCCAGAAGAGGGTACCTGAAAAGAAATAGGATGAGTCATTACAACCCTAGAATAGAGAAGTTCATGGGGCAACTGCCTACCAAAGTTCAGCTATTGGTTTTGAGATCTGTTATCATTTCAAGTACCAGTTTGGGCTCTCCTCTACAAAGTTCCTTCACAATGTCTTCAAGTTGCTGGGAGGAGAAAGCGTCTTATCTAAAAAAGAGTAATATGTAAATTAACAATCACTCCACTATACTCATAAGCCATGCCCACAGCCACATCCACCAGCCAATCAGAGTGAGTATGAAAATAAACCCCAACCAATATGGCTGCAGCCACAGAGAGCAGTTGAGAGGCTTGGGTTTCTCTGGTAATAGAAGAAGCCAAGCTTTCCACACACCCTGGCTGGCCTAGGCTTCCACTCCAGGCTATAATGTTTCAATTATAGAATATAAATCCCAAGAAAAATAGTGGCAGCCACAGAGCTGGAGAGAACAGGCTAGGATTGCCCCCAGCAACGGAGGAAGCCAAACTTTCTACCTATCCTTGCCAAGCCTCTACTCAAGGATACAAAGTTTCAATTATAGAAGTTAAACAAATCCAAACAGAAATAGCTGCAGCCATGGAGCAAGCAGGAGGCTTGTCTCTGCTCCAGGCTACAAAGTTTCAATTATAGAAGGTAAATAAATTCCAGATACCTCTGCTTGGATCACCAGGGGGCATGGCAGACCTGCAAACAACCACAGGCCTCTCGCCTAGGTCAGCCCACATCCCAAGGGAACCCCCACCGTGATCCAGGACACCCTTCAGGGCAAACAAGCTGATCCTCACCCATGCACAAGGCCTTTATCCTATCTAATAAAAGAGTAGTATGCAGATTGACCATCACTCCAACACAAGATGGCTGCCTCCATGTAGTTAAAGATTCTGTCCCTATGTGGACACAAGATGGCCACCATAAGATGGCCAGCAGGGAAGAGCAGTTGGGAGGCACCAGGCCTGCAAGGGAGGGAAGTTGTAGGTGATCAACCCTGCAGGAGAGGGCAGTTAGGGGTGACCAAGTCGGCAGAGGAGGGAAGTTGAGGGCAAACAGGCTGGCAGGGGAGTGGTTAGGGGGTGCAGGCAGAAGTGGTTAGGAGCAATTAGGAAGTCAGGCAGGCGAGCAGTTGAGAGCCAGCATTCCTGGATTGTGAAAGGGATGTCCAACTGCTGGATTAGGCCTGATCCCACTGGGTGCTCAGAATTCAAAGTAACCTTGGCATTTAACACTAAATTTGCAAAGTTCTGAAGAAATAAAAATATAACTGTCATATAACGTAAGGATGGGAGAGTAGCTACTGGCTGAATCCTCAGATATTAAATAAGGCTAAAATTAGTAATCCAATTGGAATATTTCAATTCTCAAAATATTGCCAAAGACAGTGAATTTGAGCTCTAAAGCTGAGGGGTAGTTGGACAAGACTAAAATATAGAAGATCTTGCCCTGGTCAGATAGCTTAATTGGTTAAAGCCTCATCCCAAGGTTATAGGCTTGATCCTGGTCAGGGCATATACAAAAAGCAACCAATAAATGCATAAACAAGAACAACAAATCAATGTTTCTCTCTCTCAAAATTAATAAAAAATACAATAAAATGTAAAATATTTTAAATTGATCTGGGAGGCAGAGTATTTATAATGGTTTTTATATAATAGACATTTGCTAAATCAGTTTTGTAAAGGTTTATTTCTAAAAAGAAATAATCTCCTAATATCCTAGATAGTAGATAATTTGATCTGTAAAAGTCACACATTTTCCAAGATGCTAGATATGTAATTTGTCTTAAGTTGTGTTTGTCTTTCTTTCTGGTTGCTTCAGAGATGTCACACAACATATAGGTGTTTATCATGGCCTTCTAGATTCTTAAAGTGACCTCATGGTTCTTTGATTTCCCTGTATTTCTAGAACATCCTCAACAACTTTCAGTTTTGTAGTCCTTTAAATTGCTTCAAAGTTCTTTCACAAATCCTTGATGATCACTCCAGGAAACAGGTAGGGTAGATTAGAGCCTGCCTCCTTTAAGATGAGGAAACAGGTGCTAAGCATGAACAAGTGATGCACCTAAGGAATAATTGTCAGGATAGGCACCGTATTAGACATCTGCCATTCCCCTCTCACATCCCATAGCCCATATTTTAGCTCTGGCCAACTCTGAGTCAACTGTAAGCTGTGCACAGGTATTCTTGATGGCATCTCAGCTATGTTGTGTGTCTGTCTTGCTTATATCTCCTGCTTTATAGAAAGAATCCTAAAGAAGAAAACATTAATATCTTCTAGCATTAATTTTAGCCTGTATGAGTCATGTTGCTCCTTTTTTCTGTGCCTCTGTTCAACAATTCTGAGGTGCCTTCTACTTCTACATGCTTTTTTAAAGAATCCACATGAGGACAAGACCCAGTTGCCCATTAGGACAGCCATTCAACAACACAGCCTTACATTAGCGCTCCCTTCTTCCACATTTTACCCTTTCCCTATTTCTTGTGTTTACTTCCCCAAATCAACCACTTGCATGAAATATTTATTTCAGGCTCTGCTTCTTGGAGAAACCTAAGTTACAACAGACTACAAACACACTCTTTCGATTTTCTTATTTATTCTTCTTAATATCCTATTAATCACCAGGTCTAAAATTCAATACTCATATTTTTTTCCATTTACAATCACAGACAAACAATAGCTATAAGAATTAATATTTAATACCAAGTACAACCTCTTTAAGCTGACTTTAGAGAGCTAGAAGCAGCTATCTTTACTCAGTGGCATTTTTAGGGTCAGTCTATAAATGTTTGATGTCTATAAACCTTCCTGGTTGGCATTTTTCAATCCTAAGGTTTCTAAAAAGTAAAAATTTTATTTTTATGGCTTCTTATTTTAGATATACTGTATTATGGCTCATTTTATTTTATCATTAGGTTTTTAATCCTCACCCAAGCATATGATTTTCCACTGATTTTAGAGAGGAAAAGAGAGAGTGAGGGAGAGAAACAGCCACATGAAAGAGAAACAGTGATCAGCTGCCTCCTTGTATGTACCTTGAATGGGGATCAAACCAGTAACCTTTTGGTGTATCTGATGACACTCAACCAACTAAGCCACTTGGCCAGGGTTTGATGGCTTACTTTAAACAGCAGTCTTGCTGGATAAAGAAAATAGGTGATATCTTTATAGCTTTGAGGTTTATAATACCAGTGATATCAATATTTACCAGTTGTAATGAAATATATATATAACTTTCACAAATTTTAGAAATATGGAACATAGTCATTCATGTTTGTTTGTGATACAAAAAATAAATGAAATCTCTTAAATGGGATACAATATTGCTAGCACCATCACATACCAGCACAGGATTAAGAAAAACCAACTGCTAAATATCAAACTATTCTTGACTTGGAAAGGACAAATCTAAGTATAAATAATAGTACAAAAGGAACAATTTTCCTCAGCTTGTGCACACTATCAGATCATTTGCCCACACTGCTTCTGATTGAAGAGCCAACAAAGATTTTTAAAAAAAATATTTGATAGACACCAGAAATCAAGCAGTTAGTATACAAATATTGGTGTAATTTCTTGCCACTAAAGACTGAGTGTGTTAAATTATAAATATGAAGAAAGGACCCAGCTTCTAAATCTTCGATATATTGGTTGAAACATCCATCACTGTGGAACAACGATTGAATTTTTCCATGCCTTTCCTAAAGAACACACATACAGCCTATATAGAGTAGCTCTCAAAAATTGATTTATCTCAAAGCATAAACCAGATATACCTATAAAAAAAGCTTTCATTTACTATTTTATGAGCTGAACACCAAAATCCATATGATTAATAGCTTAATAAAGTTACTAAAGAATATTTAAGTTGAAGTTTGTTTGAATATAAAAATACTAACAGGTCATCTCAGTTGGAAAAAAAAACACACACACACACACGCACACAATAAAATGAAATAAATTTCCATAATTGTTCCTAATTCCTCAGGAAAAAAACACACCTACTTGATTTCAAAAAATTCTTCTTGAAACTGTGCAATTTACTCTTTAGTCAGAAAATAAAATACCTTTGTTTCAATAAGTCTATTTTTTTACTTCATATTTCACTATGCTAAGTTCTCATGGGTATATTATCATGGCTTTCCCTATTCCTCAATATTATTATTAAAATTAGATCCACATTTACATGACTATCTTGGTAAAAACAAAGTTATTAAAGTATTCTAATTAATTGTGCTTAAAATTCTGTGTTGACATAGTTATAAATACTAGTAGCAAATATTCAGAAAGGAGCAGGAATTCATTAAAGAACAATAATGACTGAAGAACTGTAGACATTAGAAATGTCCAGGATGGATGGTCAGTCACCTTTTAATGCTGCAGTTGGCCAACAAGATTAAACAGGATCAACAACACAAAAACCTCTTTCAAATCCTCGGTAAAACTCAGGCATCAACTAGTGGCAGACAAGATGGACTTTACTGGATATGCATTATAAAGTCTTCACACTGTAGGAAATTATATACTTGCTCTGGAAATGGGGCAATTATGCAAAATGTTAATGAATACTTTCAGACAAAAGAAATGTCAAAATAGCAAAGTAGGATTGGATTTTATGAGGAGGTTAATTTCTAGAGTCAGCATATAAAGCAAAACACTCACGGAGTCAAAATTACCTCTGAAAATTCTTTATGAAAATCTCTTAACTCATATGAAACAGACAGAAGCATCCTGAGTTCATCAACAAGTTTGTCTTTCAGGGTTTTATTTCTTAAGCTTGGAAACAGATTTTGATTTCTTTAGATTACAACTTTTCAATTGAGAGCCCAACATAACTGGCTGCATTGAGGGGATATATGGCACACAAACACCAAAAAATCTATTTAAAAGCAATATGTCCTAATAAAGAAGTTAAAAAAATAAAAACAATATGTCCTTAATCATTATGAAATAGTTGCCCTCAAGATTTTGCAGCATGACTTTTGTAAAGTCACAATGTGTGGTTTCAATTACCTGTAAAATTGAAACAGCACTTGAGGTCACCCCCTACTCCAGGTTCTGGTCTATGAAACAGGGCCATTTCTATGTGGAAGAAAGCAGTCAGGAAGCATTGATCAAAATAATGAAAATCAGAAAACCCCATGGTAAAGGCTACATTTTGACCTATCACCACGAAGACACTAGGTCAGTACCTACATAATCATCATTTTAAATTTTTGACTCAACCTCACAACTGAAGATCCTCTGACACAGGACTGAGTCAATGGTTTGGGTCAGTTTTGAGTATAAGCTTTAGCAAATGGAGAGACCTTAATTTGAACCTCAGAATGACTTTTTAAAATAATTTTTTGAGATAATTGTAGATTCACAAGCAATTGTATGAAATAACACAAGGAAATCCCATGTACCCTTTATTCTAGTTTCACAGAAAGGTAACATATCTTGCAAAATTGTAGGTAATATTATAACTAGTACATTAATTTGCTAGGGCTGCCATGACCACTATTGGTGTGTGGCTTGAACACATCAATTTATTTCCTCATAATTCTGGAGGCTGGGAGTCCAATATCAAGGAGACATCAGTGTTGTTTTCTTCTGAGGCCTCCGGGGAATTCAGGGAAGATCAACACCTCAAGGCCTTGGCAGGCTTGATTTATCTTGATTTGTAGATCACTGTCTTCTCTCCATGACTTCCCACTATCTTCCCTCCATATGTGTTTGTTTCTAAATTTCCCCTTTAATAAGGAAACCAATCATAATTGGATTGGGGTTCACCCTAATAACCTTATTTTAACTTACCTCTTTAAAGACTCTATCTCCACATATACTCACATTCTGAGGCTTTGGAGGTTAGGACTTCAATATATGAAAGGGGGTAGACATAATTCAGTCCATAACAAGTAGATATTGGTATTTAAACAGTAGAAATATAGAACATTTCCATTACTACAAGGATCCCTCACACTGACCTCATATAGATAGACCTCCTTTCACTCCATTAACCCTAGGTTTCACTAATCTTTTATCCATCTCTATAATTTTATCATTTCAAGAATGCCTTATAAATGGTATCAGGCAGTACATAACATTTGGGATTGACTTTTTTAAACTCAGCATAATTCTCCAGACGTTCATTCAGGTTTTTGCATGTATCTATAGTTCTTTCCTTTTGATTGCTGAGTAGTGTGCCATAGTATTGATATATTATAATTTGTTTAATCATTTAGTAGTCCAAGGACATCAGGGCTATCTTTGTTTTATGACTGTTACAAATTGAGCTGCTATACATATCCATGCACAGGTTGCTGAGTGAATACAGGTCCTCATTTCTCTGGAATAAATACCCAGTAATACAATTGCTGTGATGTTTAGTTTTTAAAGAAACTGCCTTACTATTTCTCAGAATGGAGGTACCATTTCTATACCCTCCAGCAATAAAATGATTTACTAGCAGTATGAGTGAATCAGTTTTTTTAAATCTTCACCAGCATTTGGTGCTATCACTATTTAGCCATTCAGATACATGTATAGTTGTGGTTTCAATTTCACTTTCCTGATGACTAGTAATATTGACCATCTTTTCATGTGCTTATTTACCATCTGTATATACCCTTGGGTGAAATTTCTGTTTATGTTTTTGCCCATTTTCTATTGGGATTGCCTTTTTGCTGTTGAGTTTGGAGAGTATTTTATATATTCCAGATACTAGTCCTTTGTAGATCTGTGGTTTGCAAATATTTTCTCTTAGTCTGTGGCTTGACTTTTTATCCTCTTAACAGAGATTTTTGCAGAGCACAAGCTTTTTATTTACAAGACTCTGGATATTATTTCTTTATTATATTTTAGGGATTTTTTTTCTTGCCACAGCTCCAGCAGAGAAGGCAGAGATGTCATTTCATCACTATTGATTGGAGGTGAAAGTCCAGACTCCCCAGATAGTCTCCACTGATGCTTTGGGAGGCAAGATTTGCCTTACTGCCTAAGAGGGATGAAAGTTCCTGTTTCCAATGTAGCTTTCTATGACACCATCCCCGTGGGAGGGTATGGTACTTTCTTATAGTCTCTAGAAGATCGAAGTCTAAACTCACCACCATAGCTTTTCTGTAATGTTTGGTATGAATAGAGGAGTTATTGTCTAAAAGTTTACTGTCTCATCCTGACTGGTGTGGCACAATTGGCTGGGCATTTTCCCACGCACCGAAAGGTTGCTGGTTCAATTCCTGGTCAGGACTCATATCTGGGTTTGGGGCTCCATCCTTAGTGTGAGCCTCCATCCCTAGTAGGAGGCAGCCAATATGTATTTCTCTCTGGCTCTCTTCCCTTCTCCCTCCTCTTTCTCTCTAAAAATCAATTTTTTAAGAAATCTAAAAGTTTTCTGTCTTGCTAAGTTTTTCCCTTCCTGCTTTTCCTAGTAGAGAGAGAAAACTTGTGTTTGGACCTTTTTGGTCTATGGCTGTTGGAATTTCCTGTTTGCCAGCCCTTTCAGCTCCAAGTCTGGGATATGTGAGGCTAAAGGGAAATGCAGGGAACTCCTCAGTGTTCTCCTCAGGACCCAAGCTTCCTAGCCTGTTGGCTTTCTTCTCTCTACTTTTCAGAGCCTTATGTTTATTTTACTTACAATGTCTGGAATTTTCACTGTACTTAATGGGAGGAAAAGAGACAAGCACTTCTACTTGCTTTTCCTGGAAGAAATTGAGACTAGCTACTTGACCTTTATACTTGCAGTTTCTTCGTCTGTGAAGTATGGAAAACGTCTACCTCATAGGGTGATGCAAAAGATTAAACAAAAACATATGTAAGGCATTTGACTCATTTTAAACACTGAAATATTGGCTTACTTCTGTTTGCAATGAAATTATCAATCACCTGATTGTTCAAGTGCTTATTATAAGACTTCCTCTGACTCATTTAGTTCCAAAGAGACTCAATATCTGCCAGACCCCTCATAGCCTCTCAATACCATTAGGGTCATTTCTGACTTCCCCCTTGGAGTTGGCTATTTTGCTCTGTACAGGAATGTGATTGCATTAGCAAAGCCTCTAGCACATATTAGACTTATATGTCCATTCAAACGCAAGTTCCTTTTAAGCTACTGTGGTATTATAGTGTGCTTTGGACCAAACCTCAGCAATATGGTCAATTTCTTAGTAACAGAATGGGATAATAACTAAACATCTATGTATCTCATAGGAACAAAATGGTTTACATATGCAAATACTCTCTTCTGAATAATACCCTCAATTTTAACCAAAAAGGGGGGGGGGAGAAGCTATTATTCCAATGTAATAACATCCTACCACTATCACTAGTCTTGCCCTGGCTTCATTCCCAGTTTCCCATCGTTTTATAGCAGGGTGAAGGAGAATTATTGTGAGGCCAGCAGAACAACAGGTGGAGACAGTTATCAACAGAGTAAATGACTATTGTGTTAAGGGAATTACTGCCACCACAGGGGAAACTCAGGCCTCCATTCTAGCAGTCACAAATATGGCTTTCCTTTACTATAAAATAGCAATATAGATACATAGCTAATGTAATATACAGATACAGAGTCTTATTTCTCCTATGTTAAATTCTTAGATGAGTGCTACACATTTGCAAATCTAAATAGTAACATTCCAAAAGCATATAATGTATTGGGTGAAGAATACTAACTTTTAATTATTTTTAGACCTCTATAACAATGGATTACATAATGATAGATTCTTTAAATTATTAAATGGTTCAATGCTTTAGAGCTGGAGACAAGTGTAATTTATAAAATCACAACCCTGAGGTTAACTGGTTCAGCTTCTATAAACTAATAAGTCAAAATAATCTGAAGATAAAGATTATTTTATGCATTTGGGGAAACCTTCCAGTAGTCTATTTAAAATATTTAGACTTCCTTAAACATACTAAATAAGTCCATTCAACTTTAACACATTCAGTTTTCTTTATTTTTCCGTAATTGTAAATTTTCTGGAGTCTCCTTCCCTGTTTTGGAAGGGAATCACAGGATAAGATTCCTTAAGAACAGCCTACTTTGCGTGAAGACCAGATGTCTTCCTCTGTGGGAATGCATTTTGTCTCTGCTTGTTGCAGAAGGCACTTCCAAACACAGGAACATATGTTTGCCACCTCTCCATGAGTCAGATGTACCCTCTTATTTTCTCCTCCTATTCATCTGTAGAGGACAAGTTTACCAAAATTTAGTTTATATATATATATATATTTCCTCATTTACAAGGGGATGTGAAGAATGTCTCAAATCACACCAGAACCATTTACTTCTCTAAAGGCTCTGTGAAGACAGGGGTCATACTTATTTACCTTTGTCACCCTAGCACCCAGGCCTCTCATTGCCTAGCAACTATTAAACAGTAATTGAATGAAAAGGATGTGAAAGTAGAAAACAACAACATACAAACAAAAGAAGTTAGCTCAAGCATTTATTTAAAGTTTGTAACATATGAGTGCTCAAATTGAATATTCCAGGGCAGTGGTTGACAAACTCATTAGTCAACGGAGCCAAATATCACCAGTACAATGATTGAAATTTCTTTTGAGAGCCAGATTTTTTAAACTTAAACTTCTTCTAACACTACTTCTTCAAAACAGACTTGCCCAGGCCGTGGTATTTGATGGAAGAGCCACACTCAAGGGGCCAAAGAGCCGCATGTGGCTCGCGAGCCGCAGTTTGCTGACCATGGTTCCAGGGAGAACAAGACACTTAAAGATTTTTACAGGCTATTTTAAGGAAGATCAGATTTCATTGTTCAAATTCTTAAAAGGTATGGGGAAACAAACAGAGGTTGTGTTAATCATAAGGCAAGAGGCAGGGCCAACTAGATTAGGGCCATGACTTAGCAGCCATTGGTGGGACCACTGGGTTTAGTGAGGGAGGTAATCCGTTGGGGCCAAGGTCTTGTAGGGGGCCAGTAGAAAATTTTTACTCCTTCAACATCTTTCACAGGATTAATGTAAGTGGGATCCTTAGAATGGATGTTTTTACTTTCCAATAAATTGAATGCTGCTCAAGAACAAGAGTATTAACAACAGAACATGGAATTTTGACTCTAGAGTAAACAAAAAAGAGCAGGTCAGAGAAGATGCTCTAGAAGTAGAGCAGAGTAAACCAGAAGAGGGTAAAATTTTGTTAACTTCAAGATTGTATTAGATAACAAAGGCAAGCAGCAAGTTAACTTTAAAACAAAAACCCTAAAAATTAGTTTTATTTAAAGTATACAGTTACCAAAATATACAATTTTACTTCACAGGGAGCAACAATTGAAAACAATGCTTAAGATTTTATTAAAGTCATGACATATAAAGAGTTATAAATATTCATATTGTTAAAAGCATGATAGATAAAATACATAAAACAACCCTTCCCAATGGAATCAAAGGGAACAAATCCTATATAATGAAGAGGTAATGTTTAAATTGACTGTCATGCCCTCACACAAGATGGCTGCCACAAGCTGGCTGGCAGGGGAGGGCAGTTCGAGGTGACCAGGCCTGCAGGGGAAGGTGTTAGGGAAAACCAGGCCGGTATGGGAGGGCAGTTGAGGGCAATTGGGCTGGCAGGGGAGCATATCAGCATCAATCAAGCTGGCAGGGGAGTGGGTAGGGGGTGATCAACCTGGCAGGCATAAGCAGTTAGGGGTAATCAGGCAGGCAGTCAGGTGAGAAGTTGGGAGCCAGCAGTCTCAGATTGTGAGAAGGATGTCCAACTGTGGGATTGAGCCTAAATCTGCAGTCGAACATCCCCCAAGGGGTCCCAGATTGGAGAGAGTACATGCTGGGCTAAGGGATACCCCTCCTTTCCCCCTTCTACACCCCCCCCCACCCCGGTGCATGGATTTTGTGCCCTGGGCCTCTAGTAGAAATATAAAAAACATCTATAATAATAAAAGCATAATATATTAATTAGACTGGATGTTCTTCTGGATAACCTTCTGGATGAAGTCGGGGCTGCAAGGGAAGCAAGGGTCCCAGGTGCCAGAGGGAAGCTGGTGCTGGTAGCTGGGGGAAGGAAGGCCTACTCTTGCATGAATTTCATGCATGAGGCCTCTAGCATTTTATAAAGTGTCAATAAGCTGGTACAAAATTAAGGAATATGAAAGATTCCCCCAAATTTCTTAAAGCCAGGAAGCTTAATGACAACACTGATACCAAACCAGTCTCTTGACCTCTCAGTTTCTGGTAAACTCTGGAGATTCCTGAGCTTCCTCTTTGTGAGCAAATATGAGAAAAATAACCTCATGGCCCATCCACTAGGCTTCCTTGCATAAGATTTTGACTTCTTTAGAATATAAGAGAAAAGAAAAGAACATTGCCAAAAAATATAATAGCAATGGTACTTAGTGGAATGAAAAGAAAACAAATTCTTCCTTGAAAACACATAAGTACAAACTAGTCCTCAACTTTACTGTCTATATTCAAGTTACCTTTGTGGCCCAAGAAAACTCCAAACACAGAATTTAATTTGCATTTGTCCTGGATTAGGCATACCTCTAGGATACTGAGAAAAGAAAATATCAATCCTCTCTGAGAAACTTAACAACAACCCAGAACTCTAAGAATTTCCACAGATAAAACCCAAGGAAACTGAGCAACTCCATACATACAACAAAATACAAGCCACAAACTAATAATGAAAACATGATACAAGTAAAAAAACAGCAGCAGTAGATTTACAAGCATTCCAGATATCATAATGATCAATCAGAATAAAACAAAAATATGTTTTAAAAAATGATACCCTTGAGGATGATGACCTCAAGGAAGAAGAGATTTTTAGAAAAAGAACCAACATATTTAAAACAACCAAATAGCTCCATTAGCATGGCTCAGTGGTTGGGCGTTAACCTATGAACCAGGAAGTCATGATTTCATTCCCAGTCATGGCATATGTCCAGGTTGCAGGCTCAATCTCCAATGTGGGGTGTGTAGAAGGCAGCCAATCACTGATACTCTTTTATCATTGATGTTTCTATCCCCTGTCTCTTTCTCTCTCTGAAATCAATATATTTATAAAATAAAATATATAAAAAAATAAAACAAAGGGTAACCAAATAGAATATGTGTAAAGAAGAATACAATACATAAAATGTAAAAATTAGAGTATGGATTTAAAAAAATGATTAATTTTATTTGGCTTTGTCTACACTGAAAGTAAAATTAGAAGGGAATTTCTGCAATGCATCCTAGAAGAATCAATGTATAAATATAAAAGAGAAGGCAAGAGATAAGAATAATAAATTGAAAAGTCTGTTGTCTTTTCCAACCCCCACAATATGGGAGCATTGTTCATTTCTCTACCTCCCCCTCAAAAAATAATTCAGCACATTAAATGTCTAAAATTATTCAAGAATCTCTTGAAAGGACAAACCCAAAATTCTGCAGCACTCATTGCTGCAATGCAATTCTTTGAAAATTTTTGATTTTGCAAGCATCTATAATAATAAAAGAATAATATGCTAATTAGACTGACAGACCAGATATCTTCCTACCATATGACTTCCTTCCAGACAAAGCCATGGTGGTGAGGGCTGAGGTGGAGGCTATAAGAGTTGGTAGGAGAGAGCAGTTGGGGGCCATCAGGCCAGCAGGGGAGGGCAGTTGGGGGCCATGAGGCCATCAGGGGAGGTCAGTTAGGGGCCATCAGGCCAGCATAGGAGCAGTTAGGTGGCAATCAAGCCAGTAAGCAGGCAAGTGCTTAGGAGCCAGCGGTCCCAGATTTGAGAGGGTGCAGGCCAGGCTGAGGGACCCTTCCCATGCCCATGCACAAATTTCGTGCACCAGGCCTCTAGTCCTATATAATAAAAGTATAATATGCTAAGTGTCTGGTCATCCAGTAGTCCATTCAACCTATCAAAGCATAATAGGCTAATGATATGCTAAGGCCACTCAACTGCTCGCTATGCTGGGGTTTGGCCAATCAGGACTGAGTGAGATGGGCTGGAAATGCCCTGGAGCCTTCCTGCAATCCCTCCCTGGCTAGCCAATTTCCTGAATTCCTCCCCAAACATGCACTGGTGGGATCCCTTGACTTGCCCTGAACCCTCTCGCAATCTGGGACCTCTAGGGCCAGTTTTGGTGAGCCAGGCCAGGCCAAGCGACCCACTGGTGCACAGTTCATGCACCAGGCCTCTAGTATTTTGATAAAAGATGGGTGTACCTACTTATATATGCTTTATGCCAATGTGAAAGGGTCAGACAAGAAGGCAAACTATATCAAGTTTATCCTGAAGATTGCTACAATTGTAGCAAAGGTACTCAATATTTTAGTTTTAGAGACTGATATTTTAGATTTTTATATTCATTTAATGGTAACTTTACCATGCTATATTTGATAACTGACTTAGAAATATTGAATCTTAAGAAAAATTGAATCAATTAATTGTCTTCTTCTAACTCAGTAACACAGGGGAATATAGTCTAGTAAGCAGCAGGAGCTCCCAGTTTACCAGTTATATTAATTACTCATCTTGGAGACAAGAATGCCTGGATCATTATGCAAATAAGTACTTAGAAAAGGAAGTGTTACCATAACAAAAATCTCAGGTTATTTGGTTTAGGAGTTAGATAGCCAGAAATAAATTTTATAGGATGGAAGAATAGAATGAAAGGGAAGAGAAATTATTCATAAAGTCTAAGACTTGTAAGGGTAAGAGGTACTTCTTCTTATCCCTAGTTGGTTAAAAGGTAAAAATATATAGGCATTTTAGGGGGGAAAAAACAAAACAAGAATTCAGCCTTACAGCAAGAACCAATTTGAAAGCATGGCTTTAGCTTAAAACTTCTGAATGTTGTAGTTATTTCACAGCACAGATCTAGTTAAGTTTATAGTACCTACTACATCATTTTAAGAGGACAAAGTGGCTCAGTTTTAAAAAGAGACAAAGGCTATCATTTTCCTACTAAATCCTTGTAGGTTCAAGCTGGGCATTTAATTAAATGTAGCCCAGTCTTTAAAATAATGTGGATGTATCTTTTGCTACTGATTAGAATCAAACAGATGAGAACCCAACTTGTAGTTGTAGTCAAACAATAAGACGAGACCAAAATTTGTGACTTTCTGAAACTTAAAATGACTTGTTGGTCCTAAAGAAAAAGCTGAGAAACCTTCTCAAGCTCTAAGGAGGGTATATTCTCCAAAGCACTCCTCAAATGTAATCAAGGAGGATAATGGAGAAAAACAAACAAACACCCAGGTCTGATGTCAAGAACCTTGGAAAATGATAGACTAGGAAATCCAAGTCCCTCTCAGGAAGTAGAATTAAGTCCTACTTAGAAACATTCTCTACTCACAGCACAAAGGACCCTCACAACTCATTTTCAGAGTGATTTTAAACATGCCATTGATTCCCAAATGTCCCTCTCTTTTCAAGTCAGAATG
>OZ004706.1:135174510-135307010 GCA_963924515.1 Vespertilio murinus | reverse complement strand
GAGAGGGGCAGATAGAAACATAGGTTCTAGAGAAAGAACAACTGGCTGCCTCCGGACATTCCTCTCACAATCTGGGACTGCTGGTTCCCAACTGCTCTCCTGCCTGCCTGCCTGATTGCCCTTAATCACTCCCCTGCCAACCTGATCATGCCACCTATTGGGGATTGAGCACATAACCGGGCATGTGACCTGACAGGAAATCAAACTGGAGATCTCCTGGTGGATGGGATAATGTTCAACCAACTAAGCCACACCAACTGGGAACATTTTTGCTTGTCTGATGATTGCAGACAGAGACATGGAGTCTTAGAGTCCAGGGATGTTACACATTCTAAAACACACAGGACAATCTCACAAAGAAAGCATCTTCCTGAACGAAATTTTTAAAGATTTATAACTGATTTTATATTTTTTCAGTATCACTATGTTCTGTTAAAAGCAAAGGAACAACAACTGGAAGGGGATAAATAGACTCAAAACCAAAAAGAAATTCAAGAAGAAAACATAGGCAGTAAAATTTCAGATATTTCTCATAGCAGTATTTTTTTATGATATATCTCCTCAGGCAAGGGAAACAAAAGAAAAAAAAATAACAAATGGGTCTATATCAAACTAAAAAGTTTTTGCACAGCAAATGAAACCATCAACAAAATAAAAAACCCACTGTATGGTAGAACATACTCACTGATACATTCGATAAAGGGTTAACATCCAAAATGTATAAAGAACTTACAAAACTCAATACTAGTAAACAAACAATCCAACTAAAAAAATGGGCAAATAACCTAACTAGACACTTCCCCAAAGAGGATATATAGAAGGCCAATAGATATAAGATGCTTAATGTCATTAATCATCAGAGAAATGCAAATTAAAACCACAATGACATATCTCCTCACACATGTCAGAATTGCTATCATCAATAAATCAACAAACAACAGTGTTGGTGATGATGTGGAGAAAAGGAAACCCTCATGTACTGTTGGTTGGAATGAAGATTGCTACAGTCACTATGGAAATAAGTATGGAGTTTCCTCAAAAAATAAAAAATAGAACTGCTTTATGAACCAATGATTCCAATTCTGGCAATTTATGTAAAGAAACCCAAAACACTAATTAGAATGAATATATACACCCCTATGTCCGTTGCAGCAATATTTACAATAGTATATATACTAGAGGCCCAGTGCATGAAATTTGTACTCGGTGTGTGTGTCGGGGGGGGGGGGGGAGTCCCTCAGCCTGGCCTGCACCCTCTCCAATCTGGGACTGCTGTCTCCTAACCACTTGCCTGCCTACCAGCTTGATTGCCACCTAACCACTCCCATGCTGGCCTGATGGCATCCAACTGCCTTCTTCTGCCAGCCTTGTGGCCCCCAACTGCCCTCCCCTGCTGGCCTGATCAACCCTAACTGCCTCTGCCTTGGCCCCCACCACCGAGGCTTTGTCCAGAAGGAAGTCAGATGGTAGGAATATGCCCAATCTCCTGGTCAATTAGCATATTACCCTTTTATTAGTATAGATATTTTTATTGAAGGGAAAGGATAGATAGACACATCAATGATGAGAGAGAATCATTGATTAGCTGCCTCCTACATGCCCCTCACAGGGGGTAGAGTCCACAACCCCGGGCATGTGCCCTTGACTGGAATCAAGTCTAGGAACCTTCAGCCCACAGGTCGACACTATCCATTGAACCAAACCAGCAAGGGCTAAATATATTTAATCCTTACCCGGGCTTAATTTTTCCAGAATTTTATTTATGTATTTATGTTTTTATTTTTTTATTTTTTAGAGAGTGTGTGTGTGGGGGGGGAGAGACATTGAGATAAATGTTGAGACCTCCATGTGAGAGAGAGACATCAATTTGCTGCATCCCACGCACAGTCTGACTAGGGCTGGTTATTGTGCCTGCAACCGAGATATATACACTTGGCCAGAATTGAACCATGGGCCCTTCAGTCTGTGGGCTGATGCTCTATCCACTAAGCCAAACTGGCTATGGCAATAGCCAAGATTTGGAAGCAGCCCAAGTGTCTACCAGTAGATGAGTGGATTAAAAAAATGGTACATTCATTTAATGGAATACTACTTGGCTCTATAAAAGAAGGAAATTTGACCATTTTTAACAGCATGGATGGACCTGGATAGCATCATGCTAAATGAAATAAGCCAGTCAAACAAGGACAAGTACCATATAATTTCACTCATATGTGGAATATAATGAACAAAATGAACTAACAAGCAAAATAGAGACATAGTTTGTGTGACTGTTGTTGGTGGGGTGGTGGTGGTGGTGGTGGAAGGATTGAGGGGGGGAGAGCTCCTGGACACAGACAACAGTGTGGTGATTGCCAGAGTGAGAGGCGGTGGGGGGAGGTGGAGGGGTGTATAGGGAAATAAAGAGATGGATGGAGACTTGACTGGGCATGGTGAGCACACAATACAGTGTACAGATGACATATTGTATAACTGTGCACTCGAAACCTATAGAATTTTGCTAACCAGTGTCACCCCAGTAAATTCAATAAAAAGGAAAAAGAAGGGTTTCATTGCAGAAGTGCAATTATAGTGCTGCAGAAACGAGGAGGCAGACTGCAGCTCTGTAATAGCTTTGGGACTCCTTTTAAGATACTTGATGCCAAATATTACTAAATTAGAAGAACATATGGGGACCTCACTACATTTCATTATATAAATGTTTTTTACATTTCACATTGTTACCATCTTACATTATGTTTATGGTACAAGGACAAAAACTTATGTTGTGAAAATAGCATTGTAATTATTGTGGGGTTGCCTGTTCTCAGCTCTTACCACAATGTTGTCTCTAATGGTTCATTACACAATGTCTCTATAGTCTCTTATTTTATAGTTTATTTCCAGTCCTTCCTATAGTCCCTATTGCTTACTGTGGAATATAGCCTCCCAGGCCATTTTCACTGAGACTGAATATATGCCCCAACAGGTAATGGAATTTCAAAATAGGATGAGATGTTTGGAAGTTCCTTACCATACAATCCAATACTTAACTTTGTCACTATCATATCCTATGTCATAAGAAAGGAAACTTTAACTCTATACTTGTAATGTTGGGCTCCTTTACAAGAATCACATATTCCCTCACTGTTTTCACTGCAATAATCTGTAATTTATTTTAGCATTAGAGGCTTGGTGCATGAAATTCATGCATGAGGGGAGAGGGTGTCCCTCAGCTCAGCCTGCACCCTCTCACAATCTGGGATGGCTGGCTCCTAACCACTCACCTGCCTGCTTGATCACCCCTAACCAGTCTGCCTGCCTGCCTGGTTGCCTCTAACCATCTCTGCCTCCGCTCCCACCACCGTGGCTTCCTTAGTCTGGAATGAGGTCATTCAGCTATCCGGTCTAATTAGCATATTATACTTTTGTCATTATAGATGTTATTCCTGCTTCAACTGGGGTTGTTTTCTCCCATTATATACAAATAAGTTCTCTTTCTCTTATACACAAGAGTAACAATATATTTTGTTCTAGTGTCCACCAGTGTAACTGCTTCAGTTTCCCTATATGTCTTATGTGGAATGACTCTGATCTTCTAAGTCACCTATTCAAGAAGGTTCTAATACTTGACTATTTCATTATCTGTTAATGCAGTTATAACATTTTACGTGTTGGAATATATAAATTATATTAAATATATTAAATTACATTAAATATATAAATTATATTAAATTTTAAAAAGTTCTTCCTTATATTAAATTAAAAAGTGATAGCCAGAGGCAAAAGGGGGTGGGGAGTTGGATGTGGACAAAGGAGTGGGGAAATGGTGACAGAAAAAGACTTTGCTTAGAGCAATGGGTGCATGAGATTGTGAGTTGTACACTTGAAACTTGTATGGTTTTGTGAATCCCAACAAATTCAATAAAAAAAAACGAGTTAGTTAGGTTATATTACTGATTAATTTCATTTTAACATAGAAAAGAAGGCATTGCGAACATTTGTTGTAAGGGAAGGTTGGATGTGATAGGGCTAAGAGCTACGAATTTAAGGGAATGTTTACAAACATGGGCTCTTCTGGATCTTGAAGCAAATTTCTTAGCGGTGAGACCCCCTCTTCAATTCTATGAGGAGACAAAGCCAATGGTTTTTAGTGCCTTTACTTCTCCTGCACTGCAAAATAACCTATCTTCCAGTATATTTTTAAAAATGAAAATATACACATCTGCTACACATCTGTTTAATGGTAATTATTATTTTAGCACTGACAATACTAATTGCTTGTGAGGATACAGATCAACAAGAACACTTGATAATTGCTGAGAGGAATGCAACAAGGTACAGTCACTTTAGAAGACAGTTTGGAAGTTCCTTACCATATAATCCAATAAGCAAACACCAAGATATTTACTCAACTGATCTGAAAATGTATGCCCACACAAAAATTTACTCATGAACGCATATTGCACCTTTATTGAGAGTCACACACAAAAAACTGAAAACAACCAAGATGTCCCTAAATAAGTTAATGGAAAAACAAGATGTGTATATCCATTTATTTGGAAGCTATATAAAAGGAAAGGAACTATCAAACCAATAAAAGACATGGATTAACTTTAAATGCATATTATAAAGTGAAAGAAGCCAGTCTGGAAAGGCTACATACTGTATGATTCCAACTCTATGAGATTATGGGAAAGACACAGCTATATAGTTCATGTGTAGATCAGTGTTTGCCAGGGAGGAGGAAAAGAGGGACGGTTGAACAGGCAAAGCACATGCATTCTATATTATAAGGTAATGGTAGATACATAAAATCATGCATTCGTTGAAACCCAGAGAATCTATAGCATAAAGAGGAAACTTAATCTGTGCAAATTTTTTTTAAATCACTTGGAAGTGCAGGGATTCCAGGATGGAATATACACTTTGACAAAAACAATCTAATTATACTTCAAATGCATGAACCAACTTCACTGATGGGTGTGGAGGGAAAGGTGCTGATTTAAATAACTCTGGAAATGAGTAGAGAATCTCCAACACTAAAGCTAAAAAAAAAGTATATAAGAATTATACTATAATTGGCAAATTGTTTCCCACTGGGGTACAGATGAACAATTCTGATACCACTATGCATGTATATCTAAACTGAACAATTAAGTAAATAGATGACTGATGATGAATGTCATATTTCCCACTGTTGGAAATTTACAGATAAACTAGAATAACCCACATGTTAATGGATTAGAGTTAGAAATATCACTATAAACTTGAGTTTAGCTTAATATAAAATATTTATAGACTAGAAGCCTGGTGCATGAAAATTCGTGCATTGGAGGGGGTCCCTCAGCCTTGCCTGCCTTCTTTCACAGTTTGGGAACCCTCAGGGGATATCCTACTGATGGCTTAGGCCTGCTCCCCACTTAAAGCGGGCCTAAGCCCCAGTCTGGCCTCTCTCTGCCGGAGGTGACCAGGCTGATCATGGGAAGGCACCACCCCCATCATCCCGCTGCTGCTGCCACTGCCGCCACAGTAGCTATGAGGCCTGAGCCCCAGGCTTTGCAGCTGCCTGAGCCCATGGCTACCTGAGCCCCAGGCCTTGCAGCTGCTGTTGCTTTGTCCAGATGGACATCCGATGGACGTCAGGATGGACTTCTGGATGGACATCTGGAAGACGTCTGCCCTAATTAGCACATTACCCTTTTATTATTATAGATATGTATAGGAAAATTTTGGTACATGCTTTAGTGTAAAACATATTTCCTTGCTCTGTAGGCTAAGAGGACCTAAAATCAATGAAACTCCAGTAACCAGTACACCTCGTACCTAGGTCCTTGGTTTCTAATACAATTCTTCAACTAAAATAAAACAAAACAAAACAAAACAAAAAACAGAGCTCCTAGGACAGAGGCAGGAAATATCCTAGAGAGCTTGATTTTAGTAATGAAGCAGAAAATGAACCTAGACTCATATATAAACAGTAAACTTGTTAATGATTCCAAATAGCATATAAGAGAAAATTTTCAGGAATTAGAGCTAGGGAAAAGTTCTTAGATTTTACACTAGAAGTATTCTTTTAAAAGAAAAAATTTTCAAACTTGACTCCATCAAAATTTTAAACTTTTGCTTAGCAAAGACCTTTTTAAGAAGATGAAAAGACAAGCTACAGACTGAAAGAAAATATCATTAATGCAATCTCTATAACCAGACCAATGATAAAAAAAGTCACACATCTAACAAAGAAGTTGTATTTAGAATACAGAAACACTTTTAAAGTTTAATAGTAAAAAACAAACAAACAAACAAAAAACACAAGGACTCCATTAGAAAAATAGACAAAAGACATTAAGAGACAAAGCAAATAAGCACATGAAAAGATGCTCATCAGTAAACATGAGGGAAATGCAAATTAAAACTACAATAAGATAATCGCTACACATGTATCAGAAAAAAACACAAAGGAAATAAATAAAAATTTAAAAATAGTGATCACTGAAATTTAAAAAAAAAAAAAGATAATACCAAACACTGGTGAGGATAGGAAGAACTGAATCACTCATACATTGCTGATGGGGACATTAAATGGACATAAAATAACAACTTTTTGTTATTTTTTAAATAGTATATGATTATACTTTGAAAAATTAAAAAAAGAAACAGGTAATGCAGTCATTGCAAAACAACTTTTGTTAATATGATAATATTATATGCATACATTTTTAGAATATATTATGTTCTTTGTACACAGTTTCGCACACCTACTTTTTTGATTGCATGAGTATTTTCCCATCCCATTAAATATCTTAACCCATTTTTGTTTGAGGTTGCCTAAATTAGAGCCCAATATACAATGGAATATTAATTATATTAATAATGGACTTCACATGGTGGCAAGATGGGAGAGAGCAGTTCTAGGCCCAAATACTCCCAGGGAAGTCTAAGCACACATCCTGTCACGCTAATGGGCCTAACTAGCTCACAGGATCATTCCTGAGACAATCATTATGTCTTGGGGAATATAATGCTCGGAATGCCCAGGCATGATCATATGGTCAGCCCAAAATTTTAGATGGGTAGTGATGGAAGAGGGCACAGAGATGATAAATGGTGATGGGGAAAAAATAATCTCCACAAGGACTCCCTCCAACTTCTATGGAGTGGACCATGGCAGATACTAATTCCTGTGTTGCAAGGTCAAAAGGACTGATCCATGAATTTCTGTTTTTCTTTTTAAAAGTCTCCCCAAATTATACCTCATTCACCTGTTTGAATACCCCAGTCTGCAGAAGACCTCAAATTAGACTTGCCCAGAACTTGGCTTTTGCCTTGCTTGACAGTTTTACATTAAATATCTTATCATTGAATCTGTATTTATCTTGCTGAAAGAGATCAGAAGAGTTCTATTTGGTTGGTATTATTTCTTAAGTAACTATTAATACAAGTTTTATAAATGGATATCATTAACTAATAGACTGGCAGCTTTTGTTGAAAATCTCTCTCTCTTCTCCTTTCTGAATTTATTCTAATCTCTGACTGGAACTTGTAAACATCTGTCTAGAATTGATGAAATGACTCTGGGTCCCAATCAGCTCAGCAACTGAGACTGTCATGCTTAGGAGCTGAATATCACAGTTATAAGGTAAAAGTAACAAATTAAAGTGTTGTAGAGGGAAAAGCTCATAGGCTAATTCCTCTAAAGATCCCTTTACACAGAGCTGAGACTTTAGGAGGGAAGTGTTAAAGGAAAAGAATTACCAGAATAACATGTACATGTGATTAAAACACTAGATTAACTCAAAGACCAAGGTTTCTTCCAAGATTAATTTGATATATAATATATCAGAGGCTCACTCTAAGTATCCACAAGCCTGCCTGCTCCCTCTCTGCTTCCAGAAAGGGCAGAATTTGCCCCAACATGTTACCTCACCCTTTGTTCCCTGCAGAAATTCTTTCATCCAGAGTTCAGTGTATTTACAAATGTAAATTACCAAGCCTCATCATCATTTCTCTCCTCAGAAATGGCTCATTGAAGTAACATAGAAATTTACCCAAATGGTTGGCTCAAGATCACCTCAGAAATCCTCTGTGTAATCTGTCAATGGATTTTTAAAGTGTAAAAATATGTTGCAGCCTTAATGCAGATCCAAATTAATTTAATCCTTTGGCAAATACTACTGGAGGGATGACTCCTTTCATTTAATCTTTACAGCAAGCCTTCTACCAGTTGGACTTTCCTCAGCCTCACAGGATTCACATCAGGAGGATACCCAGCAACTAACAGCCGTGGGCAAACTAAGGCCCTTGGATCCAGCCCTTTCGGCTGTTCTATCAGCCGAAAGGGCTGGATCCGCGGAGCTGAAAGAGCAAAGGGTTCTCTTGCTCTCCCCTCTGCTCCTTCACCAACAGCCCAAGATGAGAGTGCCAGCATGGTCAGGTTGCTTTTGTTCCGGCCCTCCGGTCCAGTTTAAGAACCCATTGTGGTCCTCGAGTCAAAAAGTTTGCCCACGCCTGAAGAAGGTTTTCAGAAGCATTTTATCCACAATACTTGCTGAGCATGGAAGACTGCTTGGCGCCCCCTGGAGGTCAAGAGGAAGTGTCCTCCCTGTGGATCCACCCTTCAGCCCCCACCTGAATGAACTTCAGAGGCTGGACTTTTTCCTGGCTCCCTTTCTTCCCCTTCTCCTTTGCCCCCATGTTTGCAGGGCTTCTTATTTAAAAAGTATTCAGTTCTCTCAAATTTTGTAATAAACTTGATGCTCCAGAAAGAAAAAAATAATAATAATTGACTTGTTAGTTGATTCCAATTTTTTTCTATTGTAGAAATGAACAGAAATATTCGATTTACATAAAACTTTAGTTGACTATTGGTGTAGTCATGATTCCTTACCGAGGGGATATTGAGAAAAATGCACTCTAAAATGCCTGATAAATACTTCTGAAATGATGAAGCAGGATTTTTAAGAAGCTACTTTTCTGGAAGAAAGTATTTGCTTCCCTTGAATTAATTTCACTCTGACCAACATAAATTAATGCTCTTTTGAAGTAGAAGTAGAAACTTCGGGAGAAAGTGAAAACACCTCAGAATCTATTCCAACCAAAGAAAAGAGAATCAAATACATTGTGAAAAGTATGCCAGGTATTAGAAAGGTTTATTTCAAAGCATTCAGAGCATTCACCTACCAGACAATCCATTATTATCAAAGACAGTTTGGGCCTGATGGGAGGCTCAAACTAAACTCTGAATCATTTGGGAGGCAACAGAGGAAAGAAAAAGGGAAACATACATAAATTCAACAACTCAGATTATACTTTCAGGGGACAGGCATATAATAAAAAACAGTAAAAGATTGCATCAGGAAGTCGAAATTCAATTGGCAAAAAAAAGTAATAAAGGCAGGCTAGACTCCACTGCTTGAAGAATATAATTTTTTAAAGCAATCATTCAGTTGAAGGAAGAACTACTTAATTTTGGTTTATTTCTTCTTCATAAAGGAGAAAATCTTTATTTTAGTAGAACAGTATTAATAGGAAGTTGGAATCCAAGATAGATGGAGAGAAGGGAGAACTAAGGGAGAAAAATTCACATTCCAAAATGTCACAGAGCAGTGTGGTTAATCCCACAAGCAATATTTTGTGAAAAATAAAGAAGATAGTTCTGAATTTTTATTTACAGAAACATGATTGGAGATGGAAGCACTAACTTTCCTGAGAGGATGATATAACTATTAGTTGCATTTCAGGTTCAACCGTGAAGATTTTATTTATTTTTTTTAAATATTTTTATTAATTTCAAAGAGGAAGGAGAGGAAACAACATTATATAAAAGCATCAGTGATGAGAGAATTATTGATTGGCTGCCTCCTGCACGCCCCACACCAGGAATAAAGCTCACAACCTGGGCATGTACCCTGACTGGGAATCAAACCATGACCTCCTGGTACACAGGTCAGCGCTCATCCACTGAATCACACTGGTTGAACTGTGGAGATTTTAAACACATAAATGCACAGGTTTCATAAAATTCCAGTAAATCAGAACATTCTAATTGGTGGGGGGTGGGCACCTTTAAAGCAGCATAATTGTTGTTCAGTAAACTAATCCTATCTAATAAAAGAATAATATGCAAATTGACTGTCACTCCAACACACAAGATGGCTGCTCCCATGTAGACACAAGATAACCACCACAAGATGGCCAGCAGGGGAGGGCAGTTGGGGGTGACCAGGCCTATAGGGAAGGGCAGTTGGGAAGAACCAGGACAGCAAGAGAGGGAGGGCAGTTGGGGGTGGGGGACCAGACCTTCAGGAGAGGAAAGTTGGAGGTGACCAGGATGGCAGAGGAGGGAAATTGGGGGTGACCAGGCCTGCAGGGAAGGGTAGTTGCAGGGGACTCAGGCCTGCAGGGGAGAGCAGTTGGGGGGAGGGGCAGGCCTGTAGGGGAGGGCAGTTGGGGGGGGACTAGGCCTGCAGGAGAAGAAAGTTGGAATGACAAAGCCTAATGGGGAGGGAAGTTGGGAGTGACTGGGTCTGCAGGGAAGGGCAGTTGTGGGGGACCCAGGCCTGCAGAGGAGAGCAGTTGGGGGGAATCAGGTCTTCAAGGGAGAGAAGTTGAGGGTAATCAAGCCTGTAGGGGAGGGAAGTTAGGGGAAATAGGACTAACAAGGGAGAAGTTAGGCATTAATCAGGCTGGCAGGGGAGTGATTAGGGGGTGATCAGGAAGGCAGGCAGGTGAGCAGTTGGGAGCAGCAATCCTGGATTATGAGAGGGCAGTTGAACATCCCTCAAGGGGTCCTCAGCCTGAATAGGGTGCAGACTGGGCTGAGGAACACATACTCCCATGCATAATTTCGTGCACCGGGCCTCTAGTTTTTAACATAAGAGGATTCTGTACACCACACGTTTAAGAAGACACCAAATCAAGTGTTAGTCTTGAGTTAATTACCTTGACTTTATAGCCAGAAACTACCAATGACATATAGGTATCACAAAGTACATATATTATTGATATATATTGAATGATTATGCTCTTTTAAGAATCCTGTAAGTTCAATTAACCTCCCAAACTAAAAAAATCTTCTTTTGCCTTGGTCAGGTGGCTCAGTTGGTTGAAGTGTGTTCCATACACCCAAAGGTTGCAGATTCAATCTGGGTCAGGGAGGCAATTGATCCATGCTTCTCTCTCACAAAAATATTTCTCTCTTGCCGAAACCGGTTTGGCTCAGTGGATAGAGCGTTGGCCTGTGGACTGAAAGGTCCCTGGTTCGATTCTGGTCAGGGGCATGTACCTTGGTTGCGGGCACATCCCCATTGGGGGATGTGCAAGAGGCAACTGGTCGATGTTTCTCTCTCATCGAAGTTTCTAGCTCTCTATCCCTCTCAACTCCTCTCTGTGTAAAATCAATAAAATATATATTTAAAAAAATATTTCTCTCTCTTTCTCCCTTCCTCTCTCTCTAAAAATCAATAAAAACATATCCTCGGATAAAGATTTTTTATTTAAAAAAAGAACCTTCTATTTAGTTTTATACTCTTAATTGAGATCAAACATCCCTTACTTCCCCTTTCTCCATAATTCTTAGAATTGGTCTCTAATCAGGATATAGGTATCCAATCAGATCTTTCTGGATTCATGGTACTCTTCACTATTATTTCCAGCTTTTAACTCAGAAGATTTTACGCTGAAACAAAACTAAAGAGCTACCTCCCATCTCCATATACATATTCTCTCTGTGGTTAGGCCTGCCGAAGGAGACGGGGAGAGCAGGGAGGGAGCAGTCTACTTTTCTCCACAAAAACCAAAGGGAATACAAAAAAGACAAAGGTATAATCATACCAAGGAAGACTGTCCTAGGTTCTATACAATTCAAAGTAAACCTATTACTTCATCAAATCAATGATGTAAAAGCATGGATTGTCAGGAAAGCTGTTTCTAATGTCAATTGATATTTGTTCTCTTTAAAATTCTGTAAATTTTTTCTTAAGATATGCAGATTGTTACAGGCAAGATGAATAAATAAATAAATAAATAAATAAATAAATAGGTATCTATTGCTGCACAAGTATGAAATAAGAATTTTATCTTCACTGTTAGGTCAAAACCAAGTTTCCAATAAGGATTTCATTCATAATATAACTTTGTATTGAGTTTTAGCTGGTCTCTGAGCCAATTTATTTTAAATGGTGGATTTTCTTATCTTCCCAACTCCTTTTGTTTGGAAAAAAACTGCCTTCACTCTGACACCTCTGAATTCTCCAAACAATACCACAAATGAGCTGGCTCTTCATGTATAAATCACATGGAGATTAAATAAACTCAAGGGTACTTTGACACAGCAATAGCTGTAGTTTGGCTTGGTCTTGTTCAATTTCCTTTTGCTTCTTCTATTATTTTGCACTTAACTACTATGCAGATAGAGTTTAAATAATATAATCCATTTTTTAATCTAATATTTTTCTAAGGAAGATATGTGTAGGGAAAAATTAAGGAATTGTTCTGAATGTCCTTCTTCCTAATTCCCTTACAGTTTTTCTAATTCTTTTCCTAAGACTGTTGTCATTATTCCTAATTCTCTAAAAATTTCCTTGCAGAGGTAAACACATTCACTTGAATCGACAAAGGACATCTTTAAGTCATTAATTACTTATTAAGGCCATTTAATTGCCTTTGGATAGGAAGTCAGCTCCCTAATTCCCAGTGTAAAAGGCCATTTCAGGAGGCAAGTTAGGATTTTATTATTTGGAATTCCAGATCAGACTGTATTTATTAGAATCCTGAAATAGCTCTCTATAGTTTGTTATCTGGATAATTCCTGGTGTTCATTAACCTGAATTTAATTAGGAGGAGGGATAAAAGAAGACTTAACTCTTATAGTACAACTTGAACCTCATAAACTTTAATGTCATTTTATTGTCTTACATTGTTACTAGTTTATATGTTAGTTTTACTCCCAAAGTAGGTTTCAGGAAGGAACAGTTAATTGAATGCCTATTAAGCACCTGTGTGCTGGATGCAGGAGAACAGGAAGACTGAAATAGAAGTAGACAGGCAATTACAAGTTGAAGAACGTTATGATGAGTATACAACCAGAAAGATAGCATTGGCAATACATTAAGCTGCAGATTTTCTACAGCCTCCTTTATAGAAACCAACTAATCAGTTTGGTTTAAAAAAAAAAGGCCAAAAAATTATGTTACTCCTTCCATCAAAGGGGGGGGGGGGGGCACAGTAGGGGGATTGTTCCCTCCCTATGAGACTGGATGGGCTCATTACTGCTTTGACCAATACAGTACAGTAGAGGTTGGATCATAAAAGGGATTCCTTGTTCATTAGAATGTTTACCCTTGGAGCCCCAAGCCACCCTGTAAGAAGTCTGACTACCCTGAGATAGTTCTGTTGTGAGGAATCCAGGCCACATGTAGAGGCCATGTGTAAGCCTTTAGCTCACCGTAATCCTCTCACCATCCCAACCTCAGTGCCTGTTATGAGTGAATAACCCTTCAGAGGAATCCAGCCCAAACCATGGAGTCACCCCAGCTTTCAAGTGTTCCTTAGTTGAGGCCCTAAACATTACAGGGCAAAGACAAGCCATGTTTGATATGCTCTTTTTGAGTTCCAGACTCATAGAGAATCTACTGCACAAAGAAAATCCAGAGAGCATTACTTGATATGAATATTTTATTACAAAACACAAACACAGACACACACACACACACACACACACACACACACACACACACACACAAACTGTTTGCAAACAGTGTGACAAACCAAAATTGGTTTGAAGCTCAGTTACAAGTCATGGATGAGAAAGTACAGATTTCTATAGCAATTGGTTACCAGAAAGTTACATTCCTTTCAGGATGTGACACTGTGTAAGTTTATTTGTAGCTGATTGGCTAAGAAGCTATAAGGCCACTCTGACATGAAGCTTAAGTTTTGTGTAAGGTCAGAGTCAGCATTTTGGGGAAATCAGCACAGTTTAAATTTTGGTTACATGTCCATGAGTTTTGGTCTAGGGGTATATTCAAGTTGTGGTCTTCAAGTTGGAGTACAAACATAATAGAATGGTGCCAAGCTGCTAAGCTTTGGTGTATGTTGTTATGCATAAATAGTAACTAAAACACATTAAGCCATGGTGGCCATGAGAATGAGCCAAATTGACCAAAGGGTCCGACTGCTGCCCTCTGAAAACCCACTGCCTGGTTCGTGCAGAAACAATGCTTCTGAAGGGCTGCTTCCAGGCAATGGCAGAGTGTCCTGGGAGACATGGGACTCCAGGTCAATTGTTCTTGGTTTGAGAACTTCTCGGTGGCCTTGCCAAGCCTTCCTCAAATTGGAACCACATGTTCCACTAAAACTTCCTTCTACCTCTTCCTCACTCAGGCCAGACTTGCCCATGTGTCAGATCTTCTAGTCTTTTCCATTTCCCTTATCCTTTCTTTTTCTCTCATACAGGCATTTTCTCTAATAAAATCCTTTTATATTAACCCAGTCTTGGTCTCAGAGGGCTCAAACGAACACCATTGGTACCAGGAGTGGTAAAAACACACACACACAAACAAACAAAAAAAACCAACAACAACAACAACAACAAAAACAAACAAACAAAAAAAACAAAACAGGCAGTGACAAAATTGCTAGACTTCAGGGACCTCTCCCCCATGTATTCCTGAGGGCCTTGGTGCATGATGTGCTCTTTGGAAAACATTCCAGTGGAAGAAAATACTGTGACATGAGGGGATGACACTGGCATCTGAAAAATATGACGGGAACAGTGCTTACTAAGAGAGCGGAAGTTGGCTGGTTAGTACTAAGTTGAATTGATACCCTATAGAGGGATAGAAGGAGATGAGGGCTGAAAATGAGCAGTTAGCAGCAAATAAGAGAGCCAGAGAGCAGAGCCCAGGTAGTAGCTTACAAAGAGGCCCATCTCCTGCTGGGAGGCTAAATTTGTGCATAGAACCCAGACATTTTAATTCTCAGACAAGGAAGATCAGTTGTGTGACAGTCAGGGATTCACCAGTGAGATGGGCACCAGCACCACTAAGAAATTCTGTGGTGCCTTTCCTCTACCAGCCAACAATGTTAACACTGGAAGCAGTTACATAGCTGGACTGGTTACTATCCTTGGAGACAATGGGGCTTTCCAGTAATAGAGACCAGGTGGCAGTGCTTGTCTGTCAGGAGCCCCGGAGGCTATAATTACTGTGATGACTGGCACGGCCAGAGGGCAGCCCAGGCTGCTTGACCATAGGGAGTTGTAAAGATAGAGCATAGTGTTGCTAGGGGCAGGTAACAAGGGTGGTGTTATGTAATACCACAACCAAGGAAATATAAGAATGAAGGAGCTGGATGCTGAGAGTGGTTGGCCAATCACTTGCTCATTTCCAAGACCAGGACAAATGTGCACATCTGCAATTCATTAACTAAAGAAGGGATTGGAGTTCTGAAAGAAAGGATACCATGGTGAGTATGTGTCATGACGATACTGTGTCTGTAATGCATGATTCCAATTGATACACTTGGTAGTTGGAACAATCTCCACATTGAGTCCTGGTCTCTGAAATAAGAACCAATACAATGGGAACAGTCAAATGAAAACCTCTGAAATTGTCTCCAATCAAGAACATTATCATGTCCTATGGCAAATATAAGTACCAACATTAAATATCTCAAGGAGGCAGCAATGGTGGCACCTATCATATCTCCATTACACTTGATTCTCTGGCCTTTTCAAAAGCCAGAAGGATCCTAGAGAATTACTGTAGACTATCACAATGTCAGCTAAGATGTATCTTAATTATATCAGGCATAGTATGGTTGATAGAGAAAATTAATATGGCATCAGATACACAATATATAGTGTTAACCTAGTGAACATATTCTATTAAATTCCAACCAGGAAAGAGGATCTGAAAGAGTTTGCATTCACATGGATGGACCACAACACCCTCTTAGAAATTTCCTTCAGGGCTATGTTAACTCTTCTGCCCTCAGTTTTAGCCTTAAAGGACATCCCACAGAACATCACATGTATCCATCACATCCAGGGTATAATGGTGACTGCCTGGCAGTATAGGGTGAACTCTTTCATTCCTTTATTCTTCACTTGGGGTCAATCTTATATCCCAGGTTTTGCAAACTCTCTTCCCATTTTCCATCCCTGGCATATAGCCTAATAAAATTATTGCATGTCTAATCCCATTTCAGCCTCTGATCCTTAGATTTGGACTAACACAAGTGCTTTAGAGAAAAGCCACCTAAAGAATAAGGAAATATTAAAAAGTGGCTCTATGGGAAGTAAAAGGGAGAAACCGAATTTGCAGAGCTATGGCCGTAATATTCTCCTACGGTGGTGACTATAAAAAGGGCTCAACATCACTATCTCAGGCTAGGGAGAACCATCCTGGTCATAGGTAGCCACCTGGTCTTCCGATGTAATCGGAGAGCTCTATGCTATCAGTGATATAGAATATGACATGTGAAAATACGCCACATTAGCATAAGAATTATTTTGAGTTTAAGACAACTGAGAAATAGCAAATACCCCCCCCAAAAAAAATCTCTGCTTTCCCTCACACTTGTTTAAAAATCAAACTTAGACTCTTAATCACCAGAGACTCTTACCAGCCCAGAGACAGTACTGAGAGAAATCTACATAATCGGCCTTACCAAAACAATTCTTATTTTTCATTAGTTTCACCTATATAGTTACCTTGAAAGCCTAAAACCCTTTTTGTCTTGCCACTTCTTCACATGTTTATTATTCTTGATTAAGATGTTATCCTAGCTAATAAAAGAGTAATATGTAAATTGACTGCACCTCTTCTACATGCCCACCAGCCAATCAGGAGATAATATGCAAATAAACCCACCCAAGATGGCAGAGGCCACAGAGAGCAGGAGGGAAGCTTGGGTTTCTCCAGCGTTGGAGGAAGCCAAGCTTTCCGCCTGCTCTTGCCATCCCAGGCCTCCACTAAGGCTACAAAATTTCAATTATAGAAGGTAAATAAATCCCAACAGAAATGGCAGCAGCCACTGAGCGAGCAGAAGACTTGGCTCCGCTCCAGGCTATAAAGTTTTAATTATAGAAGGTAAATAAATCCAAACTAAAATGGCTGTGGCCACAGAGTGAGCAGAAGGCTTGGCTCTGCTCCAGGCTACAAAGTTTCAATTGTAGAAGAAAAATAAATTCCAGATACCAGGGCCTCCACTTGGGTCGCTGGGGGTGTGGCCAGCCTGCAAACTACTACAGACCCCTTACCCAGGCTGCCCCATACCCCAAGGGAAACCCCACCCTGGTCTGGGACACCCTTCAGGGCAAACCAGCAGGCCCCCAGCCATGCACCAGGCCTCTATCCTATCTAATAAAAGAGTAATATGAAGATTGACCATCACTCCAGCACACAAAATGGCTACCCCATGTGGTCAAAGATCCTGCCCCCATGTGGACATAAGATGGCCAGCAGGGGAGGGCAATTGGGAGAGACCAGACCTGTAAGGGAGGGCAGTTGTGGGTGATCAGGCAAGTAGGGGAGGGAAATTGGGAGTGACCAGGCCTGCAAGGGAGGGAAGTTGGGGGTGACCAGGCCTGTGGAGAAGGGCAATTGGGGGGGGGGAATCAGGCCTGCAGAAGAGAGCAGTTGTAGGTGGCCAGGCCTGCAGAGGAGGGCAGTTAAGAGTGACCAGGCCTGCAAGGGAGGGGCAAACAGGCTGGCAGGGGAGCAATTAGGAATCAACCAGGCTGGCAGGGAGTGGTTAGGGGGTTATCAGGTTGATAGGCAGAAGCGGTTAGGGGCAATCAGGAAGGAAGGCAGCAGTCCTGGATTGGAGAGGGTGCAGGCTTGGCTGAGGGACAACCACCCCCTGTGCACAAATTTCTTGCACCAGGTCTCTCGTACATTATAAGTCCAGGTCCTAACCACCCCTTTGAGCTACAACACATCACTGAGTATCCCCACAAATAATCTCACTGCACTTATTAATAAACTGTTTGTCTGTATTTTGTTAATCTGTTTTCTGCCAGTTTAATTTGCAAGGCCCCAGTCATAAAATGTAGGAGGGTAGAGGAAAAAAATTTTCCCCCCAATTTCAATGGGTTGGGTACTTTATCTTGGTCATTATATTTTGACCCAGGAACCTCATCTCATTTGGGGTAAACCAATTCCCTTTTGTAGAGGAAGATAGAGCAGAAAGTTAGTGAAATTTATGCTCCAGGGAGCCTCACTTGCATTGTCCATTCAAAGGCCCTATAGCAGATTTTGAATTCAAAATTTTGTATTTATTCTTATTAAAAAGGACCCCCACCTCACATTGCATAAGCCTCAGGTCCCCCAAAGCCTGCATCTGTCCCTGGAGACCTGTATAGCAGGATAGAAAATTTGGATGTTCCCCAAAATGGGGATCCATGTATGAATGTCAGATAAGTCGATGACGTGTCCACATTTGCATTTTAGAAAGATTACTCTGGGAACAACATACACAAAAGTATAAAAGGGGGCCAGATCTGCAGGGAAAACTGTAAGGAAGCTGTCATTGTATTTCAAGCAAGAATAAAGGCCATGTTCATTTTATTTCATAAAAGGGCTTGGTAGTTTCCTTTGAAAGAGCAAGATCTTCTGGGGCAGTTCTAATTTTACTTACAAAAGCTTCAGCCTACCATCTCAGAAGTATTATTCTTTCTCCAAGAAGCTGAAGAGATCCAAATCTTTTGCAGTGCAACAATTTGTCCTTGCCTACAGAAAATAAAATATGGAATTTTCATACTCAACAGTGCTGTTACTAGCATAAGAAAAATAGCAAGAATTTCTGTTTAAAAATTGACTGTCAGATTGAAAATGGAAAAGTTTTTCAAACTTTTTGGTATTTTTAACCCAATAAGAGATTCAAGTACAGTATATGCTATATCCCTGGAAGGTAAATTCAGTATTACAACACGTATTCTAAGAATACATATTTTAACAATGAATAAACTTAGAGTTCATCTGGAGGGATAATTATATGATAATTAAGAAGATTGGGAGGATTAGAGAGATGGCTTGTTCTACAAGAGTAAATCTTATTTTAAAGCCACACAAACAAAAACAATTTAACAGGCATGAGAATAAGGAAAGCAATGACTGTTCAAAGAAGTCTGGAAATGGACCAACTAAGTATAAGCATTTCGCATCAATAGGAAATGAAAGGGCTGGGAGATGGTTAGTCACTTTTTCACAGCACGATGGGGTGAAAGGAAAACCATTAATTCCTAGTCTCTGGGGAACAGTGAGGAAGATCTTTCCTTCCTCGGGGCTTAGAGCACAACAGTCTACGTTCCACACAATTGTCTACTCTTCCTCAGAAAGTAACTATGACAAATCCACACTATGTCTTGGGGTACTCGGGAGAAGGGAGAAAAGTTTTACACAGAGTTTATGAGTATTCCTTTGAACTCTAAAGCTAACATTTAAAAAAAAATGTATGCAAGGCATATAGGTCAAGCATAAAGACTTACTGAAAATGATACATTGTTTGCCAAAACCGGTTTGGCTCAGTGGTAGAGCGTCGGTCTGTGGACTGAAAGGTCCCAGGTTCGATTCCGGTCAAGGGCATGTAGCTTGGTTGTGGGCACATTCCCCGGGAGGGGGTGTGCAAGAGGCAGCTGGTCGATGTTTCTCTCTCATCGACGTTTCTAGCTCTCTATCTCTCTCCCTTCCTCTCTGTAAAATATCAATAAAATATATTTTTTTTAAAAGAAAATGATACATTGTTAAAAGGTAATAAAAATAATATGTAGACTATGCTCTTGATTTAGGGTTATTTTAGCGTGAGTCCTTTGTAATGAACTAAAACACATGCCAATTTGAATTCTTAGCAGATGGGCCCCAGATGCATATTCTTCTTCAGATTCTGGAAATATCTGACTATATATGCAGACCCCTTGCTAATGATGCTAGGCAGAAAGTTAGCTTAGGCTCCTGTACACTAAAAAAGCTAAAGGGCTTCTGCCCCCACATTAGATACAAAGGAGAGGAGCCATCATCTTCACTCTAAAGCCTGGCTTCACACCTTCATAATGTTGGTGCCCCTCACTAATTCTTTCTACCCCTTCAGAGGGAGAAACATGGGACTCGAGAAAGAGAAGGTTTAATAGACTATGGGGATACAGAAGAGGCCCAACCAACTTGGGAAGGGTAGGAAGAAAAGTCTGGGGAGCCTTCCTCAAAAACACATGTATACCCCGCATTAGAGTCTGAGGTATTTCAGCACAGACACCAGGCTCACAAGTCTTTGTAGCACCAGGCCCGAGAACGGTGCCCAACACATTATATGGACCCAAATATCTGCTGTGCAAAAGACTAGAAAATACTCTCCTTGGTTGTCAAAAGCAAAACACCGATCTCTAGCTCTAATAGTTCGGGCTTTCACATTCACACTTTTAGAAAGACAAAAAAAGTTTTCTCATTGTCAAAATCTCACTAGATGCAAACAGAGGCAGAATGGGTTCCTTGTTCAATTCATGAAGCAAAATATGTAGGTATGGAGTATGAAAGCATCTCTACTAAATAGTGGGAATAAAAATAAGGCATTTGGATTTAATGTTTTATTACCATGTAATAGTCTGGGCAACAGGTTCCAAAGCCCCACGACAAGCTTCCAATAAACATTTGGGAAACAGGCCATCACAAAGCCTGGTGTACTGTGCACTGAGATGCAGAGTTACATCATAAAAATGGAGCATCTAGTAGATTTGGATTTTATTAGGCTCAAGCCCCATTAAGAAATCTTGTTCTTATAGCATTTATTGTTTAGTTTCCATCTTGAATCTAATTTTTCCTTGGGGGAAAAATGCCATCCCAGATTGTAAAATAAATTGAATTTTTGTAATCTAGCCCTTAAAGAATAAACCCATTTCTATTTAATCTTCAAAACTCTGGCAAAAAAAAAGATCAATTCTTTTTGTTAGTACCAAATATGTAGCAAAAGTGTTACTAACTTATATATGATGGAATAGAACTCTTATCAAAAAACTAGACTGAATGTTTCAATATTTGCAGTTACTTATCTGCTATTTCCCCATAAGACACTGTACTGTAACCAATCAATGGTTTATACTTTTACCAACCTTACTTTCTTCTTTCTTTTTTCTTTTTTTTTTTAGCTTAGTTTATAGCCACCTTCATTAGTTCAGTACACATCTCACATAATGAAACTCAGAAGTGTGGCAGTTTAATGTCAACTATGGTAGCAAAAGCTGCTGGTGTCTACCTAGATCCCCTTTTACCAGGCTGATCTACCAGCTCCCCAGTTGCTACAAGTACTGACTGCTCAGTAGTCACAGCTGTATCCATCTCCAAAAATTTACGTGGGGCCCACAGAAGCAACCTCACCCAGAGGTACCTACGGCAGCCCAAGGCCAATGACTGAATGGGATGGGACATCAATGCCCCAGAGAACATCTCATGGTGCCCATTAGTAAGATCTGCTGAATTCCCTTCCTAGTATCTACCACTTTTTTTTTTCACAATTCTAACTGCTACCTCCTAGTTAAGGAGCTATCATCTAACTTCTAATTGCATTCTGAATCAATTTTCACCTTACTATCTATTCCTTTCTCTACAATACTGCCAGAACATGCTAAGATGCAAAAATCTTCCACCCCATTCCCTACACACACACACACACACACACACACACACACACTTGAAACCTTTCAATAACCATCCTGAATCACTTGCTAGAGGCAGTAAGCTAAACTCAGTTCACACATGCACTTTGCTTCTCTACTCTCCCCTCAAAAATGAGGCCATGAAGCAAAGCAAAACCTTGAAATATATACAGTATAATTAGATGGCATTCATCTCCCACGAGAGCCAGTTAGCTGAAGCAGTTAACTGTAATTTTGGTGGAAGTGAGAAGACTTTGATTAGTAGAGAAGAACTACAAAACAAAGTAAACCCAGGAGAATGGGTTACAAAACCATGTCCCTTTCTAATTTAGGAGGTTTGTTGCAGCACATTAGGTCTTAGTGTGTCCCTTTGATATTTCCAGAAAAAATCTCTTCTACCTCTGGCCCAGAATCTCCTGGTATATTAAATGGCAAACTTCACAGATTCAGGTTGGGATGATGAATTGTTCCAGGTGGGTGACTACATTTTAATCCTGGAAAATTGCAACAGTAAGTACAGTAATGAAAAAGTCAAACCTATGGTAGTAATAATTATGTTAAATAATAATTTGTGCATATTTAATACTTAAATACCTAATATTTGAAAATTTGGCATATTAGACTAACTTATGATTCTAATTTATAACATGTAACTAAAAAACTAATTTAGACAGATTTGGTTTTACATAGCTATCTATGTTTACAAAGAGTATTTGAATACTTAATAGATCTTATTTCTTTCTCCTCCTACTTAGAAAAACAAAACAAAAACTTTTAGCTTTAGGAGATTTAACTATCCAGAATGGTTTCTCAACAATATTAAAACAAATATAGTAAGCTTATGAACAGTTTTAAACCTCTAATAGGAATTTAACTTGTAAATTCCCATGTCCCCTTAAACTTGACTCTAACAAATTTACATTTACAAATTGAACACGATTTTAATATCAAAAGAAAAGTGAAGAACAAGGCTTCTCGGTTTTGAACTTCAGTGTATTAATAAATCAAATATCTTTAACAACTAAAGTAGCCTCTGAAATAATATTTTCTGTGTAGAAAGGTCACTCTCAAGAATATTAGCATCTACTTACATGCAAATCTAGGTTCAGATCCTTATAAAATCATAACACATGACAACATTGGCCAAATTCTTACATGGCAGAAATGTTGCCTCCTTGAAATGGGTGCATTAATTTTCTAGTTCACCGTAGTCATTTCTTCCTCCCACAGTACTCCCTTGTCCCTCAGTCACTCATTTATCTTTACATTCCTGGTCTTTATAAAGGCATTTGCATTTCAACTCAGGTATCTAAAGCAGTGATTCTCTACCAGGGGTGATATGTCCCCCAGGGCCAGTTGGCAATGTCTGAAGATATTTTGGGTTGTTACAACTATGGATGGGTGCTACTGGCATCTAGTGGGTAAAGGCCAGGGATGCCGTTAAACATCCTATAATGCACAGAACAAGCCCTAACAAGAGAAAATTATCTAGTCTAAAATGTCAACAGTGGTAAGGCTGAGCAATGCTCACCTAGAAACACTTCTAAAATCCTGTGTATTCTGGAGACTAATCCACTGACATCATATGAGTCACAAATGACTTGTTTCTTCACTTTTTATGAGGGGGAATATAAGACAATTAATGGTAGGGGGGAGGGGTCGGAAGAGGCTAGCAATCTGAATCTATGCCAGTAACCAGTATTCTGATACACATTCTTGCTAGTATAATTAAATCCCATTCTTTTATATAAAGCTTGTCCAGCCTTGCAGAACCTGTTCCCCAGAATACTCCCATTTACAGAGGCCATAAACCATACACAACCCCCGGAGTGGGGTGGCAGTGCTTGTGTCAGTCAGGCCAGGCCTTTGGGTGTAATCTCGCTTCCCCCATCCCAACCCATAAGGGCTGCAAAGCCCATGAAAAGTTTGGATGCCCGGTCCATATTTGGTGGACAAAGAAACTAAGGGGATAAAAGGAAGCTTCCTCCATATTCATCATTCAGGCTTTGGAGAATGACTCCTTTGAGTCACTGCGCTAGTGCATCTGCAAATAAAGAGTTTTTCCTGAGTCTTCTGAGTATCCTTTGCGTGTTTTCCAGTTGCCTGGTAATTTCTGCAACATTTATAGAGTCCTCTTTTGTATCTAAGTTCTTAAATTTTGATGAGTTCTTTTTAAAATTTGTTCCTTCTTTTCTTCAAGAAATCCTTCCCTACATTGAGGTTTAAGGTACTCGACTTTGTTTCCATCTACACATCCTACCATTATTTCACATTTATGTCCTTATTCCATCTGGAATTTATGTGCTGGCATTTGGAGATATAATTTGGTTTCCACATGAATAGTCTATAGCTTCAATAGCATTTATTGAGTAGTTCATCTTTCTCTACTAATTGATAACACTAACTCTGTTGTATACTGAATTCTAAAATAAACTTTCATCTATAATCAGGCTATTTCCTACTTATACCTGAGATGTCATTTTAAATTATACTTTTATAAGGAAACTTATTAATATAATAATTCCTTCCTCATGCTTCTTTAAATTTACTTTTATGTACAAATTTCAGTATCAGCCCTCTTGGAATTTTAGATGAAATTTTATTTTCTAGGTCAAATTGTACTGAGTTTATAGACTGGATAAATATAACTAATTTTTCTCATTCATGAACATTGTATCCCTATTTGGATTTTTCCATGACTTATAGGAAAGTTTGATAATTTCTCCATAATGATGACAGACTTATTCCTGGATGCTATATTTGGTTTGTTTTTGCTTTTCTAGTGGCTTTTCTTTAATTTGGATCTCTTATATGGCACACTTGCTGAGGTATTTTAAGAGCTTGTCTATAGATTCTCTTGGATTTTTACTTAATCTTATCACCTATGATAGTTGCTTCTGCTTACTAAAAATTAGTAGTTACTTACTACTAATTTTTGTCTCAGGGCACTGGCTCTGATGTCTAGCTCCGTTTCAAAGAGTGCATGCCTTTGCCTTGCTGTGGCTTTACAAGGCATTGCTTCTATGGCCTTTTTCTTTCTATATTTTTGGCAAATACTTTTTATTAGTTTAAGGAAGTTTTATTCAATTAGTGGTTTTCTAAGTTTTTAATCATACTGACTGAATGGTACGAAGTCATTTGTAATAAAAAGCAGCTTTGTTTGTTAAGCCTGCTCAGTCTTCTTAGAGGACTTGTTCTTATATTTGGAGACTCAACTGGAAAGCAGTCCTCCATCGTTGAACCTGCTTCCTTTTCCTCCTCAGCCTTGCTCAGCATCTCTCAGGGCAAGCCCTTTAGCTTAAATCACGTTTGATTGGGATGCTGTTCAGTTTTCAGAGATTAGCCCAATCACAGAAAGATCTAAAGGGCCTTAAAAATTACCTACAATTATTTCTCAGACAGTTTACAAGAGATAAAAATCAAAATCAGAAGCCAGGCTATAATTGTGGTGAACACACAGAGCAAGGGATAAAGCTCTCTCAAGATTCTTGAAAAGAAGTGTGAACATGTCTCAACATTCCATTCTCTTCAAGCTCTTATCTATCTCCTTAGTCAACAAATGAGCTCATCCCGCAAAAATACTAACAAAATGTACCGTAAAGCTTCCAAGTGGCTGAGACAGATGGAAGAGAATTTGGGTGTTCATTCTCACACATGTGAAGAAAACTACTTCCATCAGGGAAAAGGCCTCTTAAAGTGTTAAGACTTATGAACAAAGATTCAGCAGAAGTAATTCCTGGGGCCTTATAAAAATGAAATGGCATTTCAGTGTTCTTTCTGTGGGAAACACAGTGAACAGCTGGCTTTTCCTTCATTATTTCTGTGCCACAGCTACTGGGGGGGGGGCACTTTATAGTCTTTTTCTTCTTCTTTACAGCAATTAAGGGGCGGGGGAGGGGGGAGGAAATAGTTCTTCAGACTGCTTTCAAGACACCTTACATCACTAGTGTACCTGGGAAAGAAATGGCTAGGTTGTGGGAGAATTGTCCCTTCCCTCCACTGCCCAAGACAAAGTACACATGTTGTTAGAAGATTTCTCTCAGCCAAAAGACAATGCCTGACTATTTCATCCTGAGTGCTTTATATAATTTCTGAAATGTCAGAACGTCTTAGGTAGGCAGCATCTCTCTGTGTGTAACCAATTAACCTGTCAAGTCCAACACCTTTTTGAGAGTCATTTTAAAGCATGATTTAGAACTTTAATCTTTTTCAATCCTAAAAAGTTATACATCATCCTGTACTCTGAAAATTATACAGGCATGCCACGATGTGGGGGTTGGAGTGGGGATGTATGGGGAAGAAACACTGATCTAAGGAGTCAAAGAAAAAGACCAATTCGGCAACGGGTTAGAGTCAAATCCAATTTCCCCACTCATCTTTATTAAAAGCAGCTGGTTAATGACTTGCAGTAGGCAAACAAACAATGTCATTTATTTAAGATGTAATTCTCAATGGTCTTTCCCTTTTGGTTGTTTTTTACACAAATTATTTTATGTATTTCCTTTCTTTCACAAATAGAAAAGTATTTGCCTTTCTGATTTTTCACTTTGTTACCTTTATTAATATCAGAAACAAGGTAGGTCTCTAGACTGATACTAAAATGTAAAGCACTCATCTGCCCATTTTCCTAACAAAACCCAAGAGATATTACAGATAAATTTCAAACTTAGGCTACATCCAAAGTGTGACTCTTCTATATTCCCTATTAGCAGATATAAGAGATCAGAGATCCTTCAAAAACCACACTATAAACACAGACACATGCTCAACTTCTTGCCATAAGTTTTCTTCTCCCAGGAAACCTCCAATCATCTACTACTTACCGCATTTTTTTTAAATGTGGCTGTTAGGAAAACTTCTCCATACACAGGATTTCTTTGAGAACTATAAAGCTCTGATTAGATTTGCCCCCTATCTTTTATTTTCTAGGTCAATAGCTGCGAAGTTCACTAATAATACTGTCTTCAGCCACATTTAGAGCTATAGCGCAGGGAAATACATTCCTTTCAAGACTATCTCCTTTGTTTTAACAAGGAACACAAAAATGTTATACTGCATTGTAAAGGGCTTGAAACAGATTAGGAGTAGAAGGATGTGCGTTTAGAATTCTTGTTTCTGTGGTAGAACACATCCTTTCCAATGGCTCCTTTTTTGCTCTTCCTCTGCCATTCCCACCCCCACCCAACCCCCCCATCCCACCCCACCCCACCCCACCCAGCCTCTCAACCAACAACCCCTTTCCTAGTCCTGGAGTAATACTAGCAGGGGATGGTGACACTTCCAGTCCTGTAATACACTGTTAAATCAAACACAGCATTCCCTAGTGAAAGACTAAGTTTAAGGGGGAGGAAAAGAAAGACCCTCCTTTGGAAAGTTGCTGTGTGGTAAAGGGAAAGGTCAGGATATCGACTATCTTTACAACCGTGAAAACTTCCAACTTGGAGAAGAAAAAAAAAAAAGAAAGCAGTGGGCTGGAACAGCCTTCAATACTGCTAGTCTTCCTTGTTCTTTAATCTTTTAAGCTGCTCCTAGTTGACGCAGATGCCCGCTCGGCTGCCCTTGGTAAACCACTAGGTCTAACCAGCCTCCAGCCAGCTAAGGGCCGGCGAGAAAGCCCAGCGAGCCTCCTCCACCTTCCAGCAGCAGCAGGAGGAGGCGGGGCACAACGTGGGCTGCTGGAAGCCACGCCCCCCGAGGGGCGGGAATGACTCCGAGCCACTTCCTCCGCAGAGGCAGGGGAAGGGGCGGGTCTTACGTGACGTAACCCAGAAAGCCCGCTCTGGTTGGAGAAAGGATCTGGGCGGGGGAAGGAGGCGGAGTCTAGGTGCGCGGGGGGCGGGTTGCTTGGCGGTCGCCTAGTAACGGGTCGCGGCCGTCCCGGCGGCGGCAGCAGCGCAGGCCGCGGGAATCTGTGTGCGGAGCCCACGCCGGGCTCCTCGGTCTGCGGGGCGATGGCGGCCGCCGCGGCCGTGGTCACGCCGTCGGGTTTAGAGGATGCGGTGTCGCGGTCCCACGGCGAAGGGGCTGGGGAGGCGGTGGTGGAGCGGGGGCCCGGCGCGGCCTACCACATGTTCGTGGTGATGGAGGACCTGGTGGAGAAGCTCAAGTTGCTCCGCTACGAGGAGGAACTCCTCCGGAAGAACAACCTGAAGCCCCCGTCCAGGTGGGTGCCCTCGTCCCTGGCAGCTGGGGGCCGCCAGGGAAGGTGCCCCCCACTCCGGCCTTTTGGGGAGTGAGTGCCTCGTGCGGGTTAGCAAGCACTGGCCCCCATCCATCTTCCTATCCTGGGGGGAGCACTTCGCCCCAAACTTGGCGACGGAGGGCCGCCGCGGAGCTCCAGGAGTTTTGACTTGCTTTTTTAGTAGAAAGAATAAAGTTTTAAAACAGCAAGAAAGGATTGGGAGACGGCTTGCCTGGTCTTGACAGCACAAACGCGCCTCCACAAAAATGCCAAACTTTCTGTTTTCTGGTTATAAAAGTAATATATAATACATTATAGAGAACTCAGAAAAACACAAGAAAATTTGTTAGGAAAAAAACATCAAAAATCACCCATAATCTTATGCCCAAAGATGATTGCCGTGACCGTTTTAGATCTATCTCTAGTTTTTTATTTTCCTTTGGAAGAACCTGCCCCTACAGCTGGTAACCACGGGTGCCCAGGACCCCGCTGAGCACTTCGCATGCAGTTTAGTAAGAATTGTTGTGGCCTAAAGGACTGCTTGTTGCATTTGCAACAACAGTACTCTCAGAAACTGAGACGTGGAAAGACAATTGAAATGGCAACGGCTGGAATTGTCTCTTTATCATAGAACCTAAAGTTCTGTCGTTCTGGTGCCCGTGGTTGCTGAGGATAATGGGCAGCTAGCACTTTCTCCTCCCATCATGCAGCTTAGAGATTGACAAATAAATCAGTTCTATAGCTCTTTTTCCTTCACATTAATACATGCTTACACTTGTTTGTGTAATAGACACTTTAGGTTAAACTCTGTGGTACTGTCTCTTAAAGGCCAAAGGGAGGGTCAAATATTTTCCCTTGACAGTGTTGATCTCATTCCCTGCTCCCTTTCAGTATCTTGAATTATAAGCTGTGCAGGCTTTAAGTAAACAGTCCATATTGCTAAGTCTGTCCATAAAAGAAGAAAAGTTAGAGGGAAAGGTAGTATTGTTTGATCCATGATAGAAATAGTAGAATTGGGAGTTATTGTTTAGATGAATTGATCAGGATAATATAAACAACACTTTGTGTTAAATATGTGCATTTTCTCGAGTATATTTTTTAAACTAAAAGAAAATGGCCTTAAGGTTCTATTGATATAACCTCTGTGCTGTTTCCTCAGGAGTACTCTGTGGTACTTTGAATCTTGGATTTGCATGGAGCTATCTTAGTTTGATGATTGTCAACATGTGGTCCTTAGAGCAGCAGCAGCAGCATCACCTGGGAATTTATTAGAAATGCAATCCCACAGGACCCGTCGGGGGTCTCCTGTATCAGAAATTCTAGGGATGGCACCTACAAGTCTGTGTTTTGACAAATCTTCCAAGTTATTCTGAGCGTCCTAAAGTTTAAGAACCACTGCCATAAGTCTACAGAATGTGTCAGAATCCATTTCTCTTTTCTGGAATTCTCAGTCAATGAGGAAAAGATGAGTTGTTACCAGTAGGTGCTTCCAAAGGATTGTAAACATATACCTGCCAAGACTTCCTGGGGTTACCTGCACAGATTTTATGACCTTTATTTCTTCACAACTTTCTGTTGTCTTCCAGGACATTTATATTTATCCTGCAGGAGAAAAATTGGGAAACACGAAGTAGACTTCTGATCCTTATGAAAAATAGCTATAAATACAATTAGAATCATAATAGTAATAGCTACACATACAAAAGCAAAATAAGGTCTTTAATTAAACTGAAGTGAATATTGTTGCTAGCAAATTTTATTCCTAACATGCTTAGGTATAAGTCATATTGATCCTCATAATACTGTTTTTAGTTGGTTAGATGATGTGGCAAAAGTCAACAAATGTTCTTATATTGGGGATGTGATATTGAGTGGTTCTTCATCCTGGCTATATCTTAGATCTATCTAGGAAGGTTTTGAAGTAAACAAATATTGGGGCTTCACTCCCAGAAGTCCTGATTTAGTTCATGAGAAAATAACTGTTTGGTCAGGTAGCAATAGTTTGAGGAGTTTCTTGGATGATTCAGATATGCAACCAAGATGAGAACAACTGTTGAATGGAGCTGATAGAGTAGAAACAGTAAAATTACCAGTGACATTGTAAAAAATGTAAAAATGCATAGGGAATAATCATTAAGGTCTTGTTTTAAAATTCTGAGATTCTCTTAATTTCAAATGACCATTTTCAGTAAGTACTACTCATTAATTATTCCTGACATAAATTATTTTGGCAAATGTTCTATATGCTGTGTTTTATAACATGCCCTGCATTTTCTGGTGTAAGTTATTTTGTCTACTATTTTTTTTTGTACAGTAGTTATTGCCCTAGTTCTGTTGATTAAAAACTTCAGTGTGAGTACTGTGGATTCCCAGGAACTTCAGAGTGTCATTTGATTTTAAAGCCATTCCAAAAAAAAAAAAAAAAAAAAAAAAAAGTCTCTTGGCGATTTTGGACTCCACTCTTTTCGTTATTATAGATTTTGCAACATTTCATATTCCACCCTCCCCTCTTGTTTTGAACAGACACTATTTTGCACTGCCTACCAACCCTGGCGAACAGTTCTACATGTTTTGCACTCTTGCTGCTTGGTTGATTAACAAAGCAGGACGCCACTTTGATCAGCCTCAGGAATATGATGACCCTAATGCAACAATATCTAACATATTATCTGAGCTTCGATCATTTGTAAGTGTAAACAACTCTCTTCGTTCTGCATGCTCTCAAGTTAAGAATTTTAATATTAATAATTCAACAACATAAATGCCAGCCTTTTAGATGAACTCTTTGTGAAAAACTGTCTAGCTATACACACACATTTATATGCATACATAAATCTATACATATAACATTACATCTGGATTTATTTTCTTGGTAAAACCTAAGAATAGTTGATATTATCACATTGATGCCACTAATAAAAATGCTCAGCGTATACCCTTTATAGCCCAAAGTAATAATATTTTTCTTAATCTTGATAAGTCTCAGAGATAAATTTGTTGATACTTAATTCTCCTTAAAAATTTAGCAAAACCACAACTAGGAAGCTGAAACACTATTTTGAAAGAGAACTTTGATTTAATAGACCATGATATATATCAGTTGTACTTTCCATTTCTGACTTTTCCTGGGTACTCTTCATTTCTAATTTTTTCTGGGGATGGGCAATAAGAATTTTTGTCAAGCATGTTATGTGTTTTTGACAAGTGAATCAAGTGAATCGCTCTGTCCTTCATATGGTGGTTTGATGATAGGATACCAGGCTAGTAGTTTTACTGGATTTTACCCTCACAATATCAATGATTTGATCTGCCATCATTATTGCCTTTTAACTTGATACTTTGACAATAAAAAGTCTTCATTTTTCTTTAGTGTTTTATGCATCAATGGCTATAGAGATAGATTTTTAAGAAACAATGTAATTACAGTTATTTTATTCATATTTGTAAAATAGAGAAATGAATATATAATAATAATTTATTCAGCATTGCTTTGCTTAAAATATTTTGACATTTGGAATATAAATAACAAGTTGGATCCTGTTTATCTTTTGTATTTCAGGGGAGATCTGCAGATTTTCCTCCTTCAAAATTAAAGTCTGGTTATGGAGAACATGTATGCTATGTTCTTGACTGTTTAGCTGAAGAAGCATTAAAATATATTGGTTTCACCTGGAAAAGGTAAAAATTAACCAACCTGGCAATGGTAGTTTTATGTGTATAGCTTTCTCCTATAAGGGTACATAGTTATTTAATAGAACAGATAAGAAGTATTTACTCTTAATATTTCTAAACTGAAAATGCCATGGGTGATTAGAAAAATTAGTCTAGACAAAAATTGGAATATCTGGTATCTTCAAAGCCAATTCTGATATTATTGTATCCCTCCAGTTCAAATATACAGTATAATTATTAAAGGTTTAACTGTTAACTGTTTATCTTTGTCAATTTAGGAGGTTTTTTTTTTTAATCCTCACCCAAAGATATATTTTTTTATTGATTTGAGAGAGAGAGAAGGAGAAAGAGAAAAACATCAATGTGAGAGGGGAACATTAATAGGTTTCCTCTCATACTAGCCTTGACTGGGGATCTAACCCCTAACCTAGGTATGTGTCTTGACCAGGAATCGAACCCGCAACCTTCTGGTGTATGGGATGATACTTGAACCAGTTGAACTACCCACTTAGAACAATTTAGGAAATTTTTAGAAGTTATCTGCATACATTTATTTCTATAACCAAACATGGTATATGTATGCAAATAGCTGATAGCTGCAGATTTAAGAAAAAAAATGGAAATCAATATAGTACTTTAAATGGGATTTTTTTTTACCTTTGCTTAAAGTAAGTAGGCAAAAATAATACTGAAGAAACCAACTGATACTCTTATAAGACATTGTTCATTCCTTCTTTCTCTGACCTGACAGTATTGTGTTTATATATCTATTATTATAATTACTAAAGCAGTTATCTGATAGTATTAAAGTAAATTGTTTATAGGTTTGGCTTTATTGCTAGAAATTATTATATATTCATGTGCACTCTATGGCTGGTAGCATAGCACTTGGTATATTATAGATGTTCAACAAACAGATGAAAAAATAAAATATTCTGAAACTGTCAATTTATATAGTTATGACTAGTAAATATAAATTTATTCTGATGAAGATTTAGATTATTGATAGGTAGAGATTTTGGAAGGCGTTACTCAGGTAAAACAGGACAAGCAATGATTTTGATTAGAATTAACTTCTGCAGAAAGGTGTATATTTTGTTTCCTGTTAATAGTTTAATGTGTTTTCAATCGACAAGTGAATAGATAATCTATCCCATTAATAGATACTTTTAAAAGCTTACTCATTTTGGGTTATCATCTAATTGAAGCATATGAAATTACTGATATCCATTTATTTTTGAACTAAAAAATGGATGTTTCAATTCTCAACCCAAACATTACCACATAGTACAACATAAAGAATGACTACATGATCCACATTACTTTTTTTGCATTTTCACCTAAAGATATGTTTCCATTGACTTTTAGAGAGAGAGATAGAGAGAGGAAGGGAGGGAGGGAGGGAGGAAGGGAGAGAGAGAGAGAGAAAGAGAGAGAGACATTGATATGAAAGAGAAACATCAATTGGTACTTCTTTTATGTGCCTCAACTAGGGATTGAACCTACAACCTAGGTATATGCCCTGACTGGAAATCAAACCTGCAGTCTTTTGGTGTATGGGATGATGCTCTAACCAACTGAGCACCCAGCCAGGGCCCCATTACTTCTTTTTTAGAATCCAAGAAGTTGTAAGTTGTCCTGCTTCATTTAACATTTAAAAAAATTATTAAATCTATTGCCCAGTGTATTCTAAATTCAACAGAAGCTATTGATTTCTCATGCACAATTCAATTTTGTACTTCCTTTGCTTTTGGGCTTATCTTATTATTGACCATGTATTGTGATTTGGAATATATATATGAAAGAAAAAGGGAAAATATTGAAGATAGGAAGTAAAGAATATATTAGCTATGTAATATGTAAATTAAATAGAATTTACATATTTATAGATGATTATTTTATGTATCTAAATATACCAAAATGAATCCTACAAGAATATTGCTTGTAAAATTTCTATAAAAAATAGGACATTTATTTTTTAGAAGATTGATTTGGTTTTCAGTAGTTTCCTTTCTTAATATTAAATGTTGATTTTTATATTTTGTTAACTTGTTCAGGTATGAACTTATATTAAAATAAGTTTACAGTATTTTTAATATGGGAAATTCATGTTGTTAATCTTGATGGAGAAATAATTGTCCAATACTTAGTGTTAGGAGCACTGATTAGATTTTGGAAATAAGAATAAAGCTGGAGCCCTAGCTAGTTTGGGTCAATGGATAGAGTGTTGGCCTATGGATTAAAGTGTCCCAGGTTCAATTCAAGTCAAGGGCACATCCCAGGTTGCGGGCTCAATCCCCAGTAGGGGGTGAGCAAGAGGCAGCTGATGAATGATTCTCTTTCATCATTGTTGTTTCTAATTCTCTCTCCCTCTCCCTTCCTCTCTGAAATCAATAAAAAATATATATTTTTAAAAAAGAATAAAGGTGGAGTTCTTCTTATTCTACATAAATAAATTTCAGATTGATCAGAGAAGTAAATATGAAAAGTGAAACTATAAATGGTAGTGCTGAAAGACCAAAGGGTTGTGGCATGTTTGTGTGATTTTAAGGCTAGGATCCATGCACAAAAAGGTTGCAAAGTCAATGTAATAAGAATTGTAACAGCCAAAACCAGTTTGGCTCAGTGGATAGAGCGTCGGCCTGCAGACCAAAGGGTCCCAGGTTCAATTCCGGTCAAGGGCATGTACCTTTGGTTGCGGAGACATCCCCAGTGTGGGGTGTGCAAGAGTCAGCTGATTGATCTAACTCTGTCCCTCTCTCTTCCTCTCTGTAGAAAATATATATATATATATATATATATATATATATATATATATATATATATATATTTAATTGTAACAGTTGTAAATAGCCAAGATTATCCTATACTGGAGGCCCAGTGCATGAAAATTCATGCACTGGATTGGGGGTGGGGGCTCCCTCAGTTGGTCTGCTCCCTCTCACAGTCCAGGACTCCTCAGAGGTGGGAGGTGACCCAGTGATCAGGGGAAGGCAGCACCCCCCTTATACCTCTCCTGCTGCCATTGTAGGCAGTACAAGCCTTGGCTGGCCCTGGTTACCTGAGTATCAGGCAGTCCTGGGCAGCTGGGTGGCTGACATCTAAGGCTTGCCTGAACCTTGGGCTGGCCCTAGGTGACTGGGCAGCTGACATCTGAAGCTTGCCTGTGCCTCAGGCTGGCCCTGGGTGGCTGGGGGACTGAGGGCAGATCTGGCCACACTGTGCGCCTGCCACCTCCCTTTGGTGGGGCTGAAAGAACTGGGGGACTCCCGCAGGGCTGAGGGCACTGGGCACTGCCATCTTGTGGCTATGGGCACCACCATCTTTGTGGTGGTGTGACGGTCAATTTGCATAGTGTCTCTTTATTAGATAGTATACTAAAAGGTTATATGCAAATTGACCCTAATGGAGGAATGATCCAGAACAGCCAGTCACTATGATGTGCACTGACCACTGGGGGACAGACACTCAACGCAGGAGCTGCCTCCCGATGGTCATTGTGCTCCCACAGAGGGAACACCGCTCAGCCATAAGCCGGGCTGATGGCTACAAACACAGTGGTGGTGGTGGGAGCCTCTCCTGCCTCCTCTGCAGTTCTAAGGATGTCCGACTAAGGTTTAGGCCCACTCCCATCAGGCCTAAACTGCAGTCTGACATCCCCCAAGAGCTCCCAGGCTGCCAGAGGGATGTCTGACTGCTAGCTTAGGTCCAATATTCTGGGAACTGGGCCTAAGCCGGAAATCCCCTAAGGTGGAAATCCCCCAAGGGGTCCTGGACTGCAAAAGGGCACAGGCCAGGCTGAGGGACCTCTCCCCACCCCCTGTCCCACAAGTGCACAAATTTTCATGCACTGGGCCTCTAGTATATAATAAATTAGGAAAACATATTTAATAAGGTTGTGCATTAATTTTCTTCATATATAAAAGTCAAAGGACATAAATAGGCCTTTCCCTGAAAAAAGAAGCACATATAATCAATTAAAACATTAAAAGGCATTCAACCACTTCAATGTAAAAAAATACAATTAAAATAAGAATGAGATATTTCAATTAAATGATTGGCAAATATTAAAGTTTGTTTACCATATTGGTAAACATATGGAAATGGAGTCACTGTTGTAGAAAGTGCAACATTATAGCAATAAATTTTGGCAATATTTAACAAAACAATAAAATGTACAAAGTTGTTGATCCAGCCATTCTATGTGTACAGTTTATTGTAATGAAATACACAATGAAAAATATACAATGATGACCTTTGCAATATTGTCTAGTTAGGAAACTGGAAACAAAATCAATGTTCAGCCATAGGTTGCCAGTTAAATTAATATTATGGTGCTGCTGTTAAGTGGAATACATGCAGAGAGAGGGAGATATATATATATATAGGTATTTACATGTGGTATATTAGTACCGTATTTGCCGGCGTATAAGACGATTTTTTGGCCCTGAAAAATATGCCTCCAAGTGGGGGGGTAGTCTTATACGGCGAGTATATAACAAACTCTGTATTTTTAGTGGAAATGTTAGGGGGTCGTCTTATACGCCCAGTCGTGTTATACGCCGGCAAATACGTATTTTTCAGGGCCAAAAAATCGTCTTATATGCTGGCAAATATGGTAAATGAAGAAAGTACATTGGTTAATAAGTATGCATGGTATTAGCCTATTTGTGTAAATTTATTCTGTAAATTTGACGATAAGTATTTTGCTTCTTTACATAGAAAGTTTCAGGAAGAATACATGAATCATTTAACAGTGATTTGTAAGTGGGGGGAAAAGGACAAAATCTGTTATAGAGGAGATCCTTAATATTCCCATTGTATATACCTTTTTGTTCTGCTAGAATATTTGTTTTCAATTCTCAACTCATATTAGCTTTATTGTTTTAGACCAACATACCCAGTGGAAGAATTAGAAGAAGAAACTGTTCCAGAAGATGATGCAGAATTAACATTAAATAAAATGGATGAAGAATTTGTGGTATGAATGTTACTGAACTTATTGTTTATTTTCACCTTTGAATTTTTTTTTTCTTCTTTTAATTCTCCCAGGTTTCCATTTTCTGACATATATTTTATTTCAGAGACGAGAAGTTAAGTTGTTTAGATATTTGCTTAAGTTAGTGCTCATGTTCTTTAGTGACTGAGATCTGGATTTTAACAGAGGTTTTTAAATTATAGACAGGAAATAGTAGACCCCTAGTTATATGAGCAAACACTTTATTAACAAGTGCTCATGATCTCTAATAGATCATAAATAAAAAACAATTTAAAATTAGAACAATAAAATTTAAGATTAATACATTCTTCTTAATAAGAACACCATTTATGTCTCAGAAACTCCATTATGCTTCTAAAATAAGTATAAATACTAATATTAGAACTTTACAATTTTAAATGCAGGAACTTTAAAAAATACTCATAAATAGTAACATTATTTAAGTTGTTGGCAGCATCTGGGCTTTTTTCCAGTCAATAGCCTATCCATAGTGTGAGGCTAAATGATCAAGTCTTTACAATAGATGGGATTCGTAAAATGATAAAAGCAAAGGGCTCTTAGAATCAGAGTTGGATTAACCCTGGTTTTTAAGAAATATAGATATGATATAAAATTAAAATACCCATGTGTTTTACTCTCATAAACCAGTTGAATTTTCCAGGTGATTGTAAAAACGTTTATATATAAAAGCCTAAGCGACTGAATGATTGGCCAATTGGTTGCTATGATGCACACTGATCACCAGGGGGCAGTTGCTCAACCCAGAAGCTGCCCGCTGGTGGTCAATGCACTCACACAGTCAACTTCCTGCGGTCCCTCCCCCCAGCTGGCTAACCTCCCGTGATCCTTCCCCCTGGCCAGCCAGCCTGATGAACCTGATGGGGTCCACCAGCCAACCTCCTGCGTCCCCTCCCCTGGCCAATCTCCCATGGCCCCAATTGGCCTCGATTGCCGGTGACGCTGAAGGACTCCACCCATGCATAAATTCATGCACCGGGCTTCTAGTTAATGTATAATAAGTATATTTCATATTTAAGCTTAATGTAATTTATTTAGCTAGTATATGATACAAAGATATTAGTCACTACATTGTTTTATAACAAGTGCTGGAAATTACCATAAAAGAACTTAGGTTATATTTAATAATAGAATATAAGTCTCTCCATGAAAAAAAAATTAAAATATGTTTTTATGGATTTCAGAGAGTGAGAGGGAGAGAGAGAAAAACATCAATGATGAGAATTATTGGTCAACTGCCTCCTGGGTGCCCCACTGGGAGTCGAACAATGACTCCTGGTTCATAGGTTGAAGCTCACAGCCACTGAGCCACACTGGCTGGGCTAAAATTTTAACACTTGTTTGTAAGAAGTGCAAACTTCTAGTTATAAAATAAGTTATAAGGCTATATTGTATAGCATAGGGGATCCTATCTAATAAAAGGGTAATATACAAATTTACTATCACTCCAACATACAAGATAACTGCCCCCGTGGACACAAGATGACTGCCACAGATAGCCAGCAGGGGCGGGCAGTTGTGGGAGACCCAGACCTGCAGGGAAGTCAGTTGGGGGCACCAGCCCTGCACGGGAGGAAAGTTAGGGGTGACTGGGCCAGCAGGGGAGGGCTGTTGGGGGGGGACTCAGGCCTGCAGGGAGAGCAGTTGGGGGAGACTAGGCATGAATGGGAGTGCAGATGGCAGGGACCAGGCCTGCAGGGGAGGGCAGTTGTGGGGGACCCAGGCCTCTGGGGGACCCAGGCCTGCGAGGGAGGGCAGTTGTAGGGGACCAGGCCTACAGGGGAGGGCAATTAGGGTGACCAGGCCAGCAGGGGAGGGCAATTGGGATCGAGCAGGCCTGCAACGAAGGGCAGTTGGGGGCAACCAGGCTTGCAGGGATGGCAGTTAGTGGCAATTGGGCCGGCAGGTGAGAGACCCCCCTGAGTGCACAAATTTTTGTGTACTGGGCCTCTAGTTTAGTTAATAGTATCATAACTATGTATAGTGACAGAAAATTCCTAGACTGACTATGGTGAGCTCTTCCTAAGGCATGTAAATGTTAAATAACTATATATATATATATATATATATATATATATATATATATATATATATATATATATGAGCACAATGAATGGGACAGTGGAACAACCAGAACGACCAAAATGACTGGTGGCTATGAATCGCACTGTGACAGCCAACCAGCCTGATCTGGGCCCAATCAGCCCCACCCCTGGCTGGCCAGGTCCCAACTGCCTGAGGCCCCTTCCCTGGCTAGCCTCAGCTCCTCCCCTCGGCTGGTCCTGCCCTGATCGGCCCCCAACACCCTGATTGGAGGCAGAGCTAGCTGGCCAACCACCTACTGCCCCACCCTGCTGCTTGCCTGGCCTGATGGGCCCCCATTGGGGCAGGCCTGCTGGATCTCACTCATGCACAAATTCGTGCACTGGGTCTCTAGTATCAACTGTAAAACCACTAGGTACATATAGTCAAATTGCTGGGTTTAAAACTCATGTGAAATGAAATACTTCTTCACTGTGTGGCTATTTTACAAACTGAATATACATTTTAAAACAAATAAATACTATTGAACTGAAAAATAATTATTTACAAAGAATTGTTACATGGGCATGATACTACAATATACATAAATTCAGCTATGAAAAGTGTACAAATAAAAAAAATAATATCAATAGGTTAACAGTTATATATGAGTAGCAATATTACGAGTAATAATTTTATTTTCAGAATATTTAACATGTTTTATAGGAGGAAAAAGACCATTGTAAAACTAACCAATTTAAAAGTTTATTGTTTTCAAAAGAATTCTTATATTTTAAAAGTTAAGGTAAAAATATATTCATTCTTTCTACATGTGTTTATTGAGCACCTGTTGTGTAGCAGGCACTAGGTGAGACCCTAGTTATATTGCATGTATAAAAGCTCTGAGGAAGGAAGGAATTTAGCCTGATCAAGGAACTAAGAGAAAACTTGTGACCAGAGCTCCTGAATGAGGGATGAGAGAAGGGTGGCTTAAGATGAACTGGGAGATAGGCCAAGTCCTTATCATTTGAGGCATTTTTATGAGTTTAGACTTCATTCTTTCTGTAAAAGATCTTTTTATTCAGATTTAGAAAAAATGTTATGACTTCATATATTCCCAATTTTTTTACTTCACTTATTTTACTCAGGTATATTTCGCATCTTGTTTCTTTTCTTTTTCATCTTTATTGTTGAAAGTATTACATATGTCCTCCTTTATCTCCAATGAGCTCTACTAGCTCATCCTGACCCCCGTCATCTTGTCTTCTTAATAACTGTTTGTTAGGTACTAGCTTATTGACAGATACCTGGTCCTAGTGCATCAACATTTACCTTTAAAGGCATATAACTTGAAACTGCTATAAATGCTCAGAAGAATAGTACGAAAACATACTCATCGGCCCTGGTCAGGTGGCTTACTTAGTTGTACCATCATCCATATACTGGGAGGTTGCAGGTTTGATTGCTGGTCAAGGCACATACTTTGGTTTCTGTTTGATCCCTGGTTGGGATGCATGCAGGAGGCAACCAATCAATGTGGATGTTTCTCTCTCACATTGATGTTTCTCTCTTTCATTCTCCCCCTTCCTCTCTCTCAAATCAATAATAATGATAAAAAAAATATCCTTGGGTGAGGATTAAAACAAACTAACAAAATGTACTCATCCAAAAGATAACCCCCTGAGGGCAGAAATAATTTTGTGTTTTTAGTGTGTGTTTTTTGCATCTCTAATTTATTGTGCAGTATCTGATGCATTGTAGGTGTTCATTAAATATTTCACCACAAAATCATCTGTCAGCACATTGCTGTGTAACTTTAAAAAATGATAGGTAATTTTTTTTTTTTCTGAGAACCCTTGAAAGTTCAAAGCAGCATTTTTGGACATGTAAATTAAAGAAACAAACTAGAAAGAAGCCCATCATATATTTCTTCCCAACTGTGAAGTAAAGAATTTCTATAGTCTTAAGTCCAAACTCAAGGCTTTCCTCAAAGGGTTGCCTCTGTAGCTATTAGTTCTCTTAGTCATGTCTTCAGTTATTTTTCTTTCCTTTCTTCCTTACTGTCATATTATTTTAAGGGGTCCTTTTACCTCTCCCATTCCTCTGGCTAAGGATAACTACATCATCACTAAAAATCCTGTAGGGCCCAAAACAGTTTGGCTCAGTGGATAGAGCGTTGGCCTGTGGACTGAAAGGTACCAGGTTCGATTCCAGTCAAGGGTATGTACTTTGGTTGCGGGCACATCCCCAGTAGGGGGTGTGCAAGAGGCAGCTGATTGATGATTCTCTCTCATTGATGTTTCTCTCTATCCCTCCTCTTCCACTCTGTAAAAAATCAATATATTTTTTTAAAAAAGCCTGTAGGCCCTGGCTGATGTGGTTCTGCTGTCCCATGCATCCAAGAGTCTCGGGTTTGATTCCCAGTCAGGGCACATACCCAGGCTGTGAGTTCAATCCAAGGTTGGGGTGTGTATGGGAGGCAACCAATCAGTTTTTTTTCCTTCTCCCTTTCTCTCTCTCTGTACAATTAATGAAAAATATATTCTCAGGTGAGAATTTTTGAAAAAAGCATTTGGGTGGTTAGATGTTATTTCATTTTGTTTCCAGAGTTTGTGGGGTGGCTGATAAAGATAATTTGTGGCAGAATAAAGTCCTGCTATAATCATCTACTAGTAGAAACTAGAAATCTTTAGTTTTGGCCTGTCCAAATCATGATAGGACACATTGATAACTGTTAAAGAAAAAGTAAATATTGGTCACAAAAGAATATTATCACCTGCTATGTATAATCATATCCTTAGTAATTGACAGTAAGCGAATTAGGAGGGTGCATATTAGGCAAAGAAATGATAGGAAATGGTGAGTGCCTTCTAAATTACTGAGATTAGAATCCACAGTTTAAAGCTATGTTTTTTATTTATATTTGGACTAGAGGCCCGGTTCACGAGATTCGTACATGGGAGGCAGGTGTCCATCAGCCTGGCCTGTACCCTCTCTAATCCGGTACCCCATGGGGGATGTCCAACTGCCAGTTTAGAGGAGAATCAATTCCTGTGGGATTGGGCCTAAACTGGCAGTCGGACATCCCTCTTGCAATCCAGGACCGCTGGCTCCTAACCGTTTGCCTGCCTGCGGCTTGATCTCCCTAACTGCTCTCCCCTGCTGGCCTGATCACCCCTAACTGCCTCTGCCTTGGCCCCGCCACCATGGCTTTGTTTGGAAGGACATTTGATCTAATTAGCATATTGCCCTTTTATTAGTATAGATTCCTTTTGAATGCTCCCTTAATGTTTAGTAACTTGATTCCTTTCCCTAATACCTACTATTAAAGTTTTTTTTACCTATTAGTGCTCAGTCCCATAAAATTCAACAAGTATTTATTGATTGCTTATGTAAACTGTACTGATTAGGTTTTTGCAAAAACATAAACTTGTCTCATCTCCCATGGGCGTTGAGTCATTGGCATTTCAATCATTTACTCTCCTTGTTAAAAAGACCATTATTAGTGCAAACACAGAATAGACTGGTTTGTTTTTCAAAAGTGTGCATCTGTATATATGCTGAGGATTTAAGATGTAAACAGATTCGTTTTATCTACTCCTCCGTGCCCCACTGCCCCCTCCCTAAAAAAGTAAATGTCACTTGAGTGTATGGAAACTTTATTTACATTGTTTTATATTTTACTAAAAGCATTCCAGTTCCCCAAAGATTAGCTTAGTTCTCATAAATTCAGTGGCACCGCCCCCAGAGATTCTGAGCAGATTGAGGATGGAGCTTTAGAATTTGCATTCTTACAAGCTCCCATGTCATACTGACGCTGCTGGTCTTAGAACCACCTTTGAGAACCACTGTCTTACATACTTTTAAGTATGTAAGAACCACTGTCTTGCATACTTACATACTTGCAGATAAGGATTATCTTTGAAATCTTCCACTGCTTCTTTTGTATAACTGCATTTGAAGTACCCACTGGACAACACCACTTTTTTTTTCTTCTTTATAAGACTTGAGGACCAAGCTTCATTGGCTTTATTACCATAATAGAAGCCCATTGCATGAGGAGATTCAAGCAATAGGCCTTTTTTCCCCTTGGCTTCCAGCACTGGCACCTGGGACCCAGGCCTTCACTCTCACCGGAGTCTGCCACCTTCATCTTCACTGCAGACTCCAGCTGGAGTATGCTATCTTCATGTTTGCTGCAGACACCAGAGTCTGCAGACTTTGTCTTCTTGTCTTCACTGTGGCTGGAGTGCTGCTCCTACAGACTCCTTCGCTGCCCCCCCCCCCCCCCACCTTCCCTCTCATAGCAGACATCCTGCCCTGCCTGGCCACTCCATGCCTGGAGCAGCTGGGCTGCTACCATCTTTGTCCTTCTAATTTGCATACCCCCCCTGATTGGCTGGTGGGCACAGTGGAGGTATGGTCAGTTTACATGTTTGTCTATTATTAGGTAAGTTTCTTAAGTTTGGAATATTCTTTTTAAATTTCTTTCTCCCAGTATGTCACTTGTCACCGCAAAGACATTTGAAGAGAAAAGGGAGTTAATGTTTTGCCCTTATACATGCTTATAGAACCTCCTTAGATTCTGTATTTATTTTGGGGAAAGGATTACCTCTCAAAGGGTCACTTCTGACCCCACCTTCCATAGCACTTGGCCCAGAGATTAGGACCAGCTTGGAATCTACCTGAACTATCCTTTTAGATCAGGGTGGGGAACCTTTTTTCTGCCAAGGGCCATTTGGATATTTATAACATCATTCACGGGCCATACAAAATTATTGACTTAAAAATTAGCCTGTTAGCCGAAACCGGTTTGGCTCAGTGGATAGAGCATTGGCCTGAGGACTGAAAGGTCCCAGGTTCAATTCCGGTCAAGGGCATGTACCTTGGTTGCGGGCACATCCCCAGTGGTGGGTGTGCAAGAGGCAGCTGATTGATGATTCTCTCTCATCAATGTTTCTAGCTCTCTATCACTCTCTCTTCCTCTCTGTAAAAAAAATCAATAAAATATACCGTATTTTTCGGACCATAAGACGCACCTTTTCTTTACCAAATAGTGGGAGGAAAAGTGCCTGCGTCTTATGGTCCGAATAGAAGTAGTGCCTGCATCTTATGGTCCGAGTTGCAGAGCGGCAGCGGGTCCCCCGGGACCTTCCGTGTCCCTGGGGCCTGCATATTTGGTGAAGAAAAGGTGCGTCTTATGGTCCGAAAAATACAGTATTTAAAAAAACAATTAGCCTGCTATATTTGGTCAAACATTTAATTAATTCACCCTTAATACTTTGGCAGGGCCAGGTCAAATGACTTCTCAGGCCTTATATGGCCCTGGGGCCAGACATTCTCCACCCCTGTTTTAGATAGTTAATATCTAAGATACAAAGTTAGTATCTTAAATAAATATATATTTCATCATCATTAAATAGATTTAATATTTAATATCTTTAAATAGATTTAGGGGCCATGAGTCAGGCAGTACAATACTGGTGACTTAACTAATTAAGTGATTAAACCTGAGCATGTAAGAGATATCAAAAACATTCATTAATGTGATTGGTCCCTGGAGTAGATAAGAATATTTTCTCTGTTAACCTGTCATTTTTGTCTATTTTAGTCATGTTACTCAAAATTTCCATTAACTTTCTCCACTATCTATTTCAGATGTGCTATTTGGGACTTTTTCTTGTTCTGTTCTTAAGCATATTTATCTCTAGTTGTATGGTAATGGCACTCTTCCTTTTTTTTTTCTTCATTCAATGACTTTAAAATAAAAGCCCATTTTATTTATTTCTTAAAATTCAACTTTATTGTTGAAATTATTACAGATATTTCCACCCCCAGCCTAGCCATTAACCCCTCTCTACTCCATTCCAATTCCTCCCCAGGCCTTTATTGCACTATTTTCTGCCCATTTTAAATGGCATCGTCAAATCCTCAAAAAACAGATGTGCTGCTAATAACTTTACACATATTAGTAGGCTTTTACTTTCCTGAATTAGTCTATATATAGGGTTTAATGTGTATGTGAAAGTTGGAAATACTTTTTTAAATGGTAACTTTATAATTATTAACTTTTAAAACTCTTTTTGTTTTTCTAAGGAAGAAGAGACAGATAATGAAGAAAACTTTATTGATCTCAATGTTTTAAAAGCTCAGACCTATCGCTTGGTAAGTTGCATGGTATATACACAGGACCAACAAGCAACATGTATACTTTTTCTGCTAGGAATTGAAACAAATAGAAACCATTGTTGGCCAATGTTTAGTGGAGGAGTCTGGAACTTATTATCTGCTAAGGGCCATTTGGATATTTGTAATATCATTCGAGGGCCATACAAAATTATCAACTTAAATATTATCCTGCTATATTTGATCAAACATTTACTTAGTTCACCACTCATGGCTTAGCAGTGCCAGACCAAATGATTTCTCAGGCCTTATATAACCCTCGGGCCGGCTTTCCTCATCCCTTCTTTAGTGTGTCATTTGAAAAGTAGATCTGGCCAAAACTGGTTTGGCTCAGTGGATAGAGCGTCGGCCTGGGGACTGAAAGGTCCCGGGTTCGATTCTGGTCAAGGGCATGTACCTTAGTTGCGGGCACATCCCCAGTAGGGGTGTGCAAGAGGCAGCTGATCAATGTTTCTCTTTCATTGATGTTTCTAACTCTCTATCCCTCTCTTTTCCTCTCTGTAAAAAATCAATAAAAAATATTAAAAAAAAGAAAAGTAGATCTGAGAATTGTTATTCTATGTATAAAATGCAATAGAAAATATACAAATCCAGCGGTGCAAGTAGGGCCAGAAGCAACACAGTGCTTCTCTTACACTGAAAATAATTTATTTGCCCTCTGTCATTTTTTATTTTATTTTGTGGAAACATATATTATTTGATTTCAAGTTCTTTTTCTTAAAAATGGACCTGTGTTGAAGTGTTGAATTGGCTTGATAATAGGAAAATAACAATTAAATGGTAATTCTTTGAAATGAAATGGATTATATTAAGATTGGTATATAGATATATAGACATTGCTGTAAGTCAGTTTTTGCTCTATTTCAATTAGAATAGAGAAAAAAATGACTTACAGTCTATAAAAGAGAACCTACTGTATGAGATATTTCACAAGTTAATATGGGATTTTTCTACTTTCTTTTATGTATATTATATTTAAACTAGTGCCCTGGTGCATAGATTTGTGCACATTGAAAGGATATTACTAATAATTAGAAGATGGCTGGCGGGGTGGGACTGAGTGAGACAGGCTGGACTTGCCCTGGAGCCAACCTCCTGCCATCCTTTCCTGGCCGGCTGCACCTGGGCCAGCGCCGCAGCTGGAAGGGCTTCTGTGGAGTGAGCGGGGGTCCCTTGGCCTGGCCTGTGGGGTTCAGGCTGAAACGGGCTCTCTGACATTTCCCAAGAGGTCACGGGTTGCAAGAGAGTGGTTCTTGGGTGATGTACGCACCTGAATTGAGCTCCTTTCTCTCTGGTTCTGGAGTGCATCACCCGAGAACTGCATCTGCTAAGTCACTGCAGTTTAGCAGCTCCAGTGTTGAGCATCTACCCCCTAGTGGTCATTGCATGTCATAGCTACTGGTCAGACAGTTGCAAAGCCTTGAATATATATATAGACTAGTGGCCTGGTGCATGAAATTCGTACATGGGGCGGGGGGATGTCCCTCAGCCCAGCCTGCACCTTCTCTAATCTGGGATCCCTTGAAGGATGTCCTACTGCTGGTTTACAGGGATTGGGCTTAAAGCAGCAGTTGGACATTCCTCTTGCAATCCGGGACTGCTAGCTCCTAACTGCTCACCTGCCTGCCTGCCTGCCTGATTGCCCCTAACCACTCTGCCTGCGGGCCTACTTGCCCCCAACTGCCCCCCCCCCCTGCTGTTGGCCTGCTCACCCCCAAATGCCCGCCCCCCCGCCAGCCTGATCATCCCCAACTATCCCCTGTGCCAGCGTGCTTGCTCCAAACTGCCCCCCCTGCAGGCTTACTCGCCTCCATCTGCCCTCCCCATTGGCCTGCTTGCCCCCAACAGCCCCCCTGCTGGCCAGCTCACCGCAAACTGTCACCCCACTGTCCTGATCACCCCCAACTGACCCCCACTGATGGCCTGCTCACCCCCAACTGGCCCCCTCCTGGTCTACTCACCCCAATGCCTTCCTCCCCCCCCCCCACTGGCCTGGTCACCCACAACTGCTGTCCCATTTTGGCCTGATCAACCACAACGTCCTTCTCTTCTTGGCCTCTAATTGCCTCTACCTCTGCCCCGCCACCATGGCTTTGTCCAGAAGAATGTCTGGAAGGTCTCCCAGGCTAATTAGCATATTACCCTTTTATTAGTATAGATAGAGGCCTAGTGCATGGGTGGGGGCCAGCTGGTTTGTCCTGAAGGGTGTCCCAGACCAGAGTAGGGATTCCCTTGGGGTGTGGGGCAGCCTGAGCGAGGGCCCTGTGGTGGTGTGCAGGCTGGCCATGCCCCCAGGGGGTGAGGGTCCCCGCTGGGGGGACATGGCCAGGCTGGGTGAGGGCTGTTATCAAGTTGGCCACCCCTTTAACCCCCTCTCCCCCGCAGCGAGGACTTTTACTCCATGGGGATGTGGCCAGCCTGGAGCAGAGGGCAGGGTGGGCTGGAGCCTGGGTCATCCCTGGTGACCCAGGCTCCCAGCCTCTCCTTGAGCGGAGACCAGGGTGGGCAGGAAACTTGGCTTCCTCCATCACCAGGGGAAAGCCAAACCTCCTGCTCCCTCCAGCTTCATGGCCGCCACCATCTTTGTTGGGTTAATTTACATACTCACTCCTGACTGGCTGGTGGGTGTAGTGGAGGGATGGTCAATTTACATGTTTCCCTTTTATTAATGTAGATGATGTGTGTGTGTGTACTGCCCAACTTGAGATATAATATAGCATAAGGATATAACTAAATTGCATGAGCCTGTTGGTTGACTAATATGTTTAATACTTACTAGTATTAAAAATGTCTGACCTTGAGCAGGTTTCCAAACTGACCATGCCTATTTTTCTCATTTATAAAATGAGGATTAAAATATTACCTTTTTTATAGGGGTTTTAAAGATTAAAAGAAGTACTTCATATAAAGTATTTATTATGATGTCTGGCACATAGAAAATGCTGAATAAGTGCTGGCAAAAAACAAAATCACATCTTCCCCTCCCCCCTCTCTAAAAACAGGGATAGCTATCATTTTTATATTCTCATGCTTGGTTGTGTGTGTATCCCTCAGCCCAGCCTGCACACTCTACAATCTGGGACCCCTTGAGGGCTGTCTGATTGCCCATTTAGGCCTGATCCTGGTAGGACTGCTGGCTCCCAATTGCTTGCCTGCCTGCCTTCCTGATTGCCCCTAACTGCTTCCACCTGCTAGCCTGATCACCCTAACTACTCCCCTGCAGCCTGATTGATGCCTAACTGCTCCCCTTCCAGCTGATGGCTCCTAACTGCCCTCTCCTTCAGCCCTGGTCACCCCCAACAGCCCTCCCCTGCAGGCCTAGTCACCCCTAACTGCCTTCCCCTGCACACCTGGTCCCCCCCAACTGCTCTTCCCTGCTGGCCTGAGTCCCTCCTCCCAACTACCCTTCCTGCAGGTCCGGTCACTCCCAACTTTCTTCCTCTGCTGGCCTAATCTCCCCTAACTGCCCTCACCTTCAGGCTTGATTGCCCCCAACTGCCCTCCCTTACATGCCTGGTCTCTCCCAACTGCCCTCCACTGCTGGACTGATGGCCCACAACCACCCTCTCTTGTAGACCTGGTTTCTCCCCTGCTGGTCATCTTGTGTCCACATGTAGGCAGCCAGCTTGTGTGTTGGAGTGATAGTCAATTTGCATATTACTCTTTTATTAGATAGGATAGAGGCCAGGTACATGGGTGGGGGCCGGCTGGTTTGTCCTGAAGGGTATCCCAAATCAGAGTGGGGGTTCCCTTGGGGCATGAGACAGCCTGGGCGAGGGGCCTGTGGTCATTTTCAGGCCAGCCACACACCCCAGTGACCCAAGTGGAGGCCCTGGTATCGGGGATTTATTAATCTTTTATAATTGAAACTTTGTAGCCTTTGAGCAGAGGCTAGGGCAAGCCAAGGTAGGCTGAAAGCTTGGCTTCCTCCATTGCTGGGGAAATCCAAGCCTCCTGCTTGCTCAGTGGCCACAGCCATTTTTTGGGGGGGGATTTATTTATCTTCTGTAATTGAAACTTTGTAGCCTTGAGTGGAGGAGTGGGCCTGCTAAGAAGTTTGGCTTCCTCCATTGCCAGGGAAACCAAGCCTCCTGCTTTCTCCAGCTCTGTGGCTGCCACCATTTTTGTTGGGATTTATTTATCTTATGTAATTGAAATTTTGTAGGCTTGAGTGGAGTCCACAGTTGGCCAAAGTGTGCAGGAAGTTTGGCTTCCTAAATTGCTGGAGAAACCCAAGCCGCCTGCTCACTCTGTGGCTGCAGCCATCTTGGTTGGGTTAATTTGCATACTCACTCCTGATTGGCTGGTGGGCATGTCCTCTGGGTGCAGCAGGGGTACAGTCAACTTGCATATTACTCTTTTGTTAGATAGGATAGTGTAACACAGAAGATACTGAATAAATAATTCCTAAATAAATGAATATATTTTTATTACTTGATTCAAAATTATATCAAAATTGTATGTTAACATTGAAATCTAAACAATTAAACTTCAGTTGTAACAATATATTTGCAGATCACTTCATAGTTTTCAAATTACTTCAAAACATACTTTTTCTGACCTTGTGAGGTAATTGGGTGTTGTTTCCCCCATTTTACAGATACAAAAACTGAAATTTAAAACCTTAAGACAATTCTAATAAATTGCAAAAGCTAAGTTTGAACTAATTTTCTTCGAACTCTCAAATCTGTTTTTTTCCCCCCTTTGCCTCTTAGCAAGAGTTCAACAGGGGAGGTATGGTTTGATTTCTGCTTTAAGCAAGGACACAGTGGTTCTTGGTGTTCCTGTGTGTATTGAAGATGATGATGACAAAGTTCTCTTAAAGTTTGAGGAAAAAACAAAAGTAGAGATGCAAACACAGTTATTCTCAAAAAGGAACTGTCATTTGTGCTATTCATTTATATTGATGATGTAATTGGAAGCCTGTAAAGGCTCTCCTGGGATTCTCTCTGGACCAAGTGGTTTTGAGTTTTGGGAGCACAGTAATTTAATTTGCTTCTATCACTACTCAAAGTCACCAGTGGTCCTGATTTCCAATTTTCACCTCAATTAAACTGTATAAGGTAGGGTTTTCCCCCTGCCTATATCTTTACAAATTATCAAAGTATTAGGTCTTTCGGATAAAGATTATATAATAAAGATTTATTGATTTTTAAAAAATTTATTTTATTTTATTTTTTAGAGAGGGAAAGAGATGGAAACATTAATTGGCTGCCTCCTGCACACCCTCTACTATGGATAGAGCCTACAACCTAGGCATGTACTCTGACATGGAATCTAACTTGTGACTTTTGGTTCATGGATTGAAACTAAAGCACTATGCAACACCTGCCAGACTGATGTATAACCTTTTGAATTAAGACTATGTATGGATGCATTTCACCAGAGGAAGAAGTTTGATCAGGTGTTTGTGAATGGTCAGCTATGAAGTACTAATGAGGCAGAAAACCCTTCATATTTTAAAAAATCTGGCAAGCTTATGATATTGCCCGTAATGCCATCTGCCTGAGACAGCTGTGTCTGACCACAGCTTATGATGTCTCAGGCTGTTCTTTCTCTGAGACAGATCTGATAGACAGGGTAGTAACATAGAGCTGAGATTTTACGTTTCATACAGCAGGTGGACTTACAATGCAGAAATGTTATTTTAGTAAAGCTGAATGTGATGAATTTTTCACTAGAACAGGAATTATGTATATTCTCTAGGAAACTAATGTACCAAGTGTATGTGTGACTTGTGCCAGCCCAGCGATGTGTGGATTACTGCAATCCCTGTCCACCTGTGGCTATGAAACAATAGATGCTTCTGCAGTCATTCTCTGTTCCTTCACCCTGCTTTATTTTTCTACACAGACCCTGGCATTGTATTACTTTCTGTTTGTTTATTGTCTATTTAAACCACTAGAATGCAAACTCCTCTAGAGTGGCAGCCTTTTTTCACCTGTACCTGGTGTGTAGATAGTGCTCAGTACTGAAAAATGTTGAATAAATACATATATGTCGAATGGTATTTTATATTTAGAATTATTCGTGCAAGATATATTTTGATCTTCATGGAGAAAAGAATTTCTCAACACTAATTGCTTCTCCTATGCACCATGTAGGATAATGCAGGGGAAATCTAGTTATATTCCTTTCTTTTATTAAAATCTAGAACCTGGAAAGTATGTCCTTATGTATCATGATAATTCCAGAAAATGGGTATGCACAAGCATTTTCCTGAGATTTGTGGTAAATGGAGTAAGAGAGAATGTAATGAAAAAGACATATGTTGCACATTGTGGCCTCGGGAATCGGACACTGAGACAGAGTTTGGGATGCATGGCATTTACTGTAAAAGGAAGCGGGAAGAAAGCAGAGTTGGTCCAAGGGAGAAGTGTAATTGATTTGGCCAGTGTAGGGAGGAGCACTGGAGAAAGTGTTGTGTGCTGGACTCAGTGGCTGGAGGCAGGCTGCCCAGGGGAGGACATAGCTGCAGGTAAGCTGGGTCTCCGCAGGTAAGGCAGAGCCTGAAGAGCTGACAGCGGGAAGCCCTTTGCTGGCCACATTTCCGGCAGCTGAGCAGCAATTTCTTCCTTGAAAGGTGACCTGGTGATTCATCTTCCTGACTTCTGAAACATATTTGAAGCCTGTAACTGCTAATGTGAGGAATTTGTAAAGAGACAGTGTGTGGCCATTGACTAAACTTTGAAATGTCTTCCTAATTGGATCTGGACACAGCAGTAGTGTTTCATGAACATTGAAACTGTGCTAAGAAAATAGTTCCTCCTATGGAAGTGAATGCTTACAGTGATTAAATTGGTTTGTTTTGAAAGCAGGTGGTTTTCAGAACATTTATTTATTTTAAAAGTTAAGAAACATACAGGGTGGGGCAAAAGTAAGTTTACAGTTGTCCTTATGGAAAATAATACAATGATCAATAATAATACAAGAATAAACTGCGTTTTGTGTTCTCACTATTGTAAACCTACTTTTGCCCCACCCTATGCATTTAAAACCATTCTTATTCGGTGGTTTTCCCCTCTAATTCTCTTATCCCAATTATGGCTTTGCCAAATATAATTATCAAGAAGATAACTCCTACAATTTAGTGAGGGATTGTTTTATCTTCCAAAATTTCATTTTCAGGTTAGTTATTTTAATTTTGATATAGCTTTTCTTAGAAGGAAACAATATTATGGATGAATATTAGGCTTTAAGGCTAGCCCAAAAAGCTTTATATTCGCTCTTTCCCTCTGATTCCTGGATGTTTTTAGCCAAAGCCACCCTCATTGATCATCGGGAGGACACTGGGTTGGTATTGAAGCTCTGAAGCCAGGGCCTGTGATGGTTAGGGGTGCAGTAGAATGTTCAGAGATTTGAAGGGTGGGGACAGGGAAAGGAGGCTGTGGTGTTAGGGGGTGTCCTGGTCATTTCTGTTTCTAACTTGAGTGTGTACTGGAAACTGCCTGCAAGTTTGGCAACGATGATGCAATCATGAGCGGTCTTTGTAGCTCCCCTCCATCTGAAGCTCAGTAGAATCACAGCAACAGTGTTCTGGCAGCTTCACACAGATGTGTCATTCTCCTCCCCCAGTGAAGGATGGGAGGGAAGCTGTGTGCTCTCTGAATTCTATTTTTAAATGCCCATCACTTCACTTCAAAACATTTTTTTAAACATGCCATAGATACCATTCTTCCTTGAGATGCTAAATTTGAGGTTTTAGAAACCAACTCCTGAGTTAGACAGCATAAAACCAACTATTTGAAAAGGTTTAAGCACAATTGGTTTTTAATTACTTAGCAAAAAATGAATTGTACTGAGAATGAGAGAATATTTAGCTTAAAAAGCAAAGCTGTAGGAAGTGAAAATCTAGGCTTAGAATAAAAAGTGTCATCATAGCAAGTCTACAACATTGTAATAAAAAAGAGGAAGAAAATGGATCTACTTTGCTTAATATCTTACTTTAAATTTTTTTCATTTTACATATTATTTACAATTCTCGACAAAATGTCCTTTCTGAGTAATATAGGGGAAAAATACTATTCTACAATATAACTTGCCCCATAAGTTAGCCCTGGTTCGGATTCCTGTTTGAGGAAAATGTTTTTTTTCTTCTTCTTTTTAAAGCAGTTGAATGTTAGTCCTACTGTGAGAAATCTATTATTTCCCAGGGGAAACAATGAAAACATGACATGTTTAAGTGTGATGGAACACAGTATGACTGAGTAGGTGCTTTTATTTCTCTGGTAACTAACCTGCACCAACCCATCAGGTGTACATCTGGAGGTGAATAGGAACTGTAGGTAAGAGGGAAAAAACCTGTACTCACTGCTCAGAAGGAGGCTCAAACAGCAGCTCTTGCTGGGTGTAAAAGAGAGTTTTGCTTGATCTATAGTGTAATTTTTAAACTTACACTTGAAATAAGAAAGATTGTTATTTTCATCCTGATTTTATTTCAAGTCTATCCAGAAGTAGGGCAAGGAATTTTCAAGGTTTGTTCCAAAATGTGTCCAAAACTTGTAGATCCTTTGGCTGAAATAGTAGTCACAGATGAAATCCTGACTGTATAACTCTAGCCACATGACTAGAGTAAATTAACCACTCTATGATTCTGATTTCTTATCTATAAAATGGGGACAGGATTCTTCCAAGGGTTGTTTAGAGATTACCATAATAACTTGTGGACAGCACCTAAGGTGGGGCTGGCATACATTTTGCCCTTGATGCATTTCTTATTTGTGTAACTTTCTCCTTTCCTAAAGATTGGGATTAGTTACTGACATTCTTATTGCTATAGAAGAATACAAAGAGCTTCATTCTCTCAATACTAACCAGTTTCTAGATTGCCATGAGTATTTTTGTGTTAGAAACTTACATAAGATGTAAATTTACCAAGAAGTTTGATTTTGATGTAAATTAGGTAGCCCTGGTGATATCATGATTTTATTTTCATAATCTGTGACATGGATTATTATTGAAGGCCCACTAGACTAAATTTGCTGTCACATAAGGTCTCCCCTATAGAAATAAATAAGGGGAATTTGAAGACAAGCCATATAATGATTTTCTCCACCAATTATTTGAGAGTTGTCATTTTATAAATAGACTAGAGGCCGGTGCATGAATTTCATGCACAGGGGTGTATGTCTCTCAGCCCAGACTGCACCCTCTCCAACCTGGGACCCTTCTGTCTGCCCATTTAGGCCTATTTCTGGTAGGATCGGGCCTAAATGGGCAATTGGACATCCGTCTCATAATCCAGGACTGTTGGCTCCCAACTGCTCACCTGCTTACCTTCCTGATTGCCCCTAACTGCTTCTGATTGTCACCTGATCACCCCCTAACCACTCCCTGCCAGCCTGATTTATGCCTAACTGTTCCCCTTCCAGCTGATTGCCCCTAACTGCCCTCCCTGCAGGCCTGGGTCCCCACCAACTACCCTCCCTTACAGGCCTGGTCCCTCCCTAATACCCGCCCCTGCTGGCCATCTTGTGCACACATAGGGGCAGCCATCTTGTGTGTTGGAGTGACAGTCAATTTACATATTACTATTTTATTAAATAGGATAGAGGCCTAGTGCATGCGTGGGGGCCAGCTGGTTTGCCCTGAAGGGTGTCCCAGGTCAGGTGGGGGTTCCCTTGGGGTGTGGGGCATGGGGTGTCCTAGGCAAGGAGCCTGTGCTGGTTGCAGGCTGGCCACACCCACCTGTGACACAAGCGGAGGTCCTAGTATCTGGGATTTATTTATCTTGTATAATTAAACTTTGTAGCCTTGAGTAGAGGCCAGGGCCGGCCAGGAAATTTGTCTTCCTGCATTGCTGGGGGAAACCCAAGTCTCCTGCTCTCTCCAGCTTTGTGGCTGCCACCATTTTTGTTGGGATTCATTTATTTTCTATAATTGAAACTTTTAGCCTTGAGCGGAGGCCAGTTGCCAGCCAGAGTGGGTGGGAAGCTTGGCTTCCTCCATTGCCAGGGAAACCCAAGTCTCCTGCACACTCAGTGGCTGCAACCATCTTGGTTGGGTTAATTTACATACTTGATCCTGATTGGCTGCTGGGCATGGCATGTAGGTGTAGAGGAGTGGTGGTCAATTTGCATGTTTCTCTTTTATTAGCGTAGATAGGTTATATTTTCCAAATCAACACTGATAGCATAATATTTATTATGGAACTCACATTTTATATGGGCACCTAGAGTGTTTTTTTCTTTTTTCTTTTTCAGTCCTCTATAAGCCTATAATCTTTAAACCCACACACACCCATCAGCACTCACCCCTACCTGTGTTAGTGCTTTGAAAGTGTGACTGATGATTCATTTTCATCCAGGAGTTATAGCTACTCAAACCTATATGGATGTTGCCTTTGAAATATTTTTCATATCCATCCCTTCAGCTGTCTTTCAAAATCAGGTACTCTTCTCTGAATTATGTAACAGTAGTGTCCTAAATGGTCTTTAGTCTTTATCCTTCAATCCTACACTCCCACCCCACCCCACCCACCCCCTTTATTGAAAATATATTTTACCATACTCCTTTGTCTTACCAAAACGTGAATTTTACCAGGGCATTCTGACTTCAGTAACTTCTGATTGTTTTCAATGCCTACAGGTTAATTTATATAGATTATAAAACAGCTAAAACTGGTTTGGCTCAGTGGATAGAGTGTCGGCCTGCATACTGAAAGATCCCAGGTTTGATTCTGGGCAAGGACATGTACCTTGGTTGCGGGCACATCCCCAGTAGTGGGTGTGCAAGAGGCAGCTGATCGATGATTCTCTCTCATCAATGTTTCTGACTCTCTGTCCCTCTCTCTTTCTCTCTGTAAAATATCAATAAAATATATAAAAATAAAAATAAATTTGGGGCCTGGCTTTCAAGATCCTTTGCAATTAAATAACTGTCCACATAGCCAACCTTATTCCCCCCCCATCGCACCCCCCCACAGGTTTCCAAACACCTCATGAACACATCTGATCCCATCTATCCCATCCTATCCTTTCACTTTTGTCTCTTATATAAAACTAGGAAGGGTGGGGTGGTGTCCCTCATTCAAGCCTGCACTCTCTCCAATTTGGAACCCCTCAGGGGATGTCCATTTGCTGGTTTAGGCCCGATCCCAGGGATTGGACCTAAATTGGCAGTAGGACATCCCTCTCACAATCTGAGACTGCTGGCTCATAACCACTCACCTGTCTGCCTGCCTGATTGCCCCTAACTGCTTCTGTCTGATAGCCTCATCATCCCAAATACTCCCCTGCCAGCCTGATCAATGCCTAACTGCTTCCCTGCAGGCCCGATAGCCCCCAGCTGCCCTCTCCTGCAGGTCAAATAGCCCTAACTGCCCTCCTCTTCTGGCCTAGTCATCCCTAACTGCCCTCCCCTGCTGGCCTAGTCACCCCCAACTGCCCTTCTCTGCAGGCCTGGTACCCCCCAACTGCCCTCCCCTGCTGGCCTGATTGCCCACAAATGCCCTTCCCTGCCCGCCATCTCATGGCGGCTATCTTGTGACCACATGGGGGTGGCTACCTTATAACCACATGGGGGTGGCCATCTTGTGCGAGGGCATGGTGGTCAATTTTGCATATTACATCTTTATTATATAGGATGTCCTGACATTATCTCTGTACTCGACTCATACTGTACTAGTAAATGTTCAGGTTTAGCTCAAATTCTGCCTCTTATATAACACCTTACTTTATCACCCCAATTTCATTTAATTCCATGACCCATAAATCTTCATAAGACATCACTAGAATGTTTTTAATGAGAATTTTTATCATTTTATTTCCTGTTCTTAGAATAGAACAGTACTTGGATTATAGTAGGGACTAAACAAAGATCTCTTGCATAAAAAAAAGCATTGCACCTTCCTTATGAGTCTTTGTCTCTGCTCTGGCTTAGAGGACCATGTTCACATCCTGAGCCTTGCTTCTAAGGTTTTTCACATGGTATTCAACTTTTTTTGCTCTGTAGTATTTACCTTGCTAAGCCCCCTAGTCTCTCTCCTCATAGTGATCTTCACAAGCCATGTTTATACCTATTTTGGCTTATGATGCATTCTTGATTATAAATACTTGGCTTGTCTCTTTTCTATCTATCATTCCATACATCTTTGTGAGGTTACACTGAAACCTCATGTTGCCATTACGATACACTTCTGTCTCTTAGATACGTAGAGCATTTACCATCTATGCCCTCTAATTTTTGGAAGTTAATCAAACATAATTTTACCTGCTCTTATTGAAAAAAAAAGCACAAGGGAAAATATGAAAATTTCCATAAATCTTAGCATCCAGATATGAACTTATTCCTTTATGCATAATTGCTCTGAGATTGTGTAAGATGCTATTATTTGGTGAATCTGATGAAGGATATATGGGATTGTTTTGTTCTATTAGTGTAATTTTTTTCTAAGCCTGAAAAAAGATTATACACAGAAATAGATTAATGAAATAGTGCAGAGTTCATAAAATAATCCAAATATACAGTGATATTAATACATGAAACAATGCAAATCATTGTGGAAAACCGAACTATTCCATTAAATGGATATAGCATAACAAGCTATCTGTGAGGGGGAAAAGGTGGACTCTTCCCTCATATCTTACACACAAATAAACCCCCATAGATTAACAAATTAAAAAATGATGAACAAAAACTAAAACATGAGTGACAAGTGTTATATTCATGAGTTGAAATGGGCATGATTAAGAATGGCAAGAAAAGCAAAAACCATGAAAGAAAACTACTGGTAAATCTGAATTATATAAAAATTAAAACCTTATATAGAGAGGGGTGGGGAATATCATAAAGTAAATGACAAGAGATAAACCAGATGAATATAGTTGTAACCTACATGGCAAAGGATTGATAGGTAATAGAAGATGTTTCAGCATCTGTGCTCTAGAGTAACATAGCCTACACCCTGACAGTAATGATGTGACATTGGGAAAATTCCCTAACTGCTCTTTACCTCACTTTACTTATTTGCAAACATGGGAATAAGACTCCCTTGATTCATAGTGTTATTATTGGGCACCTAACCCATATGTGAAACAAATGACCATGCTTGGCATATAAAAGGAATAACTGCCTTAACATATAGGAAGCGTGCTATGTATTAGGTACTGTGCAAGCCTTTTACATGCTTCATCTACCTTAACCCACACATCAGTCCTTCCAATGAGGATGATACTAGTATCACCCCCATTTTACAGACAAGAACCCTGAGATTTAGAAAGGTTAAGTAACTTGACCAATAGCAAATAAGTGATGGAGGTGGGATTTGAGCAGAGATGGAACCCATCCTTCTACCATTTACACCATCCTGTGGTGATTCTCAGTTCAACTTAATTCCCTCTTCCTTGAGTCTTGGGACTACAATTTAACCTTGACAGTTAGCAGGACTTTCATGTCCTTTCAGAAGATATATTAATTGAGCTTTTCAAAGGTATTTGGTCATTGGCATATCCATGAAGTTGTCATTTCAAAGAAAACAAATTTTATAGAATTAAGGCCATAAATAATTAAACGCATTTTGCATAATCTACAATACCAAGATAATGTCTATAGAAGTTTCTTCATACATCTTAGGGTACTTTATTTTGGTTTTATTTTGAGAAAAGTAAAAATTCAAAGATGATTTCACCTTACCACTGAGTGTCCATTAAAGTAGCTAAAGTAGTAACAAAGGTAGGTGTTTGATAAGTTAAAGAGAAATAATATTGGAGGTTAAATTCTCAAAAAGTAATTTCAAATTTCTTATTGGAAAACTAAATTGATTTTGTTTGAATTTGGGGAGCTTTCTTTTTATTTTATTTATAGGAGCCTAATTTATTCAAATCTTAGTTCACATTATAAGTTAGGATAAGTTTTTTTTATAACCTTAAAATTGAACTTAAAAGACCTTTATGAACTTAATATATTCACAGACAGAAGCTATCATTTATTACTTTTGGTAGATAATAGCCAAGGTTTAACTTAGTTATTCAGAACAAATGTGAAAATACTTTTTGTATGGTATGAAACATTTTTCTTCATAGTATTGTTATTAAATTATATAAAACCTAATTTGGAAAGATAATAGTGAATCACACTCATGAGTTATGCTGCTTTAATCATGAAGAATAATTAACTTGTAGGGATGTGAAAGGAATTCACTCTCTGCCTTAACTATGATTTGCTAAAATCATGGAATTTTGAAGGAACACTGTTCTTGATTGAAAGAACTGTGGTTTATCTCTCTATCTAGCTTTTTCTAGATTGTCTTTTATTGATAGATGCTAGAGAAAGAGGGACACTAGATACCCTTAGGAGAAATCCTGTTTAATTTATGGTAATATCATATACTATATTTACTTCTTAGCTTCTTGGCCACCTATCCTATCTTTAACAAAGCATAAAATTAGGAAGAATGAAAAAAAGCCTCTGAGCAATCAAAATAAGTATATATAACCACTTCCATTTTTTAAAATTTCTATGAAGAGTCCCAACTTGCTCAAGCTCTCACTTTCCGCCCTCTCCCCCTGTATTCTTTCTTTACCTAAATTCTAACAATCCTGGATATTAGGTTTCTAAACCCACAGCTGTTTAGGAGAAGGAAAATTATTCCAGGCAATCAAGGAAATATCCAAAGATGATCCCTTGGCATCTTGATAATAAGAGAAGCTATTGGAATAGCTTTAAAAATAGACAAGAATGCAAAAAGTTGTGGCTGTCTGTTATCATTTAGCCTAGGATCAGTCATATCCAGTATCCATCTGACAGTGGTGCCTCATCCTCCTAAGAGATAGGGATGGGCTTGGTAATTGAAGACTCAAGCATCTCCATGTGCTCTTGCTTCATTACTAGTTTAGTGCTAGGATCTTCTGGCCCTCCCTTCATCTCCCATTTTCACCTGGGAGTCTGTAAATTCTGTTTCTGTCCTGGCCCTTGTGATCTAGGTTCTACTGGCCCCACCTGAACTTGTAATTTCTCTTTAACTTTCGACTTGGGATCTTCATTTATAAGGAAATGTCTTCTCAAGGATGCATGAGTCTTAAGCTTCACTCTTGGGTTCGCCCATGCAGCAATATACACTGAGTGGCCAGGTTATTATGATCTCTGAACAGATAATAATCTGGTCACTCAGTATATATCCTATATAATAAAAGGCTAATATGCAAATTGTCCCCTCGACCAGGAGTTCGACCAGCAGGTAGGCCGGCCAACCGCCCATGTCCCCTCCCCCTGGCCAGGCTGGCTGGACCCCACCCATGCACGGATTCATACACCGGACCTGATATATATATATATAAATGAAATCAGGCCAATTGAATATATATATATATATATATATATATATATATATATATATATATTCTTTAATGACCAGATTATTATGCATCCAGAAATCATAATAATCTGGCCACTGAGTGTATATTCCCTTTACTAATAGGTTGCTTCTCAATCAGTGATCAAGGAAAGTATTGTAGGGTATTCATAATTAGACAAGTTTGGGAAATACTTTCATTTATAAATGCCTACACACAGAACATAGTATTTCTTTAGATGTTTTATCATCCCATTAATATTACCTGGGAAAAGAGGAGATTACTTCAGTAGAAAAGATTCTGAGCAGGCCAGTAACACTGCATGCTTGATTCTGGAACATGGCCCACTATTGCAGTCCAAGGTTGTTATGGGATGGTTTACACTCTTGTCTTTAATTCTTCCTTTGGTAGGATTAGAGTCAGTTCTCATCAGTTTCTTTTTCTTAGGACCAATTTTTACCCCCATTAACTAGCCTCAGACTTTTCCTAATAGGCTATAAACTCTATGCAGGCCTGAATTAAATCCTTTTATCTTTCCACTCTGAGCACAGTGCCTGGATTCTCACCTTGCATGTTATGGGAGCTTAACAAATGGCTTATTGGTAAATTAATTAATTATAAATGAGACTTTTGGATAGCCTGTGTATTATTGAGCTTCTAATTGTTTCTTCAGCAGCATTAACTGGAAAACACAATTTCCCCAGAGCTCTTCTTTATCTTAGTTAATGTTATTTCAGAGAGGGACTGTGTCATGATGATATAAAATTTTGATTAAATGGAAACAGCAGTTTATTTCTCTTTTACTAATAGCTTCACATAAAATACCATTTGTTAAATGGAGAAACAATTGGAAAGGAAAGGTTTTCCCAAAGTATGTATTATAACCAAGGCATGGTATATAGCTTTAAAATGATTTATACTTCGTGTGTAGGGCTTGCTCAGTTAATGTATCCACTTATCAGGCAGTAGGAAATTTTGAGTGAGGAATGAGGTTATGAAATAGATGTGTAACATGGAAGTAGAAAGAGGATATATAGTTTGAATCAGTTAATGCGGCTCCATCAAGCTTAATGTTCTCTTTTTGACTTTTCTTCACTTAGTAACTAGGCTATTTCCCCCATTGTGTTAACTGGGAGTGAAGAAAACTGCTACATCAAAACATTTTAGAACATTGACAATAAGAGATAGCAAATCATTGCTTTAGGGGACCAGATAATAAGCTAAAAATGGTAAATACAACTTACTAAAGGGCCCCATGTAAAAACAAAGAACTTATACACAGGAATATCTTAATGGAGAGTTTGATCTCTATGTACCCATACTTAGATTATGAGTCAGATTCATACAGGGTCACTGCTAACAATTTGCATTTGTGAAAATTAGGGAAATGTGCCCTTCCTTGAGTAAAATTTTTTGAGTATATTATGCCAACTTGAACAGTTCTATGTTCAAGCCTGAAGAAAGTGAGAATGTGGGTGGGTACCCTCTCTGGCCTATTTTGGGGATTCTGGACTCCACTTTCCTGTAAGGAGTGAAAGAAGGAGAGGTATGAATAAGGGCATGGGGTTGGAAGCATTGGCTCAGGGATTTAATCAGTAATAACCAACTTCAAATCACCCAAAGAGTGGATCCATAAATCAAACCTATTTTTTCTTTTCTTTTTTTTAAGACTTGCAATCAATTTTTAGAGAAGAAGGGAGAGGGGGAGAGAGACATCAATGTGAGAGCAGAACATACCGTAGACGGGCTGCCTCCTGCACACCCTTTACTGGTGATCAAGCCTAAAACCTGGGCATGTGCCCAGACTGGGAATTGAACCAACAATGTTTCAGTGTGTGGGACAATGCCCAACCAACTGAGCCACGCCAGCCAGGGCAAATAAAACGTATTTTTAAATCAGTGCCTAGCGTGTCTACATTCTGTTAAGAATCATACAAAACTGCTGCTCAGAGGATATGCCCCTTTGGCTTAACCTGGCTCTGTTGGATTGAGACATGGGGGTTCATAATCCTGGCAAGAGCAAACCTGTGTATATACCACACACCTGCATCAAATATCAGGCTCCATACCACTAGCAGTGCATACATCCTCCCACTCCCACCCCCACCCCCACTGCCATAAATCTACCCTGTTTGCTATAGAAAATGAGCCAGTGAAAATTCAGCTTCCTAGAGCTGGGAACAAGTAATAGGATGTGCCATTAAGTTGCAATTGCCTGGCTCTTCAGAGTATATGCATGCTCAAGGGTGTCAATATGGAGTTACATGACTAAGACCTTTCGCCATAGCTCTGCGTTCCAACTGGGAGACCCAGCATCTCTTCTTCTGCCATCACATATATTCTCAAATAACTTCACACATGTCTACTTAGTGAACACTGTCGCCCCTTCCCACCTGTGGTGCTCTTATGCTATGCTGGACTCAGTTTATATATAGGTGCACATAGAATTCTATTAAGTAATCAAAATAATGTTTCTATATTTAAAGGAGCACTGAAATATTTGCAGTAGAATATTGAACATTTTTTATTTAGAGTTTCCAAATTCTTTTCTTAAATTAATCTTCTATTTTTTATTCTTCTGGTTGTTTAAGTAGAATAATAATAAATTCAGACCACATATTGTAAAATGTAAAAGCATATATTAGTTATCCATCTTTTAATTGTGTGCTTAGACTATATAGCTCCTTGAATTTCTGAACTAAAAGTAATATATGTCCCTTTGAAAGCTCTGAGTCTATTTAGAACCTGCTAATCTGAGCTAGGAGGTAGAAGAGAGATGCTTTCTTTTTCAGCAGTGCCCTGGAGACTTAATTGGGAATGAGTTCAAAGCCCCTGAAGACCTCAGGCTCCCACTGAAATATAAATTCCAATATAAGGTTATTCTTATACTTAGTTTTAGACAAGATTAGAAAGATTAGTCTAATGAGCTTTCATTTGAGAAGTGTATTAATGACATAAATTAACATTGGGAATGTAATTTTACCATGAGGTTGTTGATATAGTATATATAGTCTTATATTTTTAAATTTTGTATTATAGCATATTTCAAACATATACCAAATTAGAGAGAATATGATAATGAACTCCTATACAACATTACCCAGTTTCAATGGCTAACTTTTTGTCAATTGTGCTTCCTTTAAAGCACTCCCTCCTTTATTTGCCCTATAAATTTAAAGTTAAATTTCAGACATCTTGTCAACTTATCTGGAATATTTCAACTTTTATCTCTAGTTTATAAGGCCTTTTAAAAACAACCACCATGACATTATCATATCTATAAAAATAATAGTTTCTTAATATTGTCTTAATACTCTTCCACATTCAGATTTCCCTGAATGTCTTTTTACAGATTGCTTGTTCAAATTAGAATCTATGTAAGTTTTATACACTGTATTTGGCCGCTTATATCTATTGGATTCTTTTCTTTTATATTAATAAGTTTTCATGTTTTTCCTTACCTTTTTTTATAATTTATTGAGGGAGCTTAAATGGAAAACTTGTCACTAAAACTAATGCATTAGGCTTTATCTTGAAATAATTAATTTATACATTTTTTACTTTTTCAGATTTCTATACACTAGGTGCTGAAATTTGAAGGGCTGAGAAAATGGGGAGCAGGGGGTGAAGGATTTTATTTTTTATTCAAAAACAGGCATGAATTGATTTTCTTACTCAGCAGTAAAAACCAAGTGCAGAAATATGGCCCCACCCTCTTATAGTCAAATAGGTCTGTATTAAATCACATTTGTAAGCTACATTATAGTTTGACCTAATCAGAATATTACTTTAACTCTGAATCCAAAGTCTATAAATAAGCCCTTTGCCTCTGGGATCTTATCTTTTTTGTCTTTCAGATTTGGCCTTATATTGTCAGTAAGACAATATTTTCTTACCAAACATGTGTTTGTATCTCCTCTACTGTTACCAATTGGCATACCTGCATGGCTTGTCCATTTGAAATTATTTCCCATTGAGTTCATTCTGATATCTCAAAAACACTGTCCTTTGTAAAAGTAATTGAATCATATATTTGCATCTTTTATAAAAATATTTATTTTGCTATCCTACCAAGTTGATGCATTTTTTTCTTTGAACGTGGATTAGGAAAATAATTTCTTCTTGTCACTGTCATTTTAACACTACCATGCTTGATATAAATTGTGTAGTCCTGCTAAAGTGCTGCAAAATTTTACCACTTCTTTTTATAAACTCTCAAATCTTGTGATATCTTCCTTTTCTTAGGATTTGAACGAGTCTGCCAAACAAGAAGATATTTTAGAATCTACAACAGATGCTGCAGAATGGAGTCTAGAAGTGGAACGTGTACTACCACAACTGAAAGTCACGATTAGGACTGACAATAAGGTATAGAAGAGAGAACACATTTTGTTCAAATAGAATTTTATAAGGCAATTTCAGGATCAGGTGTACTTTCATGATAACAGATTTAAGAAGGGTGTTAGGGTTCAGTTTCCAGTGTGTTGTCTTACTAAAGATTTAATAAATTGTCATTGAATGAATAAAAAATAATGTAGTGAGTCCTTAAAATGATTTGGAAAACATCATACTTCCCTGGGATTGAAAGTTATTTTCTCAATATATTTTGATATATGTTTTTTTTTCAATCCTATTTTATTTATGTGAATAGTGAATGAAATTGAAATTCCATTATTATATACCAAATGAATAGAGTTAGAAGATGATTAAGAACTCTGTTGAAAGATAAAATAGAAGGCATCCTAGAAGCTGCCTTACATTTTCTGTTAATTACATGTAATTATAAGTTAAATATTAAAATAATCAAAAATCATATGCAATACTAGTAAGATGTGGGAATTAAGCCAAATAAGAACTGACTTATTTAATGAAATTTCTGCTTCCTTTTTACAGTTTACAAGTAAGAACTTCAGAGCAATCTAATAGCTGACTAGACAATACTATTCTCAGTTGTATTCTAGTACATTAATCTTTACAAAAGGGGCTAGAGAGACATCTAGGTAAAGAAATGATAGAAAGTTCATCTTTGGAGGCTAGAGATATGTCCTACCATTATGCAGCAAGACTCTAGGGAAGGGTATCACTCTGAAAATGAGGTTCTGTGTCTTTCCCCAAAGTAGAAACCTATAGATTGCAGTTTGCAGGGTGCCCTGGAAGCTAATTCATTCTTTGACTGGGTTTGGGCTTGTAGAACTGTATCTTAGAGAAAGTAAGAAGTAGACTGGACTACTAGGGAAGTCTTAGAACAGGATAAGGATGGATAGCAGAGGTATAACTAGACTGTGAAAAGCTGTGGAACAAACTTTATTTTAAAAAAGTGGACAAGTCTTATAGCCTGTTAGACATATACTATTTATTCAGTCATTATGGAGGACAGCTATTATTTAACTGCATTGGGGGTGAATTAATTTTTTACATATCTCTTACCTATAAATACACATTAATAAGAATTCCTTCATTGATTAGATCTCTGCTGAAAGTTATAATATGCAAAAAAAATGTATTTTTTACCTAAAAATTTAATTTCTGATTCTCTCATTTTGTCAAAGTCTCTTCATAAAATTAAAAACCACTGTTACTGTGAATCTAGTTAGAATGACATGTTAAAATAATTGTGTGGTTGGGAACTCTCAAGTACACCTTAATCCCACAAGAACAAGTTTAATTTGTTTACTTTCAAGCAAAGTAAACTCTTGAAATCAAACATCTCATTTAGAACTTAATAGGTTTTTTAAGTAAACACTATTATTGATTTCTACATAATAGAAGTAACTGAATAAAGAAAGAGTGTAAGTGTAATTGCCAGCACGCACATTTTTACAAAACTAAATGTAGATCAGATTCTGTTACAAACCAATATATACTATAATAATCAAAATCATGGATTATTAAAAAATCAATGTTCTGCTTTGGGGAAGAATTAACCAGTTGAAAGTTGGACTCCTAGTCTCATGCCACACATTATCAGCCTTAAACTTAGGAGGACATATGGTGCCAAATTAATTATACAATCAGACTTTATAGGCAACATTCCAAAATGTCAGATAAAGATTTGAGTATTTTTTAGTATTTTTTAGAATATCTTAATATCACTTTTAATTTTTCTGGTAAGACATACTGATCTAAAGTCATATAGTATTGCTTTATTAGAATTCTCTAGATCATTTGATCTTTGTGTCCAGTATTTCACAAACTTATTTTTGCTACGTATTTCAGATGTAGCAAATGGGAAATACAGTTTTAGGGTCAATTCTTTATTCAGCTTCTTTAAGAAAAATAAAATTATATATTGAATTGAGAAAATAAGGTACTACTGAAGAGAGAAATATTTTTTATGTCTCAGAAATAAAAATAATCTGTTTACACATGAGGTTTCTCACGGAGTCATTACCCTCATTCTTCAGAGATTGACCCCAGCATCATGGTATATCCCATTATTCCTCAACTCTTCACGCTACCAAAACCAAACTCTTTCCTTTATTTTGGCCAAAACAGTAATCTTTCACTCAAAACAGGTTGTTATGGGACATACAGAAATTTCAATTTTGTGTTTGAGGGCAAAACAATTATTTTTAGATCAATATTTTTTACTAATCACTGTTAGATTAATTTTGAAGGAGCATGGATATGTCAGAGATAAGTAATAAAGGGCCTTTATTATTTAAATCAGGGGTGGGCAAACTTTTTGACTCGAGGGCCACAATGGGTTCTTAAACTGGACCGGAGGGCTGGAACAAAAGCACCCTGACCATGCTGGCACTCTCATCTTGGGCTGCTGGTGAAGGAGCAGTGGGGAGAGCAAGAGAACCCTCCGCTCCTTCTGCTCTGAAGGCCGGATAGAACAGCCGGACGGGCCAGATCCGGCTCGCGGGCTGTAGTTTTCCCACGGCTGATTTAAATCCATTATACATTTCTTTTAAATGACCTCATGTTAGTAGTAAATAAGTCCCATATTTATTTGGCACTAAATCAAATGTTTGTTTTGCTTTTTTTTCTTCTCAAGTTCAAGTTCAGTTTATTCTTTATATGTTTCCTAGCAGAGAATTGCAGAAAAGCAAATCTCCTTTTCTGTGCTATGTGTGTGTGTGAGTGTGTGTGTGTGTTGCATATTATACTATATATGATTTGATGAGATCCTATGATAGACCAATATTTTATTTTGTATATTCTCCATGAGGTTGCAGTAAGGTTTTTATTGTGGGCCAGATTGTCCCTGTTTCTGGCACCACTTGTTACTGTTTCCAGTTTTCAAAAAATATAAACAAATTTTAATATTAGCTTAAACAAATTGAAATTAGGAAAATAAATATCCTGCCAAAAATACAAATAGTATGTTCCGAAATGGAGATAAAAGATTTTTGTCATATGGTAGCTTAAATGGACTATATTAATAGTTCTTTTCTTAGAGTTGCTTATAGGGGATACTCCTGGTAATTACTTCTAGAGTAATTATACACTCAGGGATCAACTCAGATCTGCCCCAACTAAGAATAATGTGGCTAAAGCTACAGTAAAAAGTTTTCGTGAGAGTCAATAAATTTAACCGAATGCTACTCATTTTACTCTAGTTAGAGCCTCAGTTATCACCAAGTGAGTAAGGCTCAAGAATTAATGCCTCACCCAGGGGGCCGTGTGCCCCGGGTGAGCTGTGTCCCCCAAAGGAGCTGGGTGTCCCGGGTGAGCCGTGTGTCCAGGGGGCCGTGTGCCCCGGGTGAGCCAAGTGTCCCAGGGGGCTGTGTGCCACGGGTGAGCCGAGTGTCCCAGGAGGCCATGTGCCCCGGGTGAGCCGAGTGTCCCAGGGGGCCGTGTGTCCCGGGTGAGCCGTGTGTACCAGGGGAAGCAGTGCGACCCAGGGGAAGGAGCGGTGAGAACTAGAGGAGGAGCAGACTCTATTCGTGCGGTCCTGAGATAGTCACCATAAAACAAGCAGACTGCCAAATGAGGAGCGGATTCTATTCATGTGGTCCTGAGACAGTCACCATAAAACAAGCAGATTGTCAAATGACAGGGGAGAGGGGAAGGAGACCTGGGGGGGGATAAGAGAACAACCGAAGGACTGGTATGCATGAACATAAGTACAACCAACGAACACAGAACTCTGGGGAGGGAGGACATGAATGGGTGGTGGTGGTGGTGGGGGGGGGGGACAATGGTAAGCTATGTACAAATATAATACCTTAATAAAAAATATTAAAAAAAAAGAATTAATGCCTCAGAAGGGCAGTCTGAGGACAAATAGAGTAGATATTGGTACCACCTAATAAAAATCATCTATAAGAATTGTTGCTATACTGTGACCTTGTATCATGTACTTTTGTTCTTTCCTTCCTTATTTTTTTACTGTTTATTTCTCTTACCCTTTCCTACTGTGTTTTTCATCTTTTGTATTGTTCTTTGCTAAACCAAATAGTGGTCACAAGTGTTACATAACTATTCTGGTGAAATTGGAAACTAAGAGCAAACATCTGTAATTATTATCAGATTTAAATCTGTAACTAATCAAGAATTATTTTAATCTCTGAGTCTTTTTCAAATACATTTTTGTGCTCAGATATCATGGTTAGGTTCCTAGTCAGGGCACATGCCTGAGTTACAGACTCAATTTCCAGTAGTGGGTGTGTAGGAAGCATCTAATCAATGATTCTATCTCATCATTGATGTTACTATTAGTCTCTCCTTCCCTCTTTTTCTCTCTGAAATAAATAAAAACATCTTAAAATTATTTCAAAATATACTATTTGTTTTTAATTATAAAAATAACTAGAGGTCTGGTGCATGAAATTTGTGCACGGGGTGTGTGTGTCCCTCAGCCCAGCCTACACCCTCTCCAATCTGGGACCCCTCAAGGGATGTCCAACTACCTGTTTAGGCCTGATCCCACTGAGATTGGGCCTAAACAGGCAATAAGATATCCCTCTCACAATCCAGGACTGCTGGCTCTTAACCACTCACCTGCTGCCTGCCTGCCTGATTAGAGCCAGATCACGCCCTAACCACTCCCCTGCCAGCCTGATTGACAACTAACTGCTCCCCTGCCTGCCCAATTGCCCCTAACTGCCCTCTCCTGCTGGCCTGGTCCCCACTAACTGCCCTCCTGTTCAGGCCTGGTGCCCCTCAACTGCCCTCCCCTGCACATCTGATCTCTTCCCACCCCCCACCCCCCCCAACTACTCTGCCTTGCTGGCCTGATCACTAGCAATTGCCCTCCTCTGCCAGCCATTTTGTGGTGGCCATCATATGTCTACATGGGGGCAGCCATCTTTGACCACATAGGAGCAGCCTTTTTGTGTTGGAGTGATGGTCAATTTTTATATTACCTTTTTATTATATAGGATATGAAAGCATTATTTCAAAAGAAGAGGGGCCAGTCAGTATGCTGTGAATTAGAAGGTAGCAATCACACATTTAGTCCAATTATCAATTTCTAATTTATTCAGCCAAAGTTTTAGAAACTTAGTGGAAATGTGGTAGCCATAAAGACCCAGAAACAAAGTAGCGTGTCTCACACACCTTCCCTTAGCACCCAGAATTTATATTTATACCGCTTACTAGTTGTGTGACCCAGGGCAAGCTATGACACCTCTCAATTCTCCTTTCCCCATCTATAAAATGGGACTAATTATATTACTTACCTCACAGAATTGTTGTGAATTACCAAGAGCAATGTCTGACAAATAGTTAATACCTAAGAAATGTTAATTATTTTTATGTTACAATATTGTTATGATAATATTGCTTTCTGTCATTGTCCTCTTATATTCAGTGCCCATATCAGTATTCAGGAAGAATTCACAAAATTTCTTCCTGAAATTTTGCTTCCATCCCTTAAGGGAATATTCATAAATATCAGCCTTTATTCTTACATGTAGATATAATCAGATTCATTTTAATATCACTTTGGTCAATCTTCCTAGTTCTTTCTAGGACTAAAAGTACATATAATACGAGGATAATAATAGTAATAACTGACATTTACTGAGTGGTCACTGTGTGCCAAGTGCTCTTCTTAGCACTTCACATACATTAACTCATTTGATCCTTTCCACTGCCCTTTGAGATGCAGATACCTTCTACTATAGATAAACTGAAACACAGAGAAGTAATTTGCTTTTGGTACTTGAACCTACAACCCAGGCTTTTCTCTATTTGATTAGTAACAATATAGCATACTGGTTAAAAGCACAAATTCTGAGTTTAGTTTGCTTGAGTACAAATTCTGGCTCTAATTCTTATTAACTGTTGGACTCAACCACTCTATGCTTCAGTTTCCTAATCTATAAAGTGGAGTTCATTATAAAACCTACCTCAAAGAGTTATAAAAGGATGAAAGGAATTAACATATCTAAAGGACTTAGAATAATGCCAGAAGACTTAAAATATTTTAACCACTATTTCTGTGTGCTTTTATCTATATAGTTGAAATTATACCTCGTTTTTGTGACATGATATAACATCATGAGCATTTCCACACATCCTTAAAAATTATAAACCATAGTGTTAGATGCTGTCTGAAGTGCTGAAAGGTTACTATTAATCTTCAGCTGAGTACTAGGTGGCAGAGATGGGTTGGTCAACCTCAGCAGGTTGGTGTTAGAACAGGAAGTCCAGGGTCTGGGTACAGGAATGACAGGGTAGAGTCATGGTTAGAATATGGGCAAGCATAAGGACCATAAGATCGAGAACATATACATACCAAAGGCAAGAAATGGAATCTGCCGATGTGTCTTTTTAGAGAAGCAAGTGGTTGTTGAAGGTAGAAGTCCATTTGAAAGGCAAAATATGAGAGCAGGAAGCAGACATGAAGATTAAAATAAAATTAGATTTAGAAATCTCACGTAATTACTCATCACTGCAAGAATTTACAGTCAGATCTGCCTGTGGGTTGTAGCTGCTGTTACCTTTTCAACCATGTGAAATACTCTTCTCCAGTGTATTTTATGACAGTTATTGAAGGGTAATATTTTCCTACATGATTGAAATATTCTTAACTCTATAATAGTATTATTTTTTTTTAACTCTTAAGTGAATCATTGACAGTTTTGAAGTTGAATGATAATACTAGTTGAACTGAGCTGCCAAATAATTCTGCATGTCCTTTATTTCTGGGGCAATAGAAAATGTGGATATCTATCTCTATATCTATATATCTATATCTATATATCTATATCTATATCTATAGATCATCTCTATCTATATCTTATCTATATCTGTCTTCACTTTTTGTATTTGATTAATTTTGAATCACTAAGTATTTAATGCTGTTTCTTGAGGAAAATTATTCTATCGCTTTGAGTTTTCTTTTTACTATGAGAAAAGCCTTTATATGACTATGGAAATTAACAGAGACCACCTAAATGAAAGCAAGCAGAAACTGTTTATTCAGAACTTGTTATAGCAAGGGAGCCAGCCACATTCACTTGCATTTGGCAGAGACTCAAAGGCAGACAGAAAAACTTAAGAGGGCAGAGGAGGGGGTGGGGAGGAGGGAAGAGGAAGCTTTAGATATGTTCAGAAAGCTGGAAAGTTGGAAGCAGGCTATCTAGAGGCAGGACCTCCCATGTGATTGGTTAGGGGGGGATATTTGACTTTGTCTGATTGGTTTTACACTGGAAGTGGGGGTTGGGAGAAGCTGGCAGCTATTAAGTCTTGACCATTTTGGACTGATTGCTACAGACTTTGGCTTCCAGGATTAGTTGCTGCAGATTGTGGGTCAGAATTCTGTTTTGAATAATGGTCTGGCTGTTGTGTGTTATCCATTTGTATAGTCATGTGCATCATAAAGATGTTTCAGTAAATGACAAACTTCATATAAAATGGTGGTTCCATAAAATTACAATGGAGTATTGCCCGGTGACCTTGTAGCTGACATTAATATAGAGTAATGTTCATGATGCATTATTGCTTACAATCGAATATATGATGAAAAGAAAATAACAAAGCAAATCACCATGGACATATTTCTGAAAAGAGTGACACTTCCTTAAAGAGCCTCAGGTATGTCCTTCAGGAGTTTTTCCAGAAAAGCACTGTTATAAGAGAGGATAGCTCCATGTGTGTTACTGCCCCTGAAGACCTTACAGTGGAATAGATGGGAAGCAGGGAGACACTGATACTGATGGTCCTGACCTTGTGTGGAGGCCTAGGCTAATGTGTGTGTTTGTGTTTTAGTTTTTAACAAAAAAGTTTAAAAGTAAAAAAATTAAAAACTTAGAGAATAAGAATTTTTATTTAAAAATTTTGTATAACTGTACTGTTTTAAGCTGTATTATTTTAAGAGTTGGAAAGTTAAACATTTAAAAGTTTATAAAGTAAAAAGTTATATTAAGCTAAGGTTAATTTATTATAAAGAAAAATATTGTTTTTTTAAATCTTTAGTGTTCAAAATATTACAGATGTCTCCTTTGTGTTTTTCCCCATTGCCCCTCCAGCCCACACCTGCCCCTCCCAGGCCTTCACCACATTATTGTCTGCAGTGTAGCCTAATTGTACAGTATTTATAAAATTTGCTGTAAAACAGTATGTTATGCTACATCAGCAGCAGCCTCATACATCTTGCTCTTGATTTAATCTCATGTTGTCTTATAAATTTAGTGTAATTTAAGCTTACAGTATTCATAAAGTCTACAGTAGTGTATAGTAATGTCCTAGGCCCGTAGTCGGCAAATTGTGGCTCTCTTTGTCCCCTTGAGTGTGGCTCTTCCACAAAATATCACGGCCTGTGCGAGTCTATTTTGAAGAAGTGGCATTAGAAGAAGTTTAGGTTTAAAAAATTTGGCTCTCAAAAGGAATTTCAATCATTGTACTGTTATTTGGCTCTGTTGACTGATGAGTTTGCTGACCACTGTCCTAGGCCTTCTTACTCACCACTCACTCCAGTCCAGCAAGCTCCATTTATAAATGTCCTGTAGAGATATATAATTTTTAATCTTTTTTTCCATATTTTTACTGTACCTTTTCAATGTTTAGATACACAAGTACCATTGTGTTACAGTCGCCTACAATATTCTGTACAGTAATATGCTGTGTAGGCTTATAGCCTAGGAGCAATAGGACTATACTAGATAGCCTAGGCATGTAGTAGGCTATACCATCTAGACTTGTGTAAGTGTACTCTATGATGTTCATAAATGATGAAATACCCTAACAACACATTTCTCAGAATGTCTCTGGCATTAAGCACGTCAAGACTATATATTCAGTCTCAACTTCATGCATTGAACCAAGGGAAAGTGACTGCTTAAAATAATCAATCTTGTTAGTCTTTATTAGGAGAATGAATTTTTTCAAGTCCAGGATTTTTACTATAATATAAACTTCGTAAATATTAATATATAGTATATTTCTCTTTCCCAGAAATAAGAGCAGAATGTGAAATCATTTTCAACTAAACCTTACATAGGTCTCTTTCTTCAATTATACAGTATTTAGTCTTAAAGATTGTATGATGATTTAATATTAGGTATTTAATGCAATGAACAAATGTTCTATCATGTTTTAATGCCCTATGGGTATTGTAATTAAAATTTTGATTAATGACTTAGATTTTTTTCAAATTATAATAAAATGTTTCCTGCTTTGTTGTTTTAAAAGGCAGTTGGCTAGGTACCTCCTTCATTTCACAAAAAGTTTCTAGTCATTATGTAAATCTTTAGCTATATTACAGAGGATTTAAATCAAGATTTTTTTTAAGGCTTTGGAAGTACCAAAGCACGTGTTTCTAATTATTTTAAGCCTTTGATTCACCAACCAGCTTTTTTTTTTTTTTTTTTTTTTTTACATTCTTACCTGTTCTTCAGTGTCTGACTTTTTCAGGGTGCAGTTGTAAAAAGAACCTTAAACTTTAAATTTCAACTCTAAGCAATTGGATTTTGTTTTAACATAAATAAACTGTACAGGTAGTGCCTTGGGTGATTCACAGCAAGAAACCTTTTGGGAAGAATAATTGTGCTAAGGAAAAAATCATTGCAATAGTCTTGAGCCTTTGGGCTCTCTAGTCATTTTGAGAGCTAAAACCTAGGAGGGAGGAGTGAGGCCTTCTTTAATCAGCAGATGGAATTCCATTTGAATGAACCTGGAGGGACCACAGAATTGCTGTATTAGATCTAAGTCTCTTCAAATTAGAAGCCAAATCCCAGAAATGTACAATGGTAGGCTTTCTCTTTTTATTGTAGACAAATCTGTATCTGGAAGAAATAGAAGATATTTTCCTTATTCCAAAACACTGAAGAGAGTAACTTGCTTTGACCTTCTCCCATCACTGCGTTTGGATGCAGTGTAAGAAGAGTGATAATAAAATTCAGCTTTCTTAATATTTCTGACCTGAAATGATTTATAAATTGTTATAGTTTGAGCATAAAGAGTATTTCTTAAGATTTGTGCTCTGGTTTTTGAGTAGGCTCTATTGATAGGATCCTTGTATCCATGAGCAAAAGATATATTGTGTGGGCTAGGATACAGGAATACATTTCATATATATATATATATATGTGTGTGCGTGTGTGTGCGCGCGCGTGTGTGTGTGTGTGTGTGTGTGTGTATGTGTGTGTGTGTGTGTGTGTGATTACAATGAAAGTCTGTTATATGAATAATGGAGAAACTACATTTATCATTCTTACAGATTTCTTAATAGACCTTTCATTGAAAAATATAACATACTTTTTAAAGTAAGGTACCACATTTTTAAAAAATACAACAGCTTTTACAATTACCAGTAACAAATGTAAATACAGGTGGCAATACGTTGGTCTCCATGAGGCTCCATGCAAGAGTAATAGCTCCAATTACTGTCATAAATGTTTGTAATTATATCTATTGCTGCCTGGCAATAAATGCTTTTTAATATAGTAGGACCATAAATGTACCTGCTGCTGTTGTTTAAACAAAATACAATTTTCAGCAAATTTATCCTTGAAACACCTGCTATAATCAAAAAGAGGTGAATGCTATCAAAATAAACTGCCTAAATTAACTAGACATACATACATTTTTAGAGCAGCCTGCATGATTACTCAACTGCTACATCATCTCAGAGAATGAGGGGAAATAATCACTGATGGACTTATGCAAGCAAGCTTTCTTTAAAGGAGACTACTAAACAAAATACTGTTTTGGATTTTTGGATTCTTAAAATATGGTGTCATTTTGTTGATTTCAAGTTGTATTCACAAGTTCAGCTGTTGTTTTTCTCTTTCCTTTGTAGCATGTGGGTCAAGGACAAATATCAGAGTTGTAGGGGAAAATACTGTGCTTAAAATTATACACATAAAAATACTGAAAATGGGTGCAGAGAAACCCAGCCATTCTATAGTAATTGGAAAGGATTTTTAGCTGCTGCTGTCACAGTCTTGTTGAACATTCAGGATATTCTGTATTTAAAGGTAGTTGATGATGCCTTCCTTGTTATTTACCCTCTTGTGATAAATGTTGCAACTGGATCAGGGAAAGGTTTCATTTATCACAGTGGAAATAGAACAAGTGTTTGTGCTTCAGGGATTACTATTAGCTCTAACTGAAAGAACATCAGTGGTAGCAGATTTTAAGAAAATAACCAATAAAGACTGCATGCTACATAAATACTACAGAGGGGAGTTACTAATGCCTCATAGTAGATATACCTCAAATAGACATTTGTGATTAAGAGCAGTGAATTAATACATATTGATTATAATTAAAATTTCTACATTGCCTAAATATTTCATTATTGTGAAGTATAATTTAATGTTTCCTTTAAATTACTTAATATAAAATATGAAGTGAAGCAGAAACCATTTATCATTGGGCCGCCCTATAAAATGTACTTTTTAATTGGCTTGATTCATTTTCTTAATCAATGATACTAGAATACTTCTCACTATCACTGTGTTTTATTACAAATTTTTATAGGGTGTCCCAAAATAATTATACACACTTTGAATAATTATGAATTCCTAGTGGGTTAAATCTGAAAAGAAAGAAACATCCAACTGAGCTATCAAAAACGTATTTGTATACATATATATTCGAACACCCTATATTTGGATAAATTTTGTTCCCATAGTTCTTATCCCATTATATTTGTTAACTTATGCCAACGTAAAACTTATGTTTCTTGGTTCTTCATATATGCATATGATGTTTATATTTTTAAGTCTTTTGTTTGTTGAGTATCAGTATGAATATGGGTGCAGAAAAACCCATATTCTGATTAGTAGATTCTTGGAATTGATTAGTAGATTCTTGGAATTGATTAGTAGATTCTTGGAATTGAGAGGAACTGTCAAGGTTGTTCCTTCTGTAGCTGGACAACCAAGGGGTCTGCGCTGCCTGTCACTACTTGAGCCAATTAAGCAGAGACAGAATTGAATCATATATGAGTTGGCAGTATGGGAGAGAAGCAGGTCATCCACAAAAATCTGCTCTGACTCCCCCCTCCTCCCCTTGTCAGTTGGCTGGTTATATACAAAGGAGAAGATAGTTACATTCAGCTGCAAACTGCAAGTGTAACATGGAAAAGGAAGGTAGAGTCTGCAGTCTGGCCTTCAGGAGCTCAAAGTCTGATAACAAGGTGTCTAATCTTCTATGTTGTTACAGACAGCTCAGCCCAATCCTGGGATCGAAGAATGGTCAGTATTTTGGGTAAAAACAAAACAAAACAAAACAAAACAAAACAAAACAAACCTCCCAAAGGGGGTCAGGGTCTTGGCACAGAAACCAAATCAAAGCATATCCTGTCCTTAGTCTATTTTCTATGTAATGTATTCGTCAAGGCATCTTATCATTTTACATCCTGTTTCATCTTCCTGTTTCCAAGGGTCTATAAGAAAACTTATTATTTATAGTTAGTAAGGTGAATAATTATTAGGCAACTGTGACTCTATTCTCATTACATGCCCTATCCTTCTCCACTATCACTTCCAACTGTCTGCCATGGTTACTCACCATCCTGTGAAATAGTTATATTCTGACTTGTGCCTGCATTCTCAGAAGGAAGGCCCCATTCACTCCCTGTCTGCCTTGCCAGATCTCTTCTCTGGGCATGTGACTCCTAAAGTCTGGCAAGCCTTACTCAGAAGATTTGTGGTCATATAAAAAGGGTGTGTATGGAATAAGCATGAATAATAAAGTCTGAGTCTACATACGAAAACACTTTAGTAACAGATGGTACCTTACACTAGAAATGGATTTAACTAACAGGGTACTTTACTTAGAGATTATGGATCTCCAGTTTCAGGTCAATTACAGGCAGGTGTGAGAATACCAGTGATTGTTATGATAGCCTTTGCTTGTAACTGTGCACACTGTCTTATTTTCCTCTACAACCAGAGGAATATCTGGAAAGCAGGAACTTTACTGAGGAAACGTGTGTTTGCAGCAATCATGATTCCTGCCCCCCCCACACACACACACAATAATATGCACATAAAACACACCACACAAACACACTCAACTCTTCTTAAGTTCTATGTTTAGCTCTTTGAACATTATAAAGAAAAATCATGCTTTCACATCACAAGTGTATGCCACAGAAGTATTTAAGCTTCTGGCAATGAAAGAATAATGTCTCATTTAAAAATTCAGAAAGCCACAATCTGTAATTATCTCACAACCTGATGGGCATTTTTTCATTAAGAAAGTAATTCAATCTCATGAAAAAGTTATTTAATTTAATGGACAATCTTTTTTTCTCTTTCTCACACACATACATACAAATGTAGAAATGCGAGCAGTGATGAAGCTGAAAATTAATAGAACAAGAAGAGATTGCAAAACTGTACAAAGTGGCAAAAAGGGAATACAAATAATGTTCTGTTACTAGGAAAGGGAGTGTTCTCCATGGAGGAGGGATATATATGCACTACTTATATCTTTGCAGAAAGCAGGACCTGTCTCAGAAATATATGCTATGATGAACTTAGACATACAGTACTTCCTCTATCTTCTTTGTCTCTTTCACTTAACTTCATTTCCTGCCATCAGCCATCAGATTTCTGAAGAATTTTATCATTGACCATGTCTGGGGTATTAAACATGTCATAGGAACAACAATATTCCACATTGAAATCTTAAGAGTGATCACTGCAGCGTACACTTGGGCTTACCTCTCTATCACTGCAGCTACAGTCATAATTTTAATCACTGGTTGAAACATGTGAGCTGTCCAGATACCCTTATAAGCAAGTACTTACTACCCAGCTATAAAGAGTATAGTTAGTAGACAATCTTCAGCTATCTGTGCCTACAGTGGCAGAGAGTTGCCTAACCCAAGGTCAAGCCCTTTCAGAGTACCCTGCATCTGGACGTACAGGTGAACTAAAGTTTGGGACTTATTATAAACTAGAGGCTGAATGCAGTTCTGTGCACCAGTGGGGTCCCTCGGCCTAGTGTGCGGGTTTGGGCTGAAACTGGCTCTCTAACATTGCCTATGGGCTCCCGGATTACGAGAGGACACAGGCCAGGCCGAGGGATCCCACTGGTGCACGATCAGGGCTGAGGAGGGATACAGGAAGTTGGCTAGCCAGTGAGGGACTGTGGGAGGGCATGTCTGGCCCTTCTCGCTTAGATCTGATCAGCCAGGCCACAGCAGCAAGCTCACCTACCAGTCAGAGCATCTTCTCCCTGGTGGTCAGTGCACTTCTAGAAAGTGGTTGAACAGTCTTAGCATATCATTAGCATATGATGCTTTGATTGGTTGACCAGACACCTGGACACTTAGCATATTAGGCTTTTATTATATAGGCTAACTAGAGGCCCGGTGTATGAATTCGTGCATGGGTGGTGTCCCTCAGTCTGGCTGGTGATTGGGGCTGGCCACCAAGAATGGGGGTGAGGCCGCAGGAGGTTCTGATTGGGGCTGGCTAGTGGGAGGTGGGGTGAGAGTAGGAAGGGACCATGGAGGTTGGCTGGCCAGGGGGAGGGGCTGCAGGAGGTTGACTGTGGGAGCACACTGACTACCAGGGGGCAGCTCCTGTATTGAGCATCTGCCCCCTGGTGGTCAGTGCGTGTCATAGCGACTGGTCAACTGGTCATTCAGTCATAGTGGTCACTTAGGCTTTTATATATAGAGATACTGCTTTGAAAATTCTTGGACATATCTCTTGGTAAACATGCACACTACATTTCTACTAAAATTTCTACCAGAAGTTGAATTGCTAAGTCATAGTGTATGTGTATATTCAGCTTCAGCAGACTCTGCCAAATAGTTTTTGCAAGTGGATATACAAATTTATTCTCCTAGGAGTGTATGAAAGTTCCATTTATTCCACATCTTTATCAACTTCCAGCATTGTCTGTCTTTTTATTTTGTCATCACAGTAGATATGTTGTGATTTCTCTTTGTCATTTTAATTTACATTTCCTGATGTTCATATCCCATATGCTTATTTGGCATTTGGATATTCTCTGTGGTCTTTTGTTATTGGATTGTCTGCTTTTTCTTTTGACGTATAGAAGTTCTTTATATATTCTGGGTATGATCCTTTGTTTGATATATGAATTGCAAATATCTACTCTTTAGCTTCCCTTTTCACTTTTATTGGTATATTATGATAAACAGTGGCTAAATTTTAATACTATATTCAAAATGATCATTTGTGGGGAGGGTATTATAGCTTATATTTATGATTTATTTAAGAACATTTACTCCAGTGCTAAGAAGATATCCTCCTATATTTTCTTCTTTTTTAAAAAAAATATTTATTTCAGAGAGAAAGGGAGACAGGGAGAGAGAGAGAAATATCAATGATGGTAGAGAACCATTGATTGTCTGCCTCCTGCATGCTCCACATTGGGGAAGGAACCCACAAAATGTGACCTCCTGGTTTATAGGTTGACACTCAACTACTGAGCCATGCTGGCTGGGCATGTGTTTTCTTCTTGAATCTTTATTGTTTTACCTTTTGCATTGATTTCTGCATCTAGCACTGATTCTTGTGTATGGTGTGAGGTGGAACTTAAGATTTATTTGATTTTCTTATGTATGTGCAATTTACCCAGTTTACAGAAAAGTGAAGTGTACTAATTTGTCATAAAAAAGAAGCAGGTATGTGGGGATCTATATCTGGACACTGTTTTATTACTTTGGTATATTTGTTGTTTATTTTTTTGGTCTACTTGATGCTATTAAATATGGTATCTTTTTAGATTTTATTTCTGTTTATTTGTGGCTGGTAGATAAAAATGCAATTCTCTGTGCACGTGTGTGTGTATATGTATACATATACATCTCCAGCAAACTTGCTAAATTCATCTACTCATTCTACAATAGGCTTATAGATTCTTTTGCATTTATATATGTATAATTATACTGGGGGCCCAGTGCATGAATTCATGCACCTTAAAAGGAACTGTGGGCCGGGAGGCTGCAATGGGTACAGGGGCAGCCCTGCTGATGGAGCGGAGAGATTGGGGTAGGTACTAACAGCGGGTGCAAGCAGCAGCTTTGGCGCCTGCTGCAGGTACGAGTGGGACCTTTGCCAGCAGTGGGTGCAAGAGGCGGCTGCCGGCCCCAATCGTCTCTCAGGAGCAGAAGGAGGTGGGGAAGCCTTGAGGGGTGGTTGGGGTCGGCAGCTGCCGCTCATACCCTCTGATGGCACTGAGCGATCTGGGCCAGTGTTGGGTGTGAGCAGCGGGTGCAAGTGCCAGGTGGGACTGCGGCACGTGGAGCAAAGTATTTTCAATAACCACCAGAGGCTTGCCCCGATGACTGACCAGTGACCCACCTTAGTCTGGCACCCCCACTCACCTGCTTCTCCATCCCGCCTCGGCCGATGCCTGCCATGCTCCATGCTCTGTTGCCTGCTGCCAACACCATTCATGTTCCATGCACACCCCCTGGTGGTCAGTGCATGTCATAGCGACCAGTTGTTCGGTTGTTCCACCATTTGGTCTATTTGCATTTCAACCTTTTATTATATAGGATCATCTGCAGATAAATCGTGTCAATTTTATTTATTTATTTACAAGCTTTTCTCTCTTATTTATTTTATCTTACCTGATTGATTGGCTAAAAATTCTATACTGGAAATAAGTGATATTAGCAGGGGGGAGCTTTCAATATTACAATTTTATCATCATAATGATGCTAGGTTTTTTTTACTTTTATAAATATCCTTTCATATACTACAGAACTTCCGTTTTGTTACTTGTTTGCTAAGATTTATTATGAATGGATATTAATTTTTTAAATGACTTTTTCTTAACCTATTGTGATGATTATATGATTTATCTCCTTTTCTCTCTCTCTTGTTATGGTAAATTATGTTGATTGATTTTTTAGTAACCTTGCATTTTGAATAAATGCACCTTACTCATGATATAGTATCATTTTGATATATTACTGGATTTGATTTGCTGGTATTTTGTTGAGGATTTTTATACTTATGCTTATAAAAGATACTGATCTGTAATTTTTCTCATTTTTTTAAGGTGTCTTTGTCAGGTTTCAGTGTAATGCTATGCAAGCCTCATAAAACAAGTTGGCAATTGCTTCCCCTTCCCCCTTTTTTCTGTTTTCTGATAGAGTTTGTATAGTTTGTTATTTTTTTTTAAATATTTGGGAAAATGCACTGATGAAGTCACCTGAGTCTAGATATCTTTGTGAGAAAAATTTTAATTGAACATTTATCCTAAAAGTGCTTTAAATTCATTGTTTCATTATACAGTTTATATTTAAATATATTATTGTAAAAATTCAAACATTACAGGTAAAACTAAAGTCTCCTTTGATCATTACCTCTTCCAAATTTTTAGTTATACTTTACTACATTCATCAGGCAAATGATACGTTATGATATAGCAGACTTGGACTCTACCACGCATTTGCCTATTTGTGCTTTGTCTACTGAAAAGTAGCCATGCCTCAATTTTCTCATCTTAGTAGAGTTTTTAAGAGAATTATATGCGATGGTGTATGGATAGTGCTTCTTAGCATAGTGCCTGACACACACTAAGCATTCCTTGAATATTAACATTGAAGTTATTATTATTAGACTTTAAAAGATCTCAGAGTAGATGTGTCTATTGAGAGACTACTCTGTACTTAAGCCAGTAGAAACAGACAACCACGGGTTCTGGGCTGCCTGTCACTACTTGAGCCAATTAAGCAGAGGCAGGGTTGAATCATAATTCAGTACATGAGTTTTTATCCCAATAATGCGGCAGTTGGTCACCCACAAAAATCTGCACTCGCCCCCCTCACCAGTTGGAGAAGATAGCTACATGCAGCTGGGAGCTGCCAGTGTAACATGGAAAGGGAGGGTAGAGTCTGCAGTCTGGCCTTCAGGAGCTCAAAGTCTGATAACAAGGTGGCTGATCTTCTACGATGTTACAAACTGCTGAGCCCATTGCTGGGACTGGAGAATGGTTAGTTTCTTTGAGAAAAACTCCCAGAGAGGGTCAGGGTCTTGGCACAGCAGTCAAATCAAAGCGTGTCTTGTCCTTAGTCTGTTTGCAACATGTATTTCTTTTCTGAGTAATAGGCCCATCAAGGCATCTTATCTTTTTATAGCCTTGTTTCATCCTCCAGTTTCCTAGGATCTGTAAGAAAACTTCAAAGGTGAATAATTATTAGACAACCGTGGCTCTATTCTCATTACATGCCCTACCCTTCCCCACTATCACTAAGAGCTAAAAAAAAGTTTCTGGTAGCCAAAATAGATATTACAAAAAACAATGTAGTAAAGCGCATGCATTTTATTTATAGGAGAGCATTCCCCCTGTAAATTCTTCTCTGGAGCTTACATGTACTTGTTTTAGAGATTACTCTAACAGTGTAGCTACCCGGATTCTTCGTCCACAGAAGATTAGAAGCAACAAATCTCTATAGCATCTAGGCTTTAGCAAAACAATCAAGCTAAGAAACATTTATTTAATGTGCAAACTTGAATTGGGAGTTGTCAGAGTTTCTTGGGCCTCTCACTGAAATTGGGTGACAAAGGAAGGAAAGAAAAGTGGCAGTTGTGTAATGGAAAAGTCTGTAAGTGAGAGAAAGGATGTTTGGTTTCCTATTTATTTTGTGATTGACACTGTGAAAATCACACAATCCCAGTTTGCTACCCAATCTGTGAAATGGAGGTGCAGGGTGTTCTCCCCAGGGTGATCTTGAGAATCCCTGGAGAAAGTGAATTCAGAGTTGAAACAAAGGCCCAATGACAAAAATAGGGTTAAATAGTTTAAATGGAGGAAGCCCATAAAAGCATTTGTATATATTTTATATTTACTAAAATAAGACTATAAAAATGGAACATTGAATTAAGATTTCATTAGTAATTATTCATAACAGAATTGAGAAAGAAGCAGTAAGAATAGAGGGGAAAGGTAGAGTAGATGGCGGAAGTAACGTTTCTGTGATGTAAGCAATCAGAGCCGTGGGGCCCTGCTCCTGGGAGCTGGAGCAGAAGGGGCCAAGGAGCCTAGAACCGCTAGAGTCAGTGTGCTATGGCTCGGACTGCTCCTAGGCCAGGAAGAAGCATCCCAGTACACAGGAAGGTGCCTTTTGTCTACCAACAGTCCTTTCGCACTCTGTCACTCCACCCATAAAGAGGCTCAAACTGGGGTGAAAAATACTGACAGCTTGATATTTTAAAAGTTGTAAACTAGTGAAACTTCTACAGAGAATAAGTTCCATTTGCCATCCCTAGCTCATGTTTCAGTCTCTCTTTCCCTGCAGAATCTTGAGTTGGTGCTTTAAACAAAGAAGCAAAATGTCTGCATAAGCAAAGGAAATTACTCAGGTGTTATTCTGTTAAAGTAAAACCCAGAGACCATATAGTCTTGCCAATCACCTTAACAGCTGCAAGTAGATTTCATACATGTTGATTTTATGGTATGCTGTGAATCACCATCTGCAGATATATCATCACAATTCTCCCGTTTCTGAAAAAGAGATTTATAATTTGGTGCTAAAGAATTTGGAGTGGAGAAGGGCTTATGGTGATGTTGCCTTTGCTATCTACCTCCCAAGTGACAGAGAGAATTATACATGAGATTTTGCATGAAAGGATTTTGGAAAATAGAAGGTCTGAAGAAAGGATATTCTGTGTTATTATTAGTCTTCTCATTTCCATAGAGAGGTGAAAAATTTCAATTTCAATAGAAAGGAGAAGCGATGCTTAATGCCCACAGTTAGAATACTTTAGAATCGGTGACCAGTAAGGTCTTACTTAATATATAACAAAAAAGGATTTTTGGTTTACCTTAGATACTGTTGATAATTCATTTTCGTAGGAAGAGCAACAGCATGTAATATGTGGAAAATGCACTGTTTGGGAGTGCTTTCCATTTCCCAGACATGAAACTTTGGAAAGGTCATTAACCAATCTGATTCTTGGCTTTCCTACTATAAAATTTGTATATATGTTCAGTTTTTTGTATCACAAACAAACTAAAAATTGTAATGGTTTATTTTTATTTTTAAATATATTTTTATTGATTTCAGAGCAGAAGAGAGAGAGATAGAGAAACATCAATGATGAGAGAGAATCATTGATCTAGCTGCATGCCCCACACTGGGACTTGAGCCCACAACCTGGTAATATGCCCTGACTGGGAATCAAACTGTGATCTCCTAGTTCATCGGTCAGTGCCCAGCTACTGACCAATGCTGGCTGGGCCATTATTTTTACTTAAGATACATGTCTACTGATGTGTGACTCAGCTGCAGTTCCACTCCAGCTGTGTTTCCTGTTTCTTATTCCCAGACCTAGACTGAAAGGATAACCCTTATAAGGAACATGCCTGGTATCATGGCTGAAAGGACAGGAGAGCTGGTGGATGCCTCTTCTAGCTTTTGCATAGTCCTGGCGTAGGCCATGTCCTATGCCACCATCATTCCATGACCAAAGAGAATCACATGGCTAAGGACAGCATTAGTGGAGCAAGGAAAAACACTCTTCCCACAACCAGCCAGAAAAATCACATAATCCTCTTAGAGAGGAGGCTAGAGGTGAAAAGAGGCATGATATTGACAGAACAGACACACAGACCAATGGAACAGGAGTGAGATCCCAGAAATAAACCCACATATAATAAGGCAAGTAATTTTTTACAAGTGCCAAAAACATGCAGTGGAAAAAAAGAAAGTCTCTTCAATAAATGATGCTGGGAAAATTGGAAAGCCTCATGCAAAAGAATGAAACTAGATTGCTATTTTCACCATGCACAAAAATTAACTCAAAATGGATCAAAGGCCTAAAGGTAAGACCTGAAACAATAAAATACATAGAAGAAATAATGGTTACCAAATTTGGACCTTAGTTTTAGAGAGAATTTTATAAATTTTACCTCAAAGGCAAAGGGAGTAAAATCAAAAATTAATGAATGGGACTAGATCAAATTAAAAAGCTTCTGCACTGTAAAAGAGACTATCATCAAAAAAACAGGCAAACAATTGAATGGGAAATATATTTTCAAACATCATCTTTGAAGTGTCCAAAATATATAAAGAGCTCATACAACTTAACAGCAAACACAATCCAATTAAAATGGACAGAGGATATATATATATATATAGGAATAATATTGCCATTTGCAACAACATGGATGAAACTTGAAAATATCATGCTAAATGAAGTAAGAAAGATAGAAAAAGTTCAGAACCATGTGATTTCACTCATCCTAATATATAAAAACCTTGGGTCCATCACATCCACAATGACCAGGAGACTCAACCAACCAAAAATCAGTCCTGCAGTCAGTGCAGGGTTGCGGTGGTGACCCAGCACTGACTGCTATGGCTGTACGAACAGTGATCCAGCACTGACTGTTATGGCTGTAGGCACAGTGACCCAGCACTGACTGCTATGGCTGTAGGCACAGTGACCCAGCACTGACTGCTGAGGGGGCTGCAAATCAGTCCTGGAGAGAGGCCTGAAGAGGGAAGCAGAGTCTATAATCTGTAGCCTCTATGGCAGCTTGACTCTCTCTTTATCTCCAGGCCTGGTCAGTAGCCACACTTCCATTTCTCTCCAGGCCTCCATGGAGCTGCTGCTCAGCCCCACCTTTTTGATCAGGCCCCATTGATAGGCCCAGAGACGCTGACTGGCATAGAAACTGACCAATCAGAACCAAACTGGCTGCCAGAGGAGGGCAGTTGGAGGCTAGATTAGGCCTGCAGGAGAGGGCGGTTGGGGGCGATCAGGCAGGCAGATGCAGTTGGGGGTGTTTAGGCCAGCAGGGGAGAGCAGTAGGGGGTGATATCAGGCCAGCAGGGAAGGGCCATTGGGACAAAATCAGGTTGGCAGGAGAGGACAATTGGGGGCCATCAGTCCAGCAGGGGAAGGCAGTTGGAGGTGACTAGGCCAGCAGGGGCTGGTAGTTGGGCGTGATTGGGCTGGGAGGGGAGCAGTTAGGTGTTAATCAGGCTGGCATAGAAGCGTTAAGGGGTGATCAGGCTGGCAGGCAGAAGTGATTAGGGGTAATCAGGCAGGCAGGCAGGTTAATGGTTAGGAGCCAGTAGTCCCAGATTGTGAGAGGGATGTCTGACTGCTAATTTAGGCCCAATCCCTGTAAGATTGGGCCTAAACTACCAGTCCCCTGAGCGGTCCCAAATTGGAGAAGGTGCAGTCTTTGCTGAGGAACACCACCCCTAGTGCATGAATTTTATGCACTGGGCCTCTACTGTGGTATATAAAACTGAAAATAACAATACAAACAAAAACTCCTAAGTACAGTATTATGGTGGTTCCTGGTGGGAAAGGGGAGTGAGGGGGTGGTGGAAAAGATTAAAGAGAGTCAAATATATGGTGACAGGAGACTCGACTTTGGGTGGTGAACACACAATGCAATATATAGATGATGTATCTTAGAATTGTACATTTGAAACTTATATAATTTTATTAACCATTGTCATCCCAATAAATTTAAAATAAATTTTAGAAAGAAAAGCAAAAAAAATTTAAAAAATGAAGGGGTGCATATACCTACTTAGTGATACAAACCTTTGTGGTTATCAAATAAAGAAAGATTTATGAAAGTGTGTTGTAATCTAGTGGATTCTCTACTAATATAAGATTATCAGTGTTGAACAGTGCCTTTTTATTATTACTTACTTGGGGGATCAATTTCTTACATATCATTAAAACCCACCACTTCTTCATTCTTACTACAAACCTTTATAAAGTTTTTAACCATTTCAGTTGTAGTTTTTTTTTTTAATTTTTGCCTTTTTACATTCATGTTTTTAAAACATTACAAATATAGCCCTATCTGGTTTGGCTCTGTGGATAGAGCAGCATCGGATTGCAGACTGAAGGGTCCCAGGTTCAATTCTGGTCAAGGGCACATAGGGCTCCATTAGGGGGTCTGCAGGAAGCAGCCGATCAATGATTCTCTCTCATCACTGATGTTTCTATATCTTTCTCCCTCTCCTTTCCTCTCTGAAAGCAATAAAAATATATTTTAAAAATAAGATGTTACAAGTATAATTATTTATATTTTCCATGATAATTATATTAAACCTCTTTCAAGAACTTCTTGGGTATTCAGAAGGTTACTGATTTTTTCCCCTTTCTAATTAAAGTAATAAAGTTCTCGTGTAGGAAATGTGGAAAATTTTTCAAAATAAAGAAGAAATTTAAAACAACAATATTCAACTATCTATCTTAATACACACATTTGTATAGATGTACAAATACTAACATTACCAAATTGGCCACCTAATAAATATATAATTTTGGGATTTTTTTTCCTCTTTATGCTGGTGGATTATTAAATATATTTTATAGATTATTAAACATGAATTTTAAACATGAATTTTACATTTTAATATGCAATGCTTACATAATTATGAAATCCAACACTAAAGCAAGCATTCATACATGTACTACCCAACCTGAGAATTAGGCTTGCAACACCCTGGAAGTCTCCTGTGTGCTGCCCCTTTGCACCCTTGGGGACCCCTGGCCTCAAGGTTGTATATTCTCAATTGCTTGTGTGTGTGTGTGTGTGTGTGTGTGTGTGTTCACATATATATCTCCAAACAGTATATTGCTATAGCTTGATTTAAAGTTTTATACAAATGGTATTATACTGCATTATACTTAGCAGTGAAATGAGTATTACAAAATAGTTTAAACTGTTCTCTACTATTAGGTATTTAGAGATTTTTCTGCTTTTTTTTATCTTTACAAAGAAGTTCATTAATCTGTGTGTATATACCCAATTATTATTTTTTAAATATATTTTATTGATTTTTTACAAAGAGGAAGAGAGAGGGATAGAGACTTAGAAACATCAATGAGAGAGAAACATCGATCAGCTGCCTCCTGCACACCCACTTCTGGGGATGTGCCCACAACCAAGGTACATGCCCTTGACCAGAATCGAACCTGGGACCTTTCAGTCCACAGTCCGATGCTCTATCCACTGAGCAAAACCGGTTTTGGTCCCAATTACTTTCTTGGGAATAATTTCTGGAAATGAAATTGCTGGTTTAAAGTGTCAACACTTTTAAGGATTTTTTTTTATAACCGTACATCAGAAAATATGTCCATGTTAAAGATTTTAATAAAACAATTCAAACTTACCTGGCAGATAATTATAATAGTACACCCTAAATAGCTTTTCATTTTTAATGGCAACAAGAAACACAAATGTCCCAGTGGCTTATCAAGTTAAATATCCAAAGCAAACTTACTCAGTATGTATGACTCCCTGAAATATTTTCTGTTCTGTCACAGTGCGATATTACTATCCTCTTAGTTCCTAAGGCTAGAAACTTTAAAGACACCCTCTCTCTACTTCTCACCTCCACTTCAGCCACCCTACACTTCCCCTCAGTCAGTCCTCAAGTCCTGCTAGTTCTGTCTCTACACTGTTCCTCAAATCCATCCCTCCCCTTCCATTCTCACAAGCATTGCTCTGATTCAAGCCCTGCTAATCTATCATGTGGACCATTATGCAGCCTCTTAACTGGTCTCCAACCAGTCTTTAGTCTCATGCCTCTCTAATATGTCCTTCATGCTGTTATTTTCTCAAAACACAGACTTGTCTTTAAAACTGATACCCCAAATCTCTGGAAGCTCTCCATTATCCACATGATAAAATCCGCACTCCTTAGTTAAAGCCCTTGATCTAATTTAACCTCTCTCCAGCTTTGTGTCCTCGCGATTCACCCTCCCCACCTGACCCATCCCAAGAACATTGTGTTTTATATTCTAGCCAGCCTGGCCTACTTGCTCCTTATATGTTTTCCTATGTTCTCCATGTACTTGTTCCTTTCTCAACCTACAATACTCCTCCTCTTCTATCCTCCCTGTTGAAATGCTACTCATGCTTCAAGGTTCCACTGAAATACCAGCTTCTCCATGGAGTTTAACATCAATGTAAGTCATCATAGTTATATGTAGATGAGTCAGGCATGCTTGTGTCTCTTGAAGTACTTTGAATGTCAAATTGTGAAAAATATATTTTATTTGCTGGATGGAAAATGCTGGGTAGAAAAAGAAGAGCACCAACTATTTTAAATACATCACTTACAATAAATAAAAGACTAAAATGTGTGTGTGTGTGTGTGTGTGTGTGTGTGTGTGTGTGTATACACACATATGGACAGATACAGAGACTGTTAGGAATATTTGAGTTACAATTCTTTTTGGAATCAGGCAGGATGATTACTTTAAAATTAATTTTATAATTAAACTCATCAGGTTTATTTTATCTGTGAAGATGCAAGCTTGGACTTTCACAGATGTCCATTTTAAGACTTAGCCCCCGTTTGGTCCAGCTGCATCCTCTTCCCTGTTCCAGTGCTGACTGCTGAGCTGGAGGGGCCTGTTCCTTGCCAGATCTATCTAGTCAAAGTGACAGGCAGTTGACAGTCCCTTGAACTGTAAAAGGAAAATACTGTACTATCATCCACTGTTAAATGGATGGTAGATGATCTTCAAGGTCCTTTCCAGCTCTCATATTCTGAGATACCTTTTGATCATGAGACAGAAAAATGCTTAAGGACAAAGGAAAGTACTGATTTGTTCTCTATTCTAGCACCTTCACTGATGTCAAGTAGCCAATTGTACCTTTTATTAACTCTGAACTGCCAAAATGTACTGTATGGGGATTTAGTACATTTGGCTCTGGACCCAAGTGTACCACTATCTTTGTGGCCTGGGCGTGCCACTTTCTGTCATCGGGCTTGTATTTGCTTATCTGAGAAGTGATAAAGGTTTAGACTAGATGTTCTGTGAGGTTCCTTGCAGTTTTCCCATAATTTTATAACTGGTGTATGTAATGTGCCCAAGGACTTTTTACCTTAGAATCTCTTTCCTGAATTTCAAAGTTAAGATATCAGTAGAATGGAACTAGTCACAAAATATTTTTCTCTTCACAAAATACTGTAGATAGCAAAGTGGAGTGGGTATGGGTAGCAGAGGAGTATCTTGGTTCCATCATTTCTACTTACCATGATATTTGTTCTCTTATAGTAGATATTTCTCAAGTCTTAAAATTATTACCAGTGGTAAGGTAAACCAAAAATTTTGAAGATACCTTGTAGGAAATTAAGATCTTGGAGTAGGTTTCAAATATGCATACTAATTCAGATCAGTCTAGTAAGTAGTACAAAATATCTCAAAATATATGAACTCTAAAAATCATAACGGACTTCCTTTCTTAAGACAGACTACAAAGTCTTACTGAAGAAGAAGGCCCCATTTTATTTCCAAGGGACAAGCCACTATTTGATATATGAGACTTGATTCCAGTTCTAGCAAACGTAATTGTTACTGCTTAAACAAGTATTTCTTTTCTAGTAATTATATTTCTTTTTCATTTTGATGGATAGTCATAAATATTAACCACCAACAGTGCAGGAATAATTTATATTCAAATTGTCAGACATTACTCTGTGAACACATAAAATAATTTACATTTATTTAGAACCTTTTCTCCTAAAGTGCTCTACATATATTTCTCTATAATCTGATTACAACCTCTATATAGGACTCCCACCTGAAATAAGGCAGCAACCAAAGTAATTAAAGTATACAACTTCAAAAAATACATAGACAAAAGAAATAAATGTATTTCATTTGTTCCTATATGGTCTTATGCCTATAGGATTGGAGAATCCATGTTGACCAAATGCACCAGCACAAAAGTGGAATTGAATCTGCTCTAAAGGAGACCAAGGTATGTGAATATACATTGACTCTTCTGTGGAACACCTATTAAGGGAGAACATGAAAGAAAAAAGACACAAATCTCGCCCTTGAGGAGCTTATTATTTGGATGTAACATATTATATTTCCACAGCCCAACACACTTAAACCAACTGAAGAAAGGTAACTTTATATAAAAGTGGAATAATATATATTACATTACATGTTATTAGATATGTAGTTAATATATATCTATAATAATAAAAGAGTAATATGCTAATTTGACCGGGAGAACTTCTGGACATCCTTCCAGACAAAGCCATGGTGGTGGGGCCGAGGCAGAGGCAGTTAGGGATGATCAGGCTGGTGGGAGAGGGCAGTTGGGGGCTATTAGGCTGGCAGGGGGGAAGTTGGGAGCAATCAGGCCAGCAGAGGGGCAGTTGGGCATGATCAAGCTGTTGGAGGTGGGCAGTTGTGGGCAAAAAGGCCGGCAAGGGAGGAAGTTGTGGGCGTGCAGGCCGGCAAGGGGGGGAGGTGGGAGGGAGGGCAGTTGGGGGTGAGCAGGCCAGCAAGGGGAGGGGGGTAGTTGGGGGCAATCAAGCTAATGGGAGGGCAGTTAGGGGCAAGCTGGCTGGCAGGGGGCAGTTGGGAGCAATTCGGCCAATGGGGTGGGGGTGGGGGATTGGAAGTGAGAGGGGTAGGGGGGCAATTGGGTGTGAGCAGGCCAGCAGGGGGAGACAGTGGGGGGTGATTAGGCCAGCAGGGGGAGCAGTTGTGGGCTAGCAGGCCAGGGTAGTTGTGGGTGAGCAGGCCAGCGGGTGGTGAAGTTGGGTGCAAGGAGGCTGGCAGAGGGGGGCAGTTGGGAGTGATTAGGCTGATGAGGGTGGCAGTTAGGGGCAAACTGGCTGGCAGGGAAGAGCAGTTAGGGGTGACCGTGCTGGCAGGGGAGGACAGTTGGGGGTGATTGGGCCAGCAGGGAAGGGCAGTTGGGGGCGACCAGGCCAACAGGGAAGGGCAGTTGGGGAGGACCAGGCCTGCAAGGAAGGGAAGATGGGGGCAACCCAGTCAGCAGGGAAAGCAGTTGGGGGTGACTGGGATGGCAGGAGAGGGCAATTGGGGAGGACCAGGCCTGCAGGGGAGGGCAGTTGGAGTGATAAGGCATGCAGGAGTGGGAAGTTGGGAGTGATCAGGCCGGCAGGGGAGGGTAGCTGGGGGCGACCTGGCCAGTAGGGGCAGGCAGTTGAGGGCAACCCTATCAGCAGGGGAGGCAGTTGGAGGTGACCAGGCTGACAGGGGAGGGTAGTTGGGAGTTACACAGCTGGCAGGGAAGGGCAATTGGGGGTGACCAGGCCAGCAGGGGATGGCAGTTATGGGTGTCCAGGCTAGCAGGGGAGGGTAGTTGGGGGCAATTGGGCCGGCAGGGGAGGGCAGTTGGGGGTGACTGGGCTTTCAGGGGAGCAGTTTGGCATCAATCAGGCTGGCATGGGAGTGGTTAGGGGGTGATCAGGCTGACAGGCAGAAGGGGTTAGGGGCAATCAGGAAGGCAGGCAGGCTAGTGGTTAGGAGCCAGCAGTCCCGGATTGTGAGAGGGATGTCTGACTGCTGGTTTTTCATTCCTGTGGGATTGGGCCTAAACTGACAGTTGGACATCCCCAAGGGGTCCCATATTGGAGAGGGTGCAGGCTGGGCTGAGGAACCCCCCACACACACACCAGGCCCCAGAGTACAAATTTCGTGCACCAGGCCTCTAATATATATATATATATATATATATATATATCTGTATATATGAAAGGTTAATATGAAAAGTGTCCCTGTAGGAGTTCCAATGGGAAACCAGGAGTTCTATCTCTCACTATGATATATGCTGACCACCCGGGGCAATGTGGAATGAAGGAAGGCCACAGGCAGCAGCCAATAGCCAGGGAAGGGAGGCCCCAGCCAGTAGCCTGCAGCTAGGGAATGGAGGCCCTGCTTGGCACCCGACAGCTGGGGAAGGGAGGCCTTGGCTGGCAGCCAGAAGGATGGCCCTAATCAGCCCTAATTGCCAGACAGGCCTAGGGATCTGCCCGTGCATGAATTTAGTGCACTGGCTTCTAGTACAATAATGAAAGTGTAACATGCTCATTAGATTGGACATCCTTCCTTCTGGACAAATCGGCAGCAGACAGGGGCCAAGGCAGAGGCTGCAAAGGTCCATGGCCATGGCAATAGGTGGAAGACGTGGGCTGTGGGCTGAGGCCTAAGCAATCAGTAGGACATTCTCCAAGAGCTCCCAGACTGTGAGAGGGCACAGGCCAGGCTGAAGGACCCTCAGCCAAGTACACAAAATTTATGCACTGGGCCTCTAGTGTGTGTACACCAATAAAAGGAAGGATGCAAATTGACTGTACCTTCACGACATCCACCAGCCAATCAGGAGTGAGTATGCAAAGTAATCCAACAAAGATGTCAAATTAATTTGCATATACAGTTGCCAAGTGGCCGGGGCGTTCTGCATAGCCTCAGCTACTCCAGGCCTGTGGGCAGCATAGGAAGGTAGAAAGGCGGCTCTGGACCAGAGCACAAATCTTTGTGCATCAGGCCTCTATTTTATATATATATAATCAGAGAGAAACATTTCATGATTCAGATTCCTCTCTGAATCCCAAGGAATAGCAGAGTGCCATGCCAGTCCGGCCTAGAATCCACAGCTTCCCCAGGCTCGCTGCTCTTCCAGAAATAAGGACTTTTAGAATATACCACAAACAAGCAAAATTTGAATGAGAATTTGTGGTTCTCAGACTAGAGCTATGTTTAATGATCTAGTTCCAATGGACTATTCCAATCTTGTTTGAATTGTGTTAGAAGAAAGTCATGTTATTCCCTTACCTACTTGTATTATGAACTTCACATAAAGCAAATTTCACTCACATCTAGATATGCATAAAAATGAATGAATTGACTAACACTGCCAGGTGCCATTTTATTTTAATATTCTGAAAATTGGCTATATTTCTCACTGCAGACTTCTTTTGTTATTAAAAATTTTAAACTGTCTTCTTTATCACAAGTGGTTGAGGATTTGTGGGATGGATTGAGGGAAATTTAATCCATTTTAAACTTGTTTATTTTTGAAAAATACATGAAATTTTTTATCTACTAAAGTCACATGGAATTTCTAGGGATTTTTGGACAAACTCCATAATGAAATTGGAAGGACTCTGGAGAAGATCGGCAGCCGAGAAAAGTATATCAATAGTCAGCTTGAACACTTGGTTCAAGAATATCGTGCAGCTCAAGCTCAGCTGAGTGAGGTAACTTAAGAATGATATCCAGGGATTTATTCTAATTAATAACCCTAATCCTTAAGCTTGACACAGCACTTTTCATCGGAAAATTGTGAAATGTATTTCACAAACATCAATGAAATATGTCCATACTTAACATTGTTGACAGCTTCTTGGAAACTGCGATTTTAAGCAAAATGATGTGTAAACAAAACAAATTTTTTGCCATAGGCTAATTGATGTACAGAACTGTGCCGTAGAACTTAACTCTTGTTTCTATCAATTAGCTTAGGGTAAAATTGGTTAAGACCACAGTTTCCAAGAGCCTATCAGATGGACAACATTAAGTTGAGGACTTACTGTATACGGATTCTCTGCCCACTTTAGAAAGCAAGTGAGACAATAAAACTTGTCATCTCCATATTACATGTGATCTTTAAATGAATTTCTTCATTTGATTTAAATAAATGAAGGCATATATTTTTGGGAATATGACTTAGAACAGGAACAAGCTATCAGGACAGCTAGTTTTGTTTCTATCTGCTGTTAATGTACCATATGAGTGGGAGGATGAAGAATAGTTTGCATTTACATATGTCAGAGGAAAAAGACATTCTTGCCATAATGACTTACAACCATGTAATAAGCAATATGAAAGCAAGGCACGATCAAAGACAAGCAGATTAATTAATGAAATGAGCAAATTTTTTAATCTTTTCAAAGTTTTAGAATTTCAACCAAAAAATAAAGCCTTCAGCCTTTGAAAGCAGCAGTTATTGTCCCAGAAGTGGGGATCTAAAGGCTTTCCTTTGAGATTTATGCCCCCTCCTTCCTGATGTTGAAGAAGAATAGTAAGAACACTTGCAATTGTTGGTTGAAGGCATATATTTTTTCTGTCAGCAAACAAGGTTAAGGGAGAAAACTATGGAAATAAACTTAACATACTTCTGTACTTTCAGAAGTTCTCAAAGACCAAGCAGAAAGTAATCTTTACCTTTTTATTGTTATTTGTTTAATTATTTCTTCATATACACATCTATTCATGAATACCTTTAAAATGCTGTAGAAGTCTGACTAAAGCCACCAGGTATCTCTCAAACTTTGCTATTAAATAATTGATAGTTAAATTAGCTCCCCCAAACATATTGCATACTGTCATACTGTTTGTTAATCCTTATTAATTGCTCATCCTGATGCTCTATTATGATTGATTTTTTTAAAACTGGTTTTCTCTACATAGCACACAAATTAGATTGACCAAGAGCCTCTCTCCTAAACTGTAAAATAATGGCTGAAGACAGTTTTTATTGTGAACCATGCCCGTACCAGTTACATAGACAATATGTGAAGGTTAAAGTAGTTTATCATTTTATAGTGCTTTATTTAAATACATTAAGGACATAAAATAACTACAGTTAAATGTCACTTCCACAAATGTGCTAAAAAATGAGGGGAGGATTGTCACAAAATGATATGCAGAAATAGCAAACACCAGGAGGTCATATTTAAGTAATCTGTTTCTGTGGTGAATTTGTCATTAAACAAAATGTTTTCTCTCTCAGGCAAGGGAGCGATACCAGCAAGGAAATGGCGGAGTGACTGAGAGGACCAGACTGCTGTCTGAGGTACATGCTGTGTGCTCTTGCAGACTCCTCACCCATTACTGGAGCCAGCTGTTCAGAGCCCTGACACTTTAATATTGCTACACCTTGTGTTGTTTCAATAATTATTTCTGTGGCTTTGAATTTTTTATTTAGGAGAAATTTTCTAATTTTTTTAATCAATGAATCAATTATGTATGTATATTCTACTTGTTTCCATAAACTGCCTGAAGTTCTATTAAGTTGAACATAAAACCTGATGATAATATTAGCAAATTTATAACCTTCCTTAACTTTCTTAAACATAATGATTATACTAGATATATAGAAGAGTAGGTAGAACATTGGCTTAAATATCTATAACAGCTTTTAATGTTAGTCTGCAAGATCCAAGACTTGTTTTCAGTGATCATTGATAATGTGTATGTGATACTGAGTATTTCTCTCTCTACAAATTGGGAGTGGCATGGAACCCTTGCCTTCTGAGAACTGTTGGAAAAAAATAGTATATTTATTTTTTATCATCTTGAAAGAGAACTAAAACCTAATATATGTTCCCATTTTTTTCACTGAAGAGCTGAGAGAGAAAAAAATACCTTTAATAAGGTTAGTAGCCAATGCGGAACTAAAATCCACGATTATCTTTTATTACAATCCAGTATAATTGTCACAAACTTTTCTATATAATACAATTAAGCCTCTTATATAGACATTATTTGAGAAGTAAATGGTTATTTTAAAATATAAAAAAAATATCACTTTGAAAATATTTATACTTTAATCGTGTGGAGCTTCTAGGCAAATTAAATATTATATAGAAATGAAGTGCTCACTGAGGTTGAGTAAATTAACACTTGAAGGGAGTCCAGGGAGTCATTCAATTCTTTCAGAGTGGATAGTTATCCTCAGTTGTAACATTTCAGGTGCTGGAAAAAATTAATTTGCTTTACTTGGATGATTACCTTCTTCCCAAGGAAGTTTTTACTCACTAGTATGATAAAAAAAATAATAATGATAAAGCCTACTAAATTACAATAATTATGCTTAGTTCTAGATTATATAAAAAAATTTATTTTTTTTCAAGATGGTATTTCCTACCTATGTCAATGCTATTTTAGATGTTTGTCAATAATAGTTGTATAATTTTGAGGATGTAGTTGTATAATTTTGAGTATTATGTGGAGTACAGATAAGAACCAATATGATAGCAGAGTATGTCTCTTGGAGTTCATGGTTTGGATAGAGCAGATAGAATATTTTTATACATAGCCATATGGTATACACATTATTTTTAGTGTGCTATAAAGATAAAGGTGGCATATTCGCTTATAAAACTGTAATGTTTAGAAAGATATCTCGTAAACCTTTAGAAATCCAAAAAATTTTTAGACTATTTATTCTATTTTAATTAATAACTGATTATTAGAGACTGGCAGGGTAGATGCTTTGAGATAACTATACTGAGTGGCCAGATTATTATGATCTCTGAATGCATAATAATCTGGCCACTCAGTGTGTGTGTGTGTGTGTGTGTGTGTGTGTGTGTGTGTGTGTATGAGGCCCAGTGCATGAATCTGTGCATTGGTTGGGTTCAGCCAGCCTCGCCAGGGCAAGGGGGTATGGGAGGTTAGCCAGCCTGCCTACTGGTTGAACTCCTGGTTGGTGGGACAATTTGCATATTAGCCTTTTATTATATAGGATGTACACTGAATGGCCAGATTATTATGTATTCAGAAATCATAATAATCTGGCCACTCAGTGTATAAGGTTTGAGAAAACATTTTAGTTTTTATTCTACTAGAGGCCCAATACATGAAAATTCATGCACTGGAGGGGAGAATGCCTCATCCCAGCCTGCCCCATCTCACAATTCAAGTCCCCTCAGGTGCAAGAGGCAATACTGTCATCAGGGAAAGGCAATGCCCCCATCACACCACTGCTGCTGACACTGCCGGCAGTGCAAGCCTCGGCCAGCCCTGGTTACCTGAACCTTGGGCGGCTCTGGGCGGCGGGGCAGCGGTCATTCGAGGCTTTCCCATGGCTTGGGCTGGCCCTGGGCAGCTGGGAAGCCAACATCCACGGTATGCCTGTGCCTTGGGTGTTGGCTGGGCAGCTGCCATCCGAGGTTTGCCTGCACCTCGGGCCAGCCCTGGGTAGCTGAGGGGCTGAGGAGACTGCGAGACTCTGGAGGCATGAGTGCAGAGCAGCTGGGCCCACCTGCGGGCAGGCCTGGCCTTGCCACGCACCTGCCACCCCGGCAGGGCTGAGTGGACTGGGCGCCACCATCTTTTGACTGTGGGCACCAACATCTTTTGAAGGGCATGACGGTCAATTAGCATATTCCCTTTGGCTCTGGGCGCCACAATCTTTGCAATGGGGTGAGAGTCAATTAGCATATTCCCTCTTTATTGGATAGGATCCTGTTACCACCTGCGAAAGTTACTGAGGACATAATTTCATGTACTTAACTTTAAGAGCACTCTCAGAAAATAAAAAAGCTTTGTATTGCTGCATACTTTATCTTATTCAAATTATATCCAAAATACTCCTAATATCTCTATAGTCTTTATGTTTATATTATTTCTAAGTTTTTTAATGCAGCCTTTAAAAATGTTGAAAGTTTACTAAAATTCATTGCTCATAAGAAAAAAAATGTTTTTTCAATGAAAGGTTACCGAAGAGCTAGAAAAGGTAAAGCAAGAAATGGAAGAAAAAGGTAGCAGTATGACTGATGGTGGTAAGTACACACTCATTTTAAGAAGAAAATGAGCAAGAGAAGACGGTATTAGTAAGTAGGTCATCTGCTTTTTAAAATGAATGTGTTAGGGAGAGGGACATGGAGCCAAAATAATGTCTGATAGTATGCTGTTTTCCTTATAAATTAGCTGAGAAGAGCCATTTTAATTATATGTAGGGTTTTTTTCTATTTAAATGAAGTGGGAAATATTTATGCACTTTGTTGTGTCAATTTAAACAAATATTTTGTTCTTTTTTTGTCAAATGAGATTAATTATCCCATTTTATGTACAAAAGAGCACTAAATAAATGACACACAGGCAGTGATCTGGTGACCTCTGTTTTTGTTGTTGGTTTTTTTTCCTTTTCCCCAGTAGACCTGACTGGACAGAGGTCAAATAGAGAATTAATAATCCTTCAGTAATCCTCCTCCATCATGAGCTAGTTATTTTGACCTGGCCCAGTAGTGATTGCCAAAGGCCCTTCTATGCTCTAGAAAGATTTTCTAGTGATACCAGAGGCCCCATGAATGAAATTCATGCAAGAGGCTCGTCCCTCGCAGCTCCAACTTCATCCGGAAGGTGGTCCAGATGATCAATCTGCTGTTCTATCTAATTTACATATTAGCTCTTTATTATATAGGATATACTAAGCCATTTTTCAAAAGGCGATTCATAGGGGTTTTGCAGTATGGTTGAATAAACCCATTATATCTCAAAAATAATAGTTTCTTTTCTTTTTCTTCCACTGCATCCCTTTCCTTTCAGACATATGTACCAATCCATAAAAACTTGAAGACATCCCTAAGCCACCTGTTTAGCTACTCTTTTCGTAGAAAAGACAGGAAGTTCAGCCTTAGTACTTCAAATCCTGTGTCATTTCCCAACCTATAAATCTCAGGTGGTTAAAATGCCACAGCAAAATGGTGTGAATGTCAGTAAGGTGTTGGCTTTTTTTAACCCTATTTTTGGCTTAAGACAAAGTGGGGGAAGTGTTATACAACTCTGTATTATTATGCTACTCCAAATAAATATTTTTATTCCATGTTATTTTCATTCTGCAGCTCCTTTGGTAAAGATTAAACAGAGCTTAACAAAGCTGAAGCAGGAAACTGTTCAGATGGACATTAGAATCGGTGTTGTGGAACACACATTGCTCCAATCACAGCTGAAGGAGAAATCAAACATGACTAGGGACATGCATGCAACAATCATTCCAGAATCTGCAATGGGTTCTTATTAAAACATGTTCGTGTGGTGTTTTTTGTGTGCTTCTGATTAGTTGTTTTTTAATATCAAATCATATTACATGTTGCATTTTCAAAACACAATTATAACTCTTAAAGCATGTTCAATGAATATTTTTATATACACACACATATTGTATCATGGTGATTATGGATGGTTCAAGCCTTAAAATGAATATAGTATTTAATAAAGTATTGAAAAATTATCACTTTCAAAGCAGCTTTAATTAATCATTAAATATGTTAAAATCCCCACTCATTGCTTCATTCTTTTTCTTGTTTCTGTGTAAGCCGGTGTGTGTGACATATGCTTTCTGTAGCTCTGTTGCTGTTCTCACTACATGGACCTCCGACACAGGCTGGCCAACTTTAGGTTGGTCACCTCTGAGAGATCACAGGTGCATCTGCACCGAGAGGCAGCTAACAACCCAGACTTCCATTGCATCAACTTTATGGTTACTTGAAATTACTTAAGAAAAAACTTCAATGTCCTTATTAACATTTGAAGTTTATTACTTAGCATGAGTGTTTCATGACTAAACGGTTTTATATTTTCTATGATTTAAGGCCACCTAATAAGTAACTATTTCAGTCATGTTGACTCTTTTTTTTACAGTGACAAAAAGGTATATACATCATCACTTTATTCTGTGGTATTGGAATAATTTTGTAGTTGAAGGAGAGACAGTAAGTCACATGCAGATCAGCATCCTCGTCCCGGTGATGGTTAAACACCCTACTGAGTGGCTTTGTAAACCAGGACTTCTAAATGGCAAACTAAGCAACATTAGAGTGAGCAGATTTACAGCAAAGGGAAACTGGTAGAGGAGCACAACCACGAGACAGCCCACATTTATTTATTTAGAAAGCTCTGGTGGTAAATTTTGATAAGAATACTATGTATAGAACAACAAAAATAGTAAAATCCCTTTCTCATCCTTTATCTTGGTGTTTTCTGCCTCAATTGTTTTTTAGCCTTTACTTTCTAGACATATACTCCTACACTCTTTTTCTTTCCTTCAAACTCTTGTTTAAATTAGATAAAAGAAAATTTATGTGTAAGTTCTGTTAGTCAAGAGGGTGGTATTCAATACAATGGCAAATAATCTGGTTTAATGTATAAAGAAGAGGGGGAATGCATCATGTGATAATAGGCAGTTTGAGAGAGTCCCAACTTTCCCCCTTTCTTTGTGGTTATTGGGAGGGACATAGTAAAATGGAACTTAACTTTGGTCTCACAAGCAAACATTGATTCCCCTAGAGTTTATTTGCATAGGTATTGTCATAGCTAAGCGGTTTTTTGATGAATGCAATCAATGTAGAGGACCCTTCTAGATAAATCAGAGCTCTCCATAAAATGTATGTTTTCTAAGAAGCAAATTGTGTTGTTCATTTAATGCAAATACATAATAATCTAAGCACTCTCGGTGAGTAATGTGAGCAGCCCATTTTCACTTCCTTCTCGGAAATAATCCAGTTTACTTGGTTTGCTCTGGGGGCCCTCTCTCGGTTCCCAGAGAACACTGTGAATACCTCTAATGTAGAACTTACTGTACTGCATTAGAATTATTTCTTCTGCCTTCTCTTCTAGGTTAATCTTCTTGAGTGTAGAGAGAAAATCTTTTTCACTCCCGTATTTGTAACCAAGTGTGAGTTGGTAAGTGCATGGGTTATACTGTTCCAGAGTATCTCATAGCTCCTATTCTACAGCCTGGCAAGCGTAATGACTATGAGCTTGAAAGAGTTCCAAAATAATAATTATAAATGATAGGTTTTTCCCTGTGGTGGTAGATTGGAATTGGAAACATTAATATGAACTCATGTTTTTTTTCTTCATATATATAGGTTAATAGAAATACCTAGAAATTCATGTATTCATATATACATATATTTACTTTTGTCCTCTGATGGCCTAGAAGCAGTAACAGCCCAGTAACAATGAGACTACCTAGCATTCAGATATTGTTTTCTAAATTTTCTAAAAAAAAAAAAAAAAGGAGGGTGCTTCTTAGAAAAATTACTGATTCCTAGCCTGGAGCAGAGAAAGGACAAAATGAGCCTCAGATATCTTGCTCTGTTAAAAAGTAAGGCAATACTCAAAGAATGATGGGTAAATGACTAAGAAAAAACTAAGATTGAGGTATATTCCACAATCCAAACTGGGATAATTAAGCATGAAAGTAAAGGATTACAGTAATGAATTCCAATCCATAGAATAAAACAAGAAACCATGATATACAGATATATATAAATGAATCAAAGGGAGAAGAGAGAATCTTAAAAAGACCGCCAATGTAAGAGGAATATTATTTTTAGAAATCATCTGGTAACTGGCGAAACAAGATGGCGGCCTACGTAGTCTCCTAAACTGCGGCCTCATCAACAATTTGGAAAAAAGCAACAGCTAAAATCGAAAGGGATCACATCAGACCCACAGGAGAGCTAGTGGAATGGGATGGCTACAACTAGAGGGCAGGAAAAGCACCGCCGCCATGTTGAGTTTAAAGCCTCAAGGGAACCTGAGCCCCAACCGCCTCCATCGCAGCTGCCGCCAGTGAGGGAGGCCCACTGGGAGCAGAGCTCGTCTCGCCCCGGGCCCAGAGAGAGCTGCCTCGGAGCCTGGCCTCCACGTACACAGCTTTCCCGGCCTGCTCGCTGTGGGAACCTGCACCGAGCCTTGGCCGCACCTTCCACTCCCGCCCGGAGCAAGCTACCTTGGAGCTTGGCCTTCGCACCCACAGACCTCCCAGCCTGGCCTCCACGCCCGCAGCCTTTTCAGCCCACCACCCGCTGTGCTAGCGAGGGAGCCCGGCGCAGGGCCACAGCCACGCCTTCTGCTCTCAGCCCCAGCAAGCCCTCCGCTGGGCCGGCCCACTTGCTTGTGGAGTATAATGGAGGACTGAGAGGTTGTGCCCAGAGCACTCTTTGCGGCCTGGGACTCTGGACACCTAAACCCCAGGGGACTCTGAAAGCCAGAACGCGTGAAGTGTGGGTGGGGGAGGATACTGTGGCAGAGGCAGCCAGAGCCTCCCCATTCTTCCCCCTCGTCGTCGTTGTCCTCCTCCTTCTCCTCCTCCTTCTCCTCCTCCTCCTCGCAAGGCAGCAGCAGGCCAGGGCCCCTGGGGAGAATCAAAAAGGACCCTATCTGAATTGCTGGAGAGCTGGCAGAGAGGGAAATCTACAACTGAAAGAAGGAGAGGTGCCGCTGCCGCCATGTGGAGTTTAAAGCCGCAGCGGGGTCACCTCGGCCAGTGAGGGGGGCCCACCGAGAGCGGAGCCCTCCCTGCCCTGGGCCCAGGGAGCGGGCTGCCTCAGAGCCCAGCCTCTGCACCCACAGACTTCCCGGCCCGCCCACCTTGCTGGCGAGGGAGCCAGCACAGGGCCTCAGCTGCGCCTTGCGCTCTCGGCCTGAGCGAGGCCTTCGCCCATCTGTCTCCCGACTCCGGGCCTGGCTGGAGCCTCTGCAGAGTCCCCGAGAGCCAGCGCCAAGGCAGAGCATACTCATGGAGCGTGAAGGAGGACCGAGAGGTAGTACCCAAAACACTCTTTGCGGCCTGGGACTCTAAACACCTAAATCTGGGGGACACAAAACCTGAATCCCATCATGGGGAAGCATCAGATGAATCCAGTGGAGGGACACTGTAGAAAATGGCTTGTATTCTTAGAAAATGATAAGATCATAACAAAAAATACAGAAACTCTCTCAAGTTAGAGGAGACTAAAGGAACATTTTTAGATGTCCTGCATGAGGAAAAAATATTTTTGCTGTCATAAAGGACATTCTTGGGACAATAGGTAAAATTTGAATAAGGTTCATAGATTAATAGATTTAGTAGTGTGAAATCAGTGTTAATTATTTATACTTGTACTGTGGCCATGTAAGAAAATATTTGGAAACAAAGTAGAATTGTGTCAGCAGTTTACTCCCAAATGGTTTAGGGAAAAATATGTGTGTGTGTGTGTGTGTGTGTGTGTGTGTGTGTGTAACACATGTATATAGAGAAAAGGAGAATGATAAAGAATATATGGTGAACTGTTTAATGTTTGGGAATCTGGAGGGAGAATATATAGAAATTCATTGCACGTTTAAATAATTTTTTAAAATATGTATTTGTTGATTTCAGAGAGAGGAAGGGATAGGGCGAGAGAGAAACATCAATTATGAGAGAGAATAATTGATCAGCTGCCTCCTGCATGCCCCCCTATCAGGGAGCTAGCCCACAACCTGGACATGTGCCCTGCCTACAGCCTACCACCTGCTCCTTCCCATGACCTCCTACTGCATGGGTTGATGCACAGCCATTGAGCAACACTGGCCAGGCTCCATTGCATATTTTAAAATAATTTTTGTAAGTCTGAAATTATTTCAAAATGTAAATCTTAAAAAATAATGGTTCTTAGAAAGTATATATTTATATAGAAGTTAGTCTCCCTCTGATTCAAATAATCAACTGTTGAAGTAATATGACTTTTGGAATAAAATTATATAGCCCATTGAATACATCTTAAACATACAATTTTATAATCATTGATTCATTGATTATAAAACCAAGTAGAAACTTTTTTGAAAATTCTAAGGAAGTTTTTTTCCCTACTGCCCTTTAGTTTATCTATGTCAGCATTTACCATGACTTTTACACAAAAACAAAAGTTTCTGTAACCAGCAAATTTGAGAAAAGCTGTACAAGTGTCCTTTTCTTCATGCCTTCCTGCCTACATTGTGAATCCACAAGCAACAAATGTAGTTCCATTATTTTTTTCACAAATAGGTAACCACAGACTCTTAACAATGGAGAATGCAGATTTAGATAAATAAACATGTAAAATCAGTGTATAAATCTGAGATCATTCTCCAATCTTTGATTAGAACCAGCGGACCTACTTAGGAAAATAAGAGACACATGCCACACTGATTCATAACTCGCCTTGCTTAACAAACAGGCGGTGATCCTTGAATGGTTGGGAAACTTTGTACAGAACTTAGGATTTCATGGCCAAATGTTTTTCTTCTTAAAACATTTCTATGCCAACTCAAAAAAATTATATTGTTTCTCGAAGGCAGTCTTTATTATGACAATGCAGTTAAATGTAGTTAGACTGCACTTCCATGTTTTGAGGTCAGCTAGCATTGTCTGTCATAGCTTTATATTTTTGAAATGTTAATGTGACCAACAACCAAGTCATAAATCCTTAATTTTTGTATTTCAAAGGGAGGAATGGCATTTTAAAGGTTAAAAAAAAAAACTTGGATTCACTAGATTATTGGTGTTTTTTACAAGCATTTTTTTTTTTACGGGAGAGAGAAGAGCAAGAACCATGCTCATCTTAATGTCTATTAAATTACATATCTCAAGCATCAGCTTTCCATAATGTGTGCTTTTTTTTAAAGTATATTTTATTGATTTTTTACAGAGAGGAAGAGAGAGGGATAGAGAGTTAGAAATTCTCTCTCAGTGAGAGAGAATCATCGGATCAGCTGCCTCTTGCACACCCCCCACTGGAGATGTGCTTGCTCGCAACCAAGGTACATGCCCTTGACCAGAATCAAACCCGGGACCTTTCAGTCCTCAGGCCAACGCTCTATCCACTGAGACAAACTGGTTTCAGCCATCATGTGTGCTTTTAATACAGCTTTGAAGATTTCAGATCTGTGATTCACTGATTCACCATCAGTGCCTTATTTCAGGGTCCCTCTAGGCCCCTCTATATCTTGCTCTTACACTAAGTAGTACTACAACGACACCTCCAGTTGACAATCAGATCATAGCCTACAGCCCACCACCTGCTCCTTCCCATCCTCAACTTGAGAAATTGTCACACAGGCTTAAAGATCCATACATAGCCCTTTCTCTATGGGTCAGTGTAGTTAACAATTAGTGGAAAGCATTCTCTAGGCTAGCAACTTCTGAAGTTCCTAACTCTGGTTGGGCATCAAAATCAAATAGGAAATTTTTTTTAACAACATCCAATTTCCCAGCACTCTTCCCCCTCAATTTTTATTAAAGAGTTTCTGAGTGGGACTAGCGGGTGGTGTCAGAAAATTTAAAAAGCTCCTCTGGTGATTGCTCCAGCTAATCTGAGAATTCCTTTGAGAACCTACTCTAGAAATTTTCTCTGGTTATAAGTTCACAGATATAGCATCTTAGATCTGAAAAGTTCTTTAAAGAGGATCTAAACTAGTGTTACTTAAAGTGTGGCCTATAAACTGTCTTAACAGCCCCACCTGGGGCGATTTTTAATAAATGCCCTAGATTATTTAATATATGCTAGAGTTTATATATGCCCTAGATTATTTACTATATTCTAATATTAAAAACTGATACACACACAAAATCAATAGAAAGTGCCCCAAAAGGTTAGCTGGGCTAATTATTTACAAACCAAAGTTACAAACCACACGGTTCTCTGTAGTTCTCAGTGAAGTTTATAACAGTTCTGTGGGAATTTCAGTCCACAACACCTGTCACCCATTCTGTCCCATCTGCATCCCAAAGCCGTGTGATGCAGTCAAGTTCCAGTCAGGTCCAATGTCTCTTTTCCCCTAACCCCTGTATAAAGGCTTTTGCATAGAATAGTGCATGGGGAGTCCAGACACCTTGATTCCTCCCAAATCTGCTAGGAACTTTCTGCATGACTTTTAGGACAGCACTTATCCTCGGTGTCAAGATTTTTCTCCTGCAAAGTTGGGAAAAGACTAGAATATTTTGAATGCTTCCAGTCCCAATAGTGTGTGATTCAAATTTTTAGCAGGCTCTCTTCCACTGTTTGTAATAACTTGCCATGGAGTACCAGTTCCTAATTGCTGATTGTCAGAGATTCAGAAACTTTGAGAGCAGTTAAGCTGTTGGCAGCTTAAAACCAGCCCATAATGAGAATATTTACACCATGAAAATAGGAAACCGCTAAGAATTAGGGTTAAAAAGCAAAAAAAAACAACACAGAGAGCTGGTTCATCTGCATATGTATTATAATGTAACAGAGACCAGAACCAAATGCACTAAATATATAACGGAATGTTCCACCACAGTTTAAGGTAGACCATTATGGTACTAACTGAGTTACATCAGATTTCCAAATCGTTCTCAAAATCGTTAAGTCTCCATTAAGCTACTCAGTGTGTCACATGTGCATCCCCTGCACCATTTTATCGATGTTACTGGACTGTCTTCCTAACGAAAAACCCGGTTTCTCTTAGTGCCTCTCAAATCAATAGACTAAAGCAGGCCAAACATCTCCCTACACTATAGATCCAAGGGTCATGCTTATATGACTGAAAAAATGCGGAATGCACAGCTAGTTCAATTACTTGACTATAAAAAAAACAACTAATTCAGTTCACTGCATCATTGATCCATTTAATTGTATAGCAGCTTCCTATTGATAATAGGAAATGTCCCCGAGCCAGCCATGCTGAAACAGAAACTGGCCAGTTTTCCACAGCCATAAATTTCAATAACGATTCTACATAATACACAGGGACTAAAAAGCACAGCCAGAATTTATTTGATTTTTTAAAAATTTTCACCGACCTATTTCCCCGGCATGTGACCCAATTTCTCTTATGCTTCCTGGACTTTGTTGTTAAATGTTAGCCTATACTTATGTTCATGTCTGGATGTTTTATTTCATGTAGAGATTGTGATAAATTTTAAACCATCTTTTCATTTGGTTTTTGGAGACCACTCAGCAACCCGTGAGCTTTACAAAAGGTGCTGCTGATCCAGAAGTGCTACCTTCAGTAATTTTCCTGACCTTTGGGTTTAGGAAGGTGCTATAAATCAGTACATCTTTGTAGGACAAATACAAAAATTTGATCGATAACTACTATATTTTGAGCACAGTATTAAGTACCGAGGATATAATAACCCTTCCCACTAGGAGCTCACAGTTTAATGGGAAAGATACGTGGTATAAATAAAAGGCTATAATGGTAAGCTTCATAAAAGAGAAGAAGCAGTGTTTTTGAAGGTTGGTGAAGAAATAATTCTGACTTGGATAAAACAGAAGCATTTATACATGGATGAGTAAGATTCCAGTAGCAAAAAATAAAAATAAATGGGAAAGGCCATTCCAGACAGAGGAAAAGGGAACAGGACGCAAACCTAGTCATGGAAAAAAAGGTATGCAGATGTCCAGTGGTCAAGAGAAAGTGTTACGAAGTGTAGTTGTTGTTATGGCAACATTTAATATTTATTTTTTGCAACGCCTTGGATAAACCCAACAATGTTGGGTAAAGTGTTATTTCCATAAAGGCATCCTTTTTCAAAACGAAAGTATTTCTGTTTCCCATAAGAGTTTAAGTTACATGCTAAAACAGAGTTAATCACTGAGACAACATGAAACAATATCAGGAGACTTATAGAGCAAGACCAGACAATGAACTATATAATTAAATTAAGCAATTGCATAGAACTAGAAAGTGACTCATTATTAGTAAAATATAAAAATCTACAATTATTAAATTAAATTTGGTCCATGGAGACACTAGAGCAGTGTTTACAGTATCAGGTTATTTCCTACTTTAGGTGGATGCTGCCATTGTAAAATGCTGGATATCACAGGGAAAAGCATTTTATTCAGAGTCTCCTGTATTAAAGTTATGTTTCCAGCAAACCCAGTGATTGCTACAAACACAGCTGAAAATTTGGCACTAAAAACAAACTTGTTTTCTGTTCCTGGGAATTCTTAATCCCTATAAATTGTTAAAATCAATACAAAAAAATACCCCTCATAATTCCATTCTTAGAAATGCTGCAAACTCAATCATTTTGGTTTAAAAACAACAAATGAATTATAGTAAGTAAATCACAATAAGTTTTGCAAAAAGGCACACATTGTTGATGATGTAAGTTTGGCACCAGAATCCCATGTCCTGAAAGTTACTGTCAGGTGGTGGTGGGAAAAACAACACATAAAACCCAGAACTGATTTTCCAGTCTAATCTTGGAAAGAGGAAGCAAGGCTCAGATACGGACTTTCCGCTCTCTGTGCTAAACTAAAGACTCTGAGCTCTCTGCCATGCTTCCATCTGGCCATGCTGCGCCATTACTGTCCAGAAGGTGGATGGTTCTCTTCCTGCCTGGTGCTCTGGAAGCCACAGAGAAGCTGATGCTGCTCCATGTCAGCAAAGACTCCTGGCCTCATTCGGTTAATCATCTTGCTACCTGGTAAACATCCATGGAATTTTCTTTTACTAGTTGGTGCATATGAGTTGTCAGAGCAAAGAAACTTCCTGCTGTCACCCCTCCATGGTCATCGTGAATGATCGTGGGTCCGTCCCTGCTGCAGCTTCTCTTTGATAATACTTAGAAGTTCAAAAGTTTGACCTAATGGGGCTCTCTGGGTTTGGACACTGAAATGCCTCACTTCAAGTACATAACTATACACGTTATAGGAGGCATTTATGTGGTCATGCCCAGCCAGGAATGAAATGCCCACCCTTGCTCTTTCCACAGGGATGATGGAAGAGGTTCTGTCACTGCTTTGAACCTGTAGGACAGTCACTCTGCGGTGTGTTTGGTTGACCCAGGAGCTCAAATTGTTTCTACAGCTTTGTTTGGCCTGTGGGTCCAGGAATGAGGAAAGCGTTACTATAGGTATGAATGTGACCCCCTGGCACCTCAGTCTCTTTACTAAGTATGGCCTCACCCAGTGCATCATGAATGACTACATACTGTTTCTCAGTTTGCACCAAATAGTTTATTTGAAAATAAATGTGTTTTAAAAAGGCAAATATGTTGACGGTGCCTTTGTGTTGAATTTGCTGCGACATGCCGTCTACCACTGTGTATGTGCCTGTTCTTCCCACTCCGGCACTGCAGTGGACAACAGCAGGCCCCACCGTGTGGAGCATGGTGCGTGGCATGGGACGCCTTTCTCATGGAGGCCAGCACTGGCCGAGAGTACTCTGGCACTCTCATGTAGGCCATGCGTGTAGAGGTACCGTGTAACCATGCACCAAATGGGTCTTCCTTTCTGGGAGCTCTTTTTTATCTTTATGTTTCTTAGAGAAAAATTTCTCACAATATAATAGGCAAGCATTTGGACACTCTACTGAGTGACAGGAGTCTCCCATACTCTTCACTACCATTGGCAGGCCAGTAATGATCACATTCTCCTTCCTTTCTCCTTTCTCACAAGGTTTTTGATTATAGCAATGACTTCCACATTATGCTCCCATTCTATTCTCCAGAAATCTTCAGCTGTGATTTCAGTGGGCCTTGGCAGCCATATAAGCTTTAAGCCTGATGTAACTATCAATATTCTTTCTTTTAAAAAATATATTTCTTTATTGATTTCAGAAAGGAAGGTAGAGGGAGAGAGAGAGAGAAACATCAATAATGAGAGAGAATCATTGATTGGCTATCTCCTGCATGCTCCCCACTGGGGATCGAGCCCGCAAGCCAGGCATGTGCCCATGGCCAGAGCTGAACCCAGAACCTTTCGGTTTGCAGGCCAATGCTCTATCCACTGGGCCAAACTGGCTAGGGCTCAACATGATTTCATTGCTGTAATCAGTCAGTTTGCTATCATTTTCAGCAAGTTGTATAAGCTTAACCTTACTATGATCATCTAGTAAAACTTTTTCAGTGTCCCAAATTCTTCATGTGAGTCACTACTTGCATGAAGTCTACAACATGCTTTGGAAAGTGCTTTATTGGAATTGCTTCAATATAATCTGAAATTGGAAAGTTAAGTGTGGAGGTGTGGATATTACTCAAAGGCAAGTATTGTCCTCTAAATAAAAGTATGCAGCCTGGGAACATTTCCCTTAATGCTCCCGTGGAGGGAGGGCAGAGTGAACTAGAGTCACATGAGGAGAATCTGGGTTTGGTGGCTCTGAGGAGAGAGCTGAAGGGACAGCTGCCAGGATCCCTGTGCTGAATCACTTTCCCATACTGCAGATTTCATCTTTCTCAGATCAAAAATGAAATATTTTGAATGCAAGAATAGAGTCAAGCAGGAAGAGTGGTAACTCAAATATGCACAAAACAATAAACTATAACAATAGGCATGAATGCAGTAGAACACAGTTAAGGAAACATGAATTCACTGAGAGGAAAGGGTATTTCAACTACTAAGTCTTCTAGAACTTTGCAAAAATGGGAAAGAGGACAAACGACATTCTAAGAAGAGGGACTAACATGAGCAAAGGCATAAAGACAATGGTAATGATCATTATCACTGTGTGTTCCAGGCACTGTGCTAAGCATTCTTTCTATATTATCACACTTTATTTTGCAACGAGTGAGGGAGATATCATTTCCATTTTACAAATATGAAACTGAGATCCAGAAGAGCTAAGTAACATGCCCAAGGCCATTTAACAGTAGACTTAGGATTTAAACTCATTGTACCAAAATCTTTCAATCTGAGAAAAGTAAAGATATATGATGTAGTAACAACAGTAAATCAAGTTATAATGTAATGCATACATAATCATTTAAAAATTATAAAAGCCCTTTACTGAGCAGTTACTATTTTTTTCAAGAAAGTTAATATAGTATTAAATCATCACAACAGCTTAAAGAAAAAAATTGACCAAGGTCACCATTCAGTGGCAAAGCTAGAAATTCTTATCACACAGAAAAGACAGAGGGAGCTGGGGACGGGGGGAAGAGAGAACGACAGTCATGACTTTCCATAGAGGTACCAGTGGAGAGAAGGCAAGGAAGTTTTGGTAACTATTAACGACATCTACATAATTCTAAGCCTGCTGCCATTCACCCTTCTTACTTAATTCACATAGAGAAGGAATGAGATTCAAGGTCTAGAGAAAGACCATATTTGAATTAAACTGCTGAATTGGAAACATGTTCAAAACATCCTTGTGGATACATTCAAATAGCCACAGATACTGGCAGTCAAGATTTGGTATGGGATATTTTGTAATGAGGATAGTGGAGGAACCTGATTAGAAACTAAAATAGAATATAAGAAAATGGACCAAGCTTCTATTTCCTTATTGGATGAAGCAAAAATGACAAAATCTGCCCAGAGATGTCATAATTTAATCCAACTTGGAATGAGGACGTAGCAATCCTGGAGTTTTAGGCCAGGGGCTGCCGGCCAGAGATCAGAGCAGAGTTGATATGATACCAAGTGCTAGGCTAGGTAATGGTGCCAAGTCCTGCAGAATAGCAGTAACATCTGGTCTTCCCAGGAAATAGGATGTAGGTAGAGATACTGAATAGGATCCCACCTACAGTGACCATACCTCAGAAGGGATCCAAAATCCAGGGCACAAGAAAACTGCATGGCCCTTAGAAACCATTCAGCGCCCCTCCCCCGTTTTGGTCAGATTTCTGATCTCTTGGTTTAGGCAAATGTTACTTAGTCCTACTTTCATTGGCATTCTGAAATAGACTGAAGTGACTCTGGCCCAACATATAGCCATTGGTCATAAGCATTGCAGCTCCACTCGTTTATGTGTACAGGTGGCAAGCTGGGAGCCGGCCAGCCTGGCATAGTTCTGGAATGTAGGACAGAATTGGACTAGAGACAGGAGCCATCCACCAAGAGGTTGTACCTCAGGCCTGCAGTTGGTCAGATCATTCAAAAACTGAGACTGGGAAAGGACCAAGGATTGGAAATGATTACCCTTAAAGACCAGGCAGAGAAAGGAAAGAAAGAAGGATTAATCTGACAAGTTAAAGGCAAGTGAGAAGAATGTAGCTTCCAATCTTCCTTTCTTTCCATTTTTCCTTCATTTCCCATGTAAAACTTTTAGTTTCTGCTTTGATCTGGCATAGGAAAACACCTTCAAAAAGAAAACTCACTGCATTGAGACAGGGTGGTAATAGTTCCTCCCTCTGAGGATCTTATGTGTTAAATGGGATAATGTATGACTGCATCCGCTGGGTGCTCCACGTACGTTGATTCTCAACACCACTGGCTGCTGGCCACCCTCCCTCTCCCCTGGCTCCTAAGTTCTTTGATTTCAACAACAAAATAGAAACAGCTGTGATTAAATTAGGTATGGCCAATTTTTACAGATAAGCTTCACAGTGAAAGAAAAAGAAAGAACCAAGCTTTTTGGTTTTCAAAGAGAATTGAAAAGGTGTTCTTTGGCTACCCCTTGTCATGGATGAGAAAATTGAAATAATCAACTGAAGAAAAGTACCCACTCCAAAGTCATAGTTATAGTCTGTACCCTGGCAGACTGTTTCTTGTCAGTTGCTTAGCATTTGGACAATTTCAGGGATTTGAAAGAAGCAAGACAATAAATCATGTGGTAGTGCTTATCCTTCCAATGCTGGAGCAAACCAGTTCCCCAGAATCACCTTATTGGTGGTCTATGGCTTAGCTATTGTATTTCACCACTGCCATTATACACATGCAAAAATGAGGAATGGTGGGCTGTAAACTTTTCCCTTATTAGAAATAAATAGTTGGGCACAATGTGATCAAGTGAGATTTACTCCAGGGATACAAGGTTTGTACAACATCCACAAGTTAATAAACATGATACACCACATAAACAAAATGAAAGATAAAAACCATATTATCATATCAATACATGTAGAGAAAATATCTGATACAACCAAGGACCCATTTGATATAAAACTCTCAACACAGGGTGAACAGAGGGCACATATCTCAATGTAATAAAAGCCATATATGACAAATGGCCACTATCATACTCAATGAGCAAAAACAAAAAGCATTTCCCTTGAGACTGGGAACAAGACAGAGATGTCTTCTTTCATCACTCTTATTCCACATACTACAGGAAGTCCTAGCCACAGCAATCAGACAAGAAGAAGAAATAAAATGTATCCAAATTGGAAAGGAAGATCTAAAACTGTCATTTGCAGATGACAATATTATATATACAGAATCATAATGATTCCTTAAAAAAACTACTAAAACTGTTAAATGAATTCAGTAGAGTAGCAGGATGCAAAACAAATATTGAGATATCAGTTACATTTCTATATACCAACTATTGAAAAGGGAAACTTCAAAAAAATCACATTCACAAGTGCTTCAGAAAAGTTAAATACCTTCCTGCCTGCCTGATCTCCCCTAACCCTTTACCTGCCTGCCTCATCGCCCCTAACCCCTCTGCCTGCCTCATCGCCCCTAACCCCTCTGCCTGCCTCATTGCCCCTAACCCCTCTGCCTGCCAGCTTGATCTCCCCTACCTTGCCCCATGCTGGCATGATTGCCCCTACCTTTCCCCCCTGCCTGCCTTATTGCCCCCAACCTTTCTGCCTGCCTGCCTGATCATCCCAACTACCCTACCCTGCCAACCTGGTTGCCCCTAACTGCCTCTGCCTCAGCCCCCACCACCATGGCTTTGTTTTGAAGGAAGTAGGACATCTGAAAGAAGGCTGGTTGACCCAGTATAATTAGCATATTACCCTTTTATTAGTATAGATAGATTATATAGGAAAAAGATATGATTGCTTAAATGGGGGAGAAAGCCTTTTTTCAGCAGGAGGAGATGCTCTTGGCAGACAAAAACACATGATCCCCATGTCTGGACTGATAAAAAATTGAATCACCTTCTTACACCTTATACCAAACAGCTGTTTCCCTTAAAACCCCTCCTCAGTCCCCACCTTAGGTTCTGCCTTTGCAGTCCACCCAGATTTGGTTCTGATTGGTCAGTTTCTATGCCAGTCAGCATCTCTGGGCCTATCTATAGGCCTGATCATAGAGGTAGGACTGATCAGCAGTCATGCCAGGTTGCTGGCAAGCGGCTGAACTGCTGACCTCTGGGAGAGAGAGAGAGAGGCTTGGCTCCTAGTGAAGCCAGGAGAGAGAAGCAGGATCACTTTGGGCCTCATCAGCAGCTGCTGCACTCCTGATCAGCCCCGCATCTCTCTCTCTCTCTCTCTGAGAGGTCAGCAGTTCATCCCACTTGCCTGCTGCATGCACAGCCTGGTGATTGGTCAAGCATCCAGTCTTTGTGGATATTATGACTCTGGTTCTTTATATATATAGACTAGAGACCTGGTGCACAAAATTCGTGCATGGTGTGTGTATGTGTGCCCCTCGGCCTAGCCTGCACCCTCTCCAATCTGGGATATCTCAAGGGATGTCCAACTGCCATTTAGGTTCCATCCTGGTGGGATTGGGCCTAAATGGGCTGTCAGACATCCCTCTCACAATCCAGGACTGCTGGCTCCCAACCCCTCATCTGCCTGCCTGCCCTATTGTCCCTAACCACTTCTGCCTGCCAGCCTGGTCACCCTCTAACCACTTCCCTGCTAGCCTGATCAATGTTGAACTGATCCCCTGACAGCCCAATTGCCCCTAACTGCCCTCCTCTGCCAGCCTGGTCACCCCTAACTTTCCTCTCCTGCTGGCCTGGTCATCACCAGCAACTCTCTCTTGCAAGCCTGGTCTTCCCCAACTGCCTCCCCTGCTGGTCATCTCGTGTTCACATGGGGGTGGCCATCTCTGATCTTGTGTGTTGGAGTGATGCTCAATTTGCATAATACTCTTTTATTAGGTAGGATAGTTTAGTTGAGACATGGAAGTCCTAGCCTAGGGTATGTGGACCTGTTTCCTGATATCTCCATTTTCTTTACAATTTGAGAAAGTACCCTGTATTGACATTAATGATCATATTAATCTTTAAAGGGCCTTATTCTACTGAACCTGCTTGTACATACATTCTCATTGTACTTTCCTATTCATCCACAGAGGTGACGGGGTAGAAATCATTACTCTGTACAGTGAAAGAGAAGCTGGGGCTCGGGGAAAGTGAGCTGCTGGAGGGCATCAGGTAGGTGGGGTCGAGTCAGAAAAGCCCACATTCTGGCCGGCAGCCCAGGGCTCTTTCTGAGGCTGACACCTCCATCAGAATCCAGTTAACATTTAAAACATATCTGTGACTGGATAAACTATCCACGGTTCTAGGCATTTAGTGCATAGAAAGATAAAGCAGAATATTAAACAGACTTGCACTGTACTGGAAGTTCCCAGGCATTGTATCGGAGTAAGAGGCTTAGAGCAGTTGTCAAGGTACGCTATAATGAAAAATGGTCATGGTTGGAATGTGCTCCTTTATCTCACTAATTCTATAACTCCTTTAAATTTTTTTTTTATCAAGAACCTCCGACCTCAAGAGCTCAGACTGCATTTTGAAGCTTATCTCATTAAAATGCACCACCACACCCTCAAAGGGTGTGTAGGGCATGCATCATTATCTACAGGTTTCAGTTGGAAATATGGCAGTGGGAGGAAGCCTGGTCATGTATGTCTGGGTTAAGGATTCATAGCCCGTTTCCTTTTAACACCATCATCCATGTCTGATTCGGCTTTGCCCTCGCCTGTGAGAAACAACACTGAGATAAACCAACTGGGATGCTGTCATTTCAGCCTGATGCCCCCCGTGTCACCGTCTGACCAAAATAATAAGATCAAAGCCCTAAGGCTATGATGAAAGTAAAAAGCAATGATGATAGGCAAAGAAGCCATTATGAATTGGCCTGAGCACTCAAATGTCCTTAGAAAAATATTTAAAAAAAACACACACAGATCTGAGTATTAAACAGTAATGATTAAAACAAGCTTAGAGATCCAGGCAGTGGTCACACAAGAGGTGGAATTTTAAATTTGATTCCTGTGTGATCTTTTGGCATGACCTTGAGCATCATGTGTTGATTTTATGGCTTCCAGCATGGCTTAATGTTTCTCATTGTGCAAATCTCTCTGCATTTTTTTAAACAGGCCAAAGACAACTGTCATTAGTAACCCTAGTGACCACTAAAAGGAACATGAGCCCTGGCCAAGCCCCTTGCACAGAAGAGTTGTGAGTTTGATTCCCAGTTAGGACACATAACTAGGCTTCAGGTTGGATCCCTGGTCTGGGCGAAAATGGAAAACAACAATCTCTCTCTCTCCCTCTCTCTCTCAATGAAAACATATCCTTTGGTGAGAATAATTTTTTAAAAAGAACATGAGAAACCTCATTATGAACACAGACAATAGTGTGGTGAAGGCCTGGGAGGGGCAGGTGCGGTGGAGGGTTCAAAGGGAAATAAGTGGAGATATCTGTAATACTTTCAACAATGAAGATAAATTAAAAACAAAACAAAACCCAGGAATGTCATTCTGGGAAATCTAATAAAAAATTCTGTCATCTAATCAAGAATTTTGTCGTAATCTGAGACATGCGGAAGAAGACATGGCTTCTTAAAAATTGGTGTTGCACTTCTGAGAATTTACCCTATAAATACAAAAATTTCACAAGGTTATTCAATGTTTGTAATAGCAAACATTTGGGAACAAGTTAAGTGGCCATTAATAAGAGATTGATTGAATAAAGTATGGTACATGGATACAATGGAATGGAACTCAAATTGAAAACAAAAAAGGTGAAGGGCTTTAGGTATCAATAAAGAAAGTTTCAAGGGAACTGTGAAAAACATAAAGTGAGATACATTTAAAGGAGTGTGTATGGGATGCTACTATTTATTTTACAGTTGGGGTGAATATATTCAATTACTTAATATACAGGGTGTCCCAAAAACATGTATACACACTTTAACAGCTAATAGCTAATAGTTCGATTGATATTTTTATTTTCAGCAACACTAAGCTTTGAACAAAGAAAATTCATTCTAAAATTATATGGAAAGTTTGAAAATGCAGTTGAAGTACAAACACTGCCTTTCAAAGTGTGCATACATTTTTGTCCTCCCAAAATGTATACATCATTTAACAGTTGATAACTCAATTTTCAGGTTTAACTGATTTGAAATAATGGGTGAAGCCAGACTAAGCTTTGAACAAAAACAACAACAAAAATTTATCCAGTATATTTTTTATGCGATACATAAAAAATAAAGTTTACAGTTCAAAACCAGCAACAGTTGATGAACTAGGGCACATAAATATAGAACAAAATGATTCTTTATGTTTGTGATTCCATTGCTTCAAATTATCGGCAGGGCCTGGACCAGAACAGTCATCAGTTTGAAACAGGCATTGACAAAACAATGATTAATTTCTGTAGATTCTTTAAAAATTTGAAAATGATCTGTAAGTTAATAAATACTAATTTTATAATCATATATATATATATATATATAGTAGCTAACTAAACTCCCTACCTTCAATAAATGCATCCCTACATGCTTGAATAGGCACTTTTAAAAATACTGTAGTAAGATACACAGGAAATCCACAACAGTGATTACCTGTTTGGAGAGGTAAGGACTAGGAAGACATGGGACAGATGCAAGAGAGTAAGATTTCACTGTGTGGCCTTTCATATTTCTTAAATATTTATATCAAATGAAATATACAGTTAAAAAGAACAGGAAAATCTTAAATGCCTTTCCTTATTAGTGTGATAGATTTTTGCTTACTAATTTATCCAAACCTGTCTTCAACCTCTTTACCTACTTAGCCAAAAGATTATACTCTATAACATAACCTCTTCATATACTTACTGTAGAATGTAAATGCAATACCATCCTTTTTTTTTATCCTGTAGGCATTTCACTCTTGGTTGCAAAACTCCACTTTCATCTAATATTCTGATATTAAATGAATATATTTATGTTTATTGTCCTCAAACCATTCATTAATTTATAAGCATTAATGAAGTCTCCCCATTATCTTTGCCTTTTCTCACTGAAGTTCTCATTTTTGCTAATAAATTTCCTTTTTCATTCTGTTGCTGGCATAAACCAGCTTCTTTGCTTGTAATTAAGGTAATTAAGACTCCAGTTCTTTCTCTACTAGAATCACCAGCCACCAGCCTTTCCGCTCCCATGACTAGTTTTCACCTTCATTTTTATCCACGACCTCCTTTCCCCTCGGGAAACATTAAAAACAATTATCATTTGGGGACACTTCCTTTTTCCAAAATTTCTGCCTAACAGTAAATTCATCTCTTCTTGTCCCTCTCCTCCCTCTATTTTGCAGGCTTCCATGGATGACTGTGTTGTGCACTCATTGTTGAGATCTCTGTTCCATCCCATCTCCTAGTCCTATCAACCAATGTGCAGAATTTCTGTCCCTTTTCTCTCACCCATGCCTCTGACTGCTGCACTAAAAGATGCTTCTTCTCTTTGATTATCCCCAGCCCTTCTGCAGTGTTTGAAACAGTTTTTAAAGCATTCATAACTGTCACAGGTCATAGGCTCTTACATTAAAAGGGTCATTGTCTGCTTGTTGAACTCCAGCACCCTTGGCCTCTTACAGAGACACCTCGGGAGGGTCCCATGGACCCCACTCTCTCCATCTTGGGGATAGTACTGCATCCCCTGCAGCAGGTGTTGCCATGCTCTGCCCATGTCCCCTGGGATCCCTTGCTAGGGTGACCAGCTGTTCAGTTTGTCCTAAGACTGAAGGGCTTTGCAGGATGTAGAATTTTCCATTTTAAACATGAATAGTCCCTGGAAAATTGGAATTAGTCACCCTAAATTTACTATTTCACCCGTACTGCTTCTCTGTGCACCCTCACTCCCAGATTTCAGCACCTGTGTCTCCTGTTGGAGGGCTGCTGTTAACATCCGTTGCACCTGCTTCCCAGAGAGCCAGAGGTGACTGGGAGTTGATGTCTCCCTTGGAAGTCCTTAACCAACGACTGAAGGATAAGGGAGTATAGGTTCTGGCCGTGTCTATGACTCTGATGGGGACAATGCTGAATTATGACTTGCACTCTATCCAAATCTCCTTTCAGGATTAGGTCATACTTACTCTCCATGGGAATTTGCTTGTTGCCACATCCTTACTTGGTTTTTCTGCTTTTGCTGTTCCAGTTCCCCATGCCACTTGTTTTTCCTGGAAACATAATCTAATAAATCACTTTCTAACCTCCAAGTATGCTTGCGGGGATCATAAATGCTCTAGTTATCTATTGTTGTATAGAAAACAACCCCCAGACATAGTAGTTAAAACAACCATTTCATTATTTTTCCACAATCTGGTGGGTTGGCTGGGCTCAGTTAAGTGGGTGGTTCTTCTATTCCTTGTGATGACAACTAGGGCTGCGGTAACCTGAGGCTTTGCTGGACTGTGAGTGCTGGACCTATCTTAGCTTGCACCTGCACCACTGATCTCTCTGCCTGCCTCTGTCACCACAGGGCCTTCTGTGTGCTGCTGTTTCTTCACATAGTCTTCTATAAGGACACCAACCATTGGCTTTAGGTTCCACTAACCTAGCATGACCTCAGTTAAACTTGATTACATCTGCAAAGACCCTGTTTTCAAATAAGATCTCATTTGCAGGTTCCTATTGGACATAGGATCCCTCCATCAGAGTAGTAGGACTCTTTTCAGGCAGCTCAAAGTTCCCAGAAACACAAAAATAGAAACTTCCAGGCTTCCTTAAGACTTACCAAGTACTCACAATAAGTCTAGCACTGTTTTAAATAGTAAGGTTATAGAGGAAAATAAGACAGGTACCTGTGACATACAACTTCCACTACAGTAGAGAGAATATCATTGACCATTTCCCTTGCCTAGAACTCTGAGTTAACACACTGTGGTAGTGTGAGAAGAATATTGAACTCCATCTGACACCTGGGCTCCAAGCTGAGCTTTGAGTTCCAGACAGAATAGACCATAATATAGCCTATATCCTGGCTTAATCGCATAATGCCCCTGGGCCGCCATTTCCTCATCTACATAATAGATGTGAATCAGACAATCTCGGGGCCTTCCAACTGAGGTCTCCACCATTTACACAACTGCTTTCCTTTATTTGAACAACTTTCATCTCCTTCATAAGGTCTTTAGAAATTGTGAATGCTTTGGGGATGAGTGAGGTAGGGATGAGGTCTTACAAGGGGGAAGAAAGAGACAGATTCCTGGATAGTTGAAAACTTCCTCTCCTGCCCCCAAAATGTGTTCCATATCTGTGTACTCTTTCTTTTAAATTGTGACACTTTACTAAATTATTAATACACATCTGCTCAAATTCTGGCTACCATCTCAACTGACCCATTTGGCAAAAGGCATCTGGGCTAATGCCATGTGATTTTTCACCATTGCTATCTCCAGCATGCACCTGTTATAGAGAACTCCAGGTGGTAGGCAACAGATGTTCCTGAGATTCACAAAGAATAACAGGTAACTACTCTTCTAGGCTTCTTAGCATAAAAACACAATGATACCCATTAGTATACTTTAATGAAAGGGGCCAGAGGGTCAGCCATGTGGTGGCATTTGTGTATCTTATTCAAAGCAAGTCAATAGAGCTGAGAATATAGGTGTGTGTGTGTGTTGTGTGTGTGTGAGTTTGTGTGTGTGTTTAGAATAAGTGTTAAAATTGCTCTGAATAAAAGGTGTCTCTATGTCAGTGTTTGTTTTTTTTCAAAGTGTAATACAAGAACTACTAGTACATGCTTCGAAATGACTTGGGCTGCATATGAAAAAGCATATTTCTGCGCCCATTTTGGGGATTCAGAATTAATAGTCCTGGGACTTAATCATTTCCCCAAAACGACGGAAAATAATGAATCCTACTGGCATCTCATCAAGCAACTCTTAGCTCTTTCTTCTAGGCATTTCAGACTCCAGATCAGATATTTGCAAATTCCCCTCCTGGCAGTGACCATAAATTAGACCAGCCATCCGCATCACTACCACTACCCCCTCACCTCTATCTATTACCATGCCCAGCACCGACTCCTATTAAAGCTGTCAGGACACAAAACCCAATGGTGAAACAAAAGATAGAGCCTAAACCCAACCAAGAACCAGCAGGAGGCTTCAACTTAAAGGCAAGGTAGCTGGGAAGTCCAGAAGGTCGGAGATGCATGGAGTGTGGTGAATGTGGTAGGAAGGGAGATAGCCAGGCAAATACCCCACAGCAGCATGTTCTGGCTGCCACATACCACAATGGGGTCAAGTTTCAAGACCCAGGAATGGGTGGTAAGACCAGATTATATTCTTTTGTTATATGCCACTGAAAAAATTAAAATGATTATATATTGAGATATTCAGAATGTGTTAAGAAGCGTATAATAGAAGAGGAAAGTTTTGAGTAAAAAAATGTAACTATCTTCAAATTTAATATGTGAACTATCACTCAACAGACACTTAGTTTCTACCATTTAATCTGTTACATATAAAATTAATTCTGTTGTGTTTTTTTTTAGAGTCATTCATCTTAATCATTCAATGAATATTTATCAATGCCCTCAGGAGATACCACATTCAGCAAAAACTGACTTGGTCCCTGCCCTTGTTGAGAATGTTTTGTTCCACTGGGCAAGAGAGTCATTGAATAAGTAATCACATAAACAAAAGCATAATTACAAACTGAGCTGAGTGTTATGACAGTGAAGTTCAGTGTCATAAGGTTAGTATATTACAGGAGAACCTGCCACAATCTTGGGGTGAGGGGTAGGAAAGTGTCTCTGAAGACTTGACATGTGATCTGAGAACTAAAGAATGAGTAAAATTTATCTAGACTTGGGCAAGGGTTTAAAGGGGTGGTCAGGGAAGAGAGAGAATTTCAGACAGAGGGAATAGCATGTGCAGAGGCTCTGCATTAGGCTGAAGTTTCCCAAATGAAAGAAGGCAAGTATCCTGAGTACACAGAGCAAGGAGACAGGATCCATATTGGGCTGGAGCTTCAGGCAGAGGCCAGTCTTTGCAGGCCCTTGCTGGCCATGCTAAGTAGATAAACCTTTGTCTGACAACAATGAGAACCATGAAACATCTTAGGCAGGGGATGATACGGTCATATTTGCATTTTGAAAAGACCACTTTGACAGCATTGGTGAGAGCAGATGAAAAGGGCCAACACTAGATGTGAGGGGTCTAAGGCACTAGATCAGATGAATTACAGCAAGGGCTTGGGTGAAGGTGGAGCTGTGGGGGTGAAGGTAAAAGGATTGATTTGAAACATTTCAGAGGCCACAGTGGCAGTATTTAACAATGGATTGTATCCAGGATTGAAGGAGTGGAGAGGGATGAGTCAAGGATGATGCCCAGGTGTTTGGGTTGTATTGATAAACAGAGGATTGTAGGGAAGTGATGGGGGAACATTTTAGAGGACTGGGATTAGAGGGGGATATACCGTATTTGCCGGCGTATAAGACGATTTTTTGGCCCTGAAAAATACGTATTTGCCGGCGTATAAAACGACTGGGCATATAAGACGACCCACTAAAATTTCCACTAAAAATACAGAGTTTGTTATATACTCGCCGTATAAGACTACCCCCCACTTGGAGGCATATTTTTCAGGGCCAAAAAGTCGTCTTATACGCCGGCAAATAGGGTCATTGAATTAGTCCTTGAATGTGTTTAGATTGAAGTTGTGTATTTTTGAGACATTCAAATAAAGACCTTGAGTAGGCAGTTGAAGTTTGGGAAACATCAGTGCTTTGATGGCAATTGAACTCACAAGTGTGATCACCTAGAGATTCCATGTAAACCAATGGCCATATCAGCAGTGGTTGCAAACAGGGGTTCTGGAGTAAAGCTACCTAAGTTTCAGCCCAGCTTTGTTACTTCCTAACTGTGCAATCATGAAGAAATTACTCAAATGCTCTAAACAAAATTTTTCTACCTATAAAATAGAAACAATAATATTCTCCATTTTATAATGCTGCTGTGAATAGGAAATGGCATGATGCATCAGGACCCAGGGCTAAGCCTTGAGGAAACCCAGCACTTCATGACTGGATAAAGAAGGATGAAGGAACAAACAAGCTCTGGTCTGAAACTGTTCTGTCTAAATCCACCCACAGAGAAACCAGGTCAGCATTTGTATCTGGAGCCGGGCTAAGGTGGGCTCCAGCTGCAAAGCAAGCCCAGAGTCCTTGAAGGCAGACCAAAGTCAAAAGCTGGTTCAAGGAAAAAAGGGAAAGAGAGAGAGTAGGGGACAATAAAGCAGAGTCAGGAAGAAGCTGTAAATGGGCTAAAAGCAGGGGAGAAATCAGGAAGCTAGGGTCTGGGACATTGTTGTTAACTGCAGAATGCCCAGAGCATCCTAATGAAGGTAGGGAAATAGGATGGAAGAAGCCACAGAATTTCTTAATATTCTTGAATGATGCCTGCTGCCCAGAATCTACCCTAGAAATATTTTAAATTGTTCTATATATAAATAATGAAAGAACAGAATTTGATAGTCCTTGTAGTTAAAGAGTTTACACTATCTTATGTTATATATGTTTAGTTAAGACACAGAGTAAAATTTTCATACTGACACATTATGTTAATATATTATTTTTAAATATATATCTTCTCCAGTATTCTTAGTGTATTATTTGCAGATGTAACATATCAGACAAGAAATATTTACTTTATCCAAAGCACAGTTGATAGAAAAATGTTCTAAAATGTTCACTGATATGATGAAAATGATTATGGTAATTGTGGTGCCATCAATGTCACTATCAATGTTTCCAGTGACAATAGGATCTGGCCAAATGTGATATGTGTGTTATGAAAAAAGCTCAGGCGTCACATGTGTGAAGAGAGAAAGAACAGCATGCGAAGGCAAGAAAACTTAATTAAAAGCAAATTTGGACTGAGACCAAATAAATATCAATAGATTTTACATTATTAAAGTATTGATATTGGCTCATACACTAGAACCCTGTTCTCATTATTACTATGGCTTCTATTTCTCCCATTAGATTGATGAATTGCTGAAGGAAGCAAAAAGTGAATTTGTCTCAGTAAGTGAAAATCATTCAATTGAGCATGCATTTCTTTGGGTCCAGCCCCAGCACTAAAATAGTCACAGGTTGAATATTAAAAGATCTTTAGCCCAGACTATTCTCAGTCAAAGGCAAACATACACTGCTTGTTCAAAGAAAAGAACATTACTACCTGAAATTTAACAAAGATCTTGGGAAATATTTAAATAGACTAAATCTACCTTTAATTTTTTTTCCCTGAGTAGCAATGTTGTTCTGAAAGGTCTTCAGGCTGACATGCTCTGTTTACTTATTGATTGCATGATCCAACAGTGCCAACTGCATTATAGTCCCTGGGTTCATTTTTGAACCTTGTCTTTCAGTTTCTCTGTGTGTGTGTTTTTAATTAGAGCATTGTAATGTATTAAAGGCAGACAGAAAGTAAATAGTACCTATCTCTCCACACACACCCATAGGCACACTTCAACAATCAACTCTCATTCCAGGACTCCACCCCCAGTCTTCCTTTTGGTGCCCTTGCTTTCTATTGGAATTTGGGGACAGGGTAACACTCACTCATCCAATCATCACTTTCCAATTCCACACAGTTAAGAACTTGGCAAAAGGAGCAAGCAGAGAGAGGATCAAAGCACAGCATCGGCTTTACCATCCGTCAAGCTGGATTGGAGAACACTGTGCGATCCAAGCACAGTATCAGCTTGATGTCATGGGCCAGAGAGCACAGGGCACTGGGTTTAATTGTGTGGGAGAAGCTGACCTACTACTTCTGTGCTCCATGTCTGCATCTGGACACCCACTGAATCCTGACAGATTACCCAGCTCCAGGTGCAGAAGCAAGAGCAAGAGACCTCGCTAGGCCCACCGGTGACAGGTAACCACTTGGAGAGTTGAGATGGACATATATATGCAGCTCCTAGGTGCACTGTGTCTATGGGCAAAAGAGCAAAAGAACAATGGCTTATCAATACTTAACTTCACTCAGTAAAGGACTGTGGCCAAGTAGTGGCATGCTTTCCCCAGTCTCACCAGTCAGTACAATCATCTTCCTCTCAAGGTTAAATGAGACAGGGCGGGGCAATAGCACTTTTCCCAAGGGGCCACTGACCATTCTAGGTGCATATGGGGAAACTATTGCATTTCATTATTTCTCTAATGGAAATAATGCACTAATTTTTTTTCTTTTTGTATCAAGTATTTGTTATAGATGACCCAGAAATCCAAGAATGGAAAGGACTTTATTGGGGTAAAGTTTATTCATGTTCACCATCTTGGTGATTATTAACCTTCTTTTTCAACTAAGAAGTGGATATAGTTTGCTGTGAAAGTGTTTTGCTCCACAGACAATAGTGCTATGATAGAATAGTTAGTCCATGAGTCTGAATAAATGAATAAATCACACACCTGTTTAATTGTGTGCTGTTCATAATAAAGGGCTTGAGCTTGTGGTGTGTGTGTGTGTGTGTGTGTGTGTGTGTGTGTGTGTGTAAAGCAAAATGTGACTTCTCTCGATTAGCTTCTCTTAACCAATTTCTAATGTAATGCTTTTGTAGCTTCCCTTTTAATGAATCTCAGAGTGTTACTTGATGGTGCTTATACATATGAATTCCAATTCTATTTATTCTCCTTATCAATTCTCAGAATTGCAAATAAACACTGTGATTTGGCATATGAGCAAATTAAAATATACCAATATCCTATACTAGTTTATATTATAAGTCAAATGTGGGAAAGTAGGAACAACAGAGTCTAAACTAGTGCCATGGGCCTGCCACTCACCTGGGTAGGTAACCCGTGGAAGGGCATAGGGTACAGGATCCTGGAGGAAGACACCACTTGTGCATGGAGAGCTTCTGAGTCTTTACTTGTATCTGGTAGCTTTGAAATGCCTCTTCTAGAGCAGGGAAATGTACTCCATTATGAAAGAGGATATGACATTTTTATCTAAGCTAAACCATAATTACAACATTGATTTTTATCCCACTTTGTATCTATTATCTCCCAAGATAGGCAAGAAAAAACGTATAAGCTTTGGAGCCAGACCATTTAGCTTTAAATTCATGATTCACATTTTATTTGTTATTAGCCAACCTATTTAACTTACCTAAATTTGTTTACTCAGCCAAAAAATGAGCATATAATTATCATTGCATAGAACTGTTGAGGGAATTAAATGAGTGTGTGTCTGTGTGTGTTTGTGTGTGTGTGTGTGTGTGTGTGTGTGTGTGTGTGTGTGTAAACATGTAACACATTCAAATTGAAATAGACCTATAGAACTTACATACTTTTACTGGATTTGATCTTTTTTACTTGCTGAGTTATTTATTGGTCCTTCTGTTCCACATATATTTTGTTGTAACAATATTAAAAGAGGTTATTTAACTTGAAATATCATAAAAACAAAGGAAGATTGAGAGAGAGCGGAAAAAATAAAAATAAAAAAGAAAGAAAATTGAATATCGTGGAAGGCCATATTACTAATGACTACATACAGTTGATTCAGTCACAGTTGCATTGATAAACTGAATGTTATCAATCAGTTCTGATGTAACTTACATTCTGCCTCACTAAGAACTTAAGAAGAGAGCCACAGGAAAGATGAATAGAGCAGTCTCCGATCTGGGATAAACTCTCATTTTCTCCTCGTAGGAACTAAGCCGAGCCGTGCCTGTACACACCCAGAAGCTGTGTTCTCTAGTCGACCTCTGTTCTCAGTGTTTTCTCATTCACTTGCTCCAACTTTACTTTTCCTCCAAGTAGAGCTCTTATCGCTGCATTGCTAAGGAGGGTCTTTTACTCTAGTAACTGAGTTGAAATGCTAACCACTATTAATTTGGAATACCATTGAAATACTTCTTTTTTTAGTCTTGTTTCTCTGAAGCCACCTTTCTCTTTTTTATCTGAACATTCTATGCCCAACTGTAGAGCTGAGGAGATTTTACTTTAATCTTTTCATTCTCTGCTCCTGTTGGTGGAAGAAATAATTTCCATATTGGTTTTAACTTGAGCAATGGATTCCCTCACTGAATGAAACATGAATACCCTGGCATTTTCTGTATAATTTCTGTAAAAGTTCATGTGGCTGTAGTATGTCATGGCCATAATCCTTAACTATTTGTATCCACGTTGAGCAGGTTTCTAAAGCATTTAAAGTGATGTTTCAATCTGTACCTGTTAACTTCAAGTGGCATTATCAAATTTATAAGGAATTTCTAGCCTTATAAAATAACTAAATAGGAGGCATTAATTAAAGCCATCTGACCTCCAAAATACTGCTTTCTTCTCCCTCACCCCATCACTTTTCTATAGCTCCTGAAATTATCAAAACTGCTTATTTATTCTTCAATCCACAAGCATTTATTGAGGTCCTCCAAGTATTTAATCACAGAGCTAGGTGGGGGGAATTAGCATAATGGTGTGTGTATGTATGTATATATATATATTAGTAGCCCTGCGCATGAATCTGTGTGCCAGTAGCTCTCTGTGGGTCCTGGCTGCTCTGTGCCCACTGCACAGAGGCTCTCCGTGGCCCAGAGGCCCATCTGCACAGGGCATGGAATGCCAACCCCCCTCTCCTCCCAGGGCTGCTCTCTGCCTGCTGCCCATATGCTCTTCGTGGCCAGGGTGGAACACTTGCCTCATTGCCACAGCAATGAAGCAAGCATTCCAACAGGCCACTCACGCTGCCCACTCTCAGTGGCCACCCCTCAGGACTGAGGGGTTGAGACAGCCGTAGGCAAACTACGGCCTGCGGGCCGGAATCTGGCCCACGGAGCCGAAAGAGTGGAGGGTTCTCTTGCTCTCCCCTCCGCTCCTTCACCAGCAGCCCAAGATGAGAGTGCCAGCATGGTCAGGTAACTTTTGTTCCGGCCCTCCGGTCCAGTTTAAGAACCCATTGTGGCTCTTGAGTCAAAAAGTTTGCCCACCCCTGGGCTGAGAGGACTGGGCACCACCATCTCTGTGATGGAGTGATGGTTATTTTGCATATTACCCTTTTATTAGATATGATTACACACATGCAGAGCTCACAGTCCAACTGAAAGGGGGTATAGGTTTGCAACCTCGGGAGCTTCCTGGGAGAAATTTGAAATTGGCTCCATGCATGGGGAGCAAATAGAGACCAAAGAAAGAGGCAGACCACTTTAGATTGTTGGGTGGCCGTTTTAAGAAGCAAGAGAACTTACATATGAGACTTGTCCTGGGTGACTATAAGACAAGTAGATTGCAACCACCTACCAGAATCTAATGATTTTATATAGAGACCCTTAAGGGATTCAGTCACTTGTATTTCAGTATTTCATCCACATGGTTCCAACAACACATTGCTGTCTCAGGGCTGTGTCCTTTTTGAGGCTCCTGGTGCAGGAAAAATGGACGGAATGTACATTCCAAAACTGAGGGGTGAGGGGTGAGCGTGATTGTCCAGGTCCAGCTAGTGGTCAATCAAGGGTCACATCCTGCCGTTGGCCTCCTCCCACAAGGTGCAGTCAAACAGGTGGTCACAGTAACCGATGCTGCATGTCATACCAGGAACATTTTCCTGGGAGCCTTACCGGAACTTCTAACTCGTGGGGCAGAGTAGGGCTGGAGGAAGTGGGAGTTTAACAGCCCCGTGATGCCATTCTTTTGAACTAAGGCATTTATTGTTCCCTGTTAAAATGCAAACCATTTATTTAGAAGAATAACACTTTTAGATCATACGAACTGTGATATTAGCACAGATAAATGCTTTTCCCCCCTCCCCCCGAACTGGGGCCATTAGGAAATAAATATTAGAATTGCTAAATTTTAGATGGATTGCAAAAGGAAAATGAAGCCCTGGCACTGTTTAAATAACAGAGAGACATTTCTGTGGGCGATTTCGTACCTGCAGAGATTTGGAGTACCCGGGGGTGAGATTAGGGTTTAGGCTCAAGGTATTGAAACAAAATGCAGCTACAGCAATAATTTATAGCCCTACATTACAGTTTTTCCTAAAGCCTACACGACTCTGGAGCTAGTCCTTACAAGTCCCACTCACCAAAGAAAATGCCTCAGCTCGGCTTCTAGGTAGCGAAAGGGAAGTGTGCGAGGAAAATTATCTTTATAAAATCTGACATGTCTAAGGTTGCTGTGTGCCAACGTAAGTTTGCCTGGAGAAATCCATATTGCCTTTCTTACAGGTCATATCTATGACCCTCCTTCTATGTGAATTATTTATGACTGTGTGCGTTTATAACCAACACAAACATTGGCCGTTTATTATTTCACCACATTACGTAAACATGTGTTGGCACCTACACTTCCTCATTCTTACAGCATTTCAAAAGTGCCAGTAAACGAGTTTCCTGTTTATTATCTAGAAAAACTCAACTGAACCTAACATGGCCGCAACATGATTTATATAGGCGCTCCAGATGTAACAAAAATCTCTAACGCTAATCTCAACCTGTGTTCTTTTTTAAAGATTTATCAAGTGGTTAACTTCCTTCTATTAAGCAAATATTAAGGACTGTTTCATTGTGAAAATGAAGAGAGTTCAGGAGTAATCAGCAACCAGAGTCTTATATAGATGCCCCTCCCTGCTGTGAACTCTGAGAACCAGGATCCCCACCTCTCATCCTCCTCCTGGCTGTGTTGTCACGTGTGCAAACATGCTCATATGTCTGGAACAAAGAGGTAGTAAGCTTAGAGTTCCCACCCTTCTCCCTCAAAGATCTCTCTCTGGTGTTTCAACACAGAAGTGTGGAAATGGGGCATGTTTTGCGGAAATGATAACACATCTGAATACCACTTTACAGTTTCACTTTCACTTTATCCCAAAAACACCGAAGAAAGTGGGTTAGTTACAGTCATTTTTCTTACCAACGTTCAACCTGTGGGTGCTCACAGAGGAAAACAGGGTCCCCCATGAGAACACTCTACATGATCCAACAGATGATGATGGGACATATGCTGCTTCCCTTTGTACTTTAAAACTGTGCTGTTTATATCACTGCATTTTGGTTTGTGCTTATTTTAAGATGTATTAACCACACTGGGTCCAATAAATCCCAAAGCACTGAGAGTGTTAAAATTCCTTGTCAACATATACAATTATAGTGGAAACAGAAGATACTTTTAAAACTTTAAAGTGGTGATAAAAAAGAAGACTATTTCACAAAATATAGAGTTAATTTTTCAGAAGTAAAAATAATTTTGAAAAACAAAAAGCAAATCATGTAACATACAAAAGGTTGTGCTGGCACCAGCAATAGAACGTAAGAGACACACAACAGAACAATTTTTAAGTGTGCAGCTGGACACATGGTAGGTAGGAGCCTCGTGTTAATTCTGGGCATTGGAAATGTGTAAGGATTAGCTGAGGGGCCCTGCTTCTGAAACTCTAGTCTTTTGACAAAGAGAAAGCCTCTTCCAATCTGGCTTTCATCCACACAGAGGTGGGGTGTTGAAAATGGAGGCGATTTGCTAAGGAACAGCCCAGGACATCTCCAAGAAGGGAAGTTATCTGCCTCCTCAGACTTCCAGTAGACAAAAACAAGGGTGATTTGGGGACAAGAGATCACTCATTTATTTAAAAAGTATGCATATTCAATGCCTCCTAGGTGCCCCAAATTATTCTCTCAGTTAGGCATGCCTCATGAAGGACATGTATGAGCAAGAACACCGGTCTTAGTAAAAAGTTTGAGAAGCTGATTCATGCTCCTATTCCTGGAAACACATTTGGGACTGCAAGCTTAGTCACTTTGGACTTTCCAACAAATAGCATAAATAGATTCACTCACAACTTGATTTTAAGTAGAGTTTCTTTATTACTATTTTTAGTCTACTGATGAGGAAAGTAAGCTTTTTTTAAAAAATAAATTTTATTGATATTTTACAGAGAGGAAGGGAGAGGGATAGAGAGCTAGAAACGTCAATGAGAGAGAAACATCGACCAGCTGCCTCTTGCACACCCCCCACCAGGGATGTGCCCGCAACCAATGTACATGCCCTTGACCGGAATCGAACCTGGGACCCTTCAGTCCGCAGACCGACACTCTACCACTGAGCCAAACCGGTTTCGGCGGAAAGTAAGCTTTGGAGAGGTTAAGAGGTATGCCCCAAGTAGTCAGAGGTGGAATCCAGCTGTGGACTTCAAATCAGTGCTCTCTTCTACCGGTACTATGTCACAATTCCTTAAAATGTGGTCTAACTTATCCAAAAATTGACCAAAAACAGATCTCCCACATTTGCTCCCTTCAGTTCTTGGAAGCAAATGGAAATTCAATGTCTTAGATTTTCTTTTTTACACATGATGAGGGTTATTTTCTAGTAGCCTACATAGTATCTTACTAAGTTTCGGGGGCCTGGTGTGGCAGTGGGGATCTCCCTTTTCCGCGCCCTGCACGGAAAGAGAGATGAACGAACCGGTTCCAAGGGGAGGCGGCCAGGGATTGAGAAATATTAGAAATAAAGAGAGAAGACACAGAGATAGGTTTTAAGCTGGGAGCTGGGAGGGCCGCTGAGCTCCTCTGCTGGAGAGGCAGACTGATGACCTCCTGAGCCACACAGCACATCTATTTATTCTCCAATGGAGCAAGGGGGTTTCACAGGAAAACAAGGAGCTTGGGAGGCTCAGGTTCCATCCACTCCTTCCTCCTGAACAAACACAAGCCAGGAACTAAGAACATGTCCCCACTCCCAGGGCGGGAGTGCAACTGACATGACTCCACCAATATCCAGGGCCTAGTCAACAACAATCTAAAGAATGTCCATGTGTCTTCCCAGATGGCCCTCTATACTAAGTATTACTAAATATGGTATTATCATCTAAAATTAACACTTAATTAGAGTTCACCAAGGATCTAATTCTATGGTCTGATAAGAAGATGGAAAACACCAAAAGATGGTCAGCTTTGGCATGTGACCTACTTAAAGACATGTAGACAATTTGGAGCTTATGTAATTTTTAGTAAATAGACTGTACAATTTGATTATCATGAGTGAGCTGGAGATTTCAACTTATGCCACTCTTAT